>BPTQ01000009.1:5700172-6007112 GCA_019973895.1 Chrysanthemum seticuspe
AAAGTAAATGGGGACTGCTGATGAATTCAAGACTAGTCAACCGTTGCAGGATCTCATCCTGGTCCAACAAGCACACACAAACAAAAGACACCTATCTAAGATACGCAATTGACTTCAAATCATATTAATACAATCCTATTCATGCAACTCAATGATAAGTATCTAATAAATAAGACGACACACAGTTGAAAAGGTACAGCACCTTCTAAGAAGACTTAGCCCAGCAACTCACTGGGTGACACATGCATGTAAATGTAAAAAATCTCTTAAAGACCACAAATCGCGATTTTTATATGCTACAATATGACAACACAAATCACAAAGCAAGGTAACTCGATAACCGCAGTAACAGGAAGACGAAGACGACGACCACGACATGACTGACTTTCAGACCCATACTGAGCAACAGCTGGACAACTCTTGACCTTCTTAAACATGTCCTAGTACTCACTGGAACAGTAGATACATAAACACATATTAATAAAAAAATAGACGGATGACCATGTGCTTCATTAGCATAATTCACAGCAAGATTATAAACAAACGAGAAAGTAAATCGGTAAAGAAAGAAATTGACTAGAAAATATTTCCGCTTTACATTCATGGGGACTGTAAGCATGCAAAAACATTCGACAAAAACAATACAGACCTGATCATTGTTTTCTTCTTCTGTAGGGGAATTCTGGGATTCTAATGGTTTGTCTGCACCGTTCTGTCAGTTACATTTGGTCCTAAAAGGATAGTTTATGTTGTTACATTTGTCACACTTCCAGCTCCCTTCTGGGATATCCGCTTCTGAAACAAAATATGATACATATATAAGATTCAGACTCGAACGTCACAAACAAGTAACCAAATATATATACATGAAGTACTTACTGGAACCTGGTTTAGGTGAGTTGCATTTCCTCATGTTACAGACTGTTCTGAAGGAGAAATTGACATTTCCACATTTTGGGCATTCCCAGTCATTTTCTCGTGTTCCATCTGTAAGAAGCAAGTGAAACAATGAAAAACAGATCGTAAATTACAATCATCTGCTAGTCTGTGTAGCAGTATATGAATAAGTTAGATATAGCATACCTTTCTTTTGAGATGGCTCTTCTGGGAAAAATCCAGGCCGAGGTCCCAATAAAAATTCAAAAACCAAATGATCGTTAAATATAGCATCACATGTTTATATACATGTTGTTAACATAGGGAGTAGGTGAACGAATAATCAAATTTACTCGTTGCAATTAGGGAGTGTTTGTTGCGGGTTATATTGCCGGATTCTAGCTTATTTGGTTTTAGGCTTATATTTATAAGCTCACTCTTTGTGGATTATTTTGAAACTTTTCAGCTTATATAAGTGACCTTATGAAATAGGGATGAGCATGGGTACCGGAAAAACGGTACGGCACCGGAACAGTACCCATTCCGACCCGAATCGGTACTGGCTTACAATACATGGTACGGTACCGGTACCACAAAACAAGCCCAAAAAAATTCGGTGCCATTCAAAATCAGTACGGGAGAAAAACGGGAAGTCCCGGTTCCGGTACCGGAATATAAAAGGCCAATTTTTCTTAATTATGGTTTCGATCCAAACACTCCTATTCCATCCCATAAGTCAAAACTAAGATCGAACAAGTAGCTAAACACAAAAAATAGATTATTAGAATATCCAAAGAAATGAAAAAAAAGTGCAACAACAATAGCTTTAAGGATACCAAGAATGTTTGTGGGGAGTTCCATTATGTCGAGAAAAATTTGCGTATGCAAGTACTAAACTTAAGGAAATGATCTGTTAATATGTTATAATTAGTCATGCGTACTTGCTGCATTTACAGCTACATAATTCTCGCCCAATCCTTTTAGCTCTGCCTTGTCTATGTTTAAGTCATATGTTTTATACTTTTCAGTTAGATCAAAATAACTGTAGAAATTTATCATCCTCATATTGAATGCTCATTTAGACCCACTGTTGTGGGTTAGAATCAAAACATATCTAAAAAAGACAGAGATGATGGTCAATGGGCAAACACCGCCTTAGTTGATTGATATAACAAAACTCAGACATACCATTGCAGCCTGAGCAATGGGCAACCGCAAACCGAATTGGTCCATCAGCTGAGGTAAACCAAACAACACACCTGCAAAAAAGATGTAATTCCAGTTTCAGCAAGATGTCACATAGTAGCAGGTAGCGGTGTTGCTTGGGTTGGGTTTGGGTTGGGTCAAACCGGGTCGAGGTTAAAAATAACATACCCGAACCCGACCCTATTTGAACTCTGGTTAGTTGGGTTCGGGTTCACTCGGGTCGGTGCTATTCGGGTTTGGGCCAACCCGAATACGAGTCAAATGGTCATAAAAAATTGCCTATTTATAAAAAAGAAAAAAAACAAACCCCGAGTTAGCCAAAAATATCTAACCTGATACCCAACCCTATTTAGCATCCGGGTTGACCCAAACAACCCGAATAAGATTATTGAACAAAATAAATATCAGAATACCATAACTTCTAAACAACACACGGTAAACAATAAAAAGGTCAAAATCAACCCAAAAAAAAACACATACCAGTTCCTATCATGGGCCCACCTGAATAAGCAGTTGCAAAGGACAGGACGATAAGGGTTCCCTCCGGACAGACGGCTGTTGTAGTTTAATAACAAGCGGAACCATCATAAGGAGGCATAGATGTTCTATTAAACGGAGATGCAGCATAAGGTGTTACACCCATATACATTGAAGAGGGTGCACCAGAACCAGCGTAAGGAGAAGACGAGGAGTAGCCTTGTGGGGTCGGCATTTGCCTTGGAGCAGATTTCTGTAAAAACGAGAGTGGGAAACTGATCTTGTAAACGCCTAATTTCTTAAAGCCAAAAAACGATAGCTACTGCGATATGTGTGCAACTTACTGAGTTATGATCAGCTGGTCTTGGCTGTGTACAGTTGCGCATATTGCAAGTTGTCCTAAAAGAAAAGTTGACATTCCACAGCTAGGACAGGTCCGGCCGTCTTCTCCACGACCACCTAAATCATAATCACCACAAATTAATACCACATAATACAATTCCATACTTTGTTGTGACATGCAAGAATAAATACGTCTAAGGAGTAAGTGCCATCTCATAAAAATTATATTTATGGGTCCCTATCTAAAGTCACAAGAAAACAAATTTTATGCACAACTATTTAAAGGCTTTAGAAAAAACGTAAAGCTTTTGGGTGTATTTTGGAGCTCAAACAAATAGAAACTAAACTAGGGCTAAATAAGGGGATGTTTGTTTAAACTTATTTGACTATGCTTATATCTCATACGCCCATATTTTCCGGCTTATTTACATACTTGTGAGCTTATTATGACTTAAAGATGGAATATAAGCTCATAAGGTAGAAAAAAGACGGATAAAGATGAGCTTATGAGATATAAGCCGAACCAAATAAGATCATAAGCCAAAAATAAGATTAAACAACGACCCCTAAGTTCAAAGTTTCACCTGAGTAACCTCCAAGCAATATAATTGGCAAAACCCAACCAATTTGCTAACTTTAAGCATCTATTAGCCCACATTGTGTTATGCGCCTGCCATGGTAAAGTTTTTTGTGACTGCAAATCACATGAAAACTAATGTAACACTGTTGCCAAATTTGCAGTTGCATTGGTAGATATGTATAGACATGTTAACGGTTACTCAAATAACAGCACACAAAATGCCCTTTTGCTCCAGAATACATAAGGGCAATTTAAAAAACAATATATGTCGATTCAAACAGCAAGTGATAAACTAGCCGGTAGATGCGAAAACGTAACAGCAAACCTTCCCATTTCTGCAATTGACGAAAAATGTTTTCGGAGTTGATTATCATACTAACGACTAAAACTTATTATTTTCATTCTAAACGACACGCCAAACAATTTTTGCATGTCAAAATCTAACGATAAATATTACGCAAGTATCATTCTCTAATGGACATTTCATCAAACACCTTTCGTGCACAACCTAAACACGAGCTTCAAACAATAGCCGCACGTAACACGCCTAATTCACCTCTATCGCACTATAATATCATAAATCTCCATAACTAACACCTAATTGAAGCAAACACAAAAATCAATGAATTGAGTTGAAAAGTATACCTGAGAGCATCACAAAATCAGCAACTTCAGCTCACAGAACCAAAATCAAAATTACTAAATAAATAAATAAAAGTGTAATTCAAACAATTTTAATTTGATGTTAGATTATAATTGGAAGCTATAGTTAAAGAAAATACTAACCGCATATAAAAATGGAGAGAGCGATGGTTTTGGTGAACGGTTTTGTTTGGATGGGATTGCCAGCGTGGCATCATCTATCTGTTTTTAAGTTTTAACTAAATGGGTATTTTGTCACTTCACAAACCTATTATTATTATTATTATTATTATAAATATCAATTTATTAAAAAATCACAGAACGTGAAAAGATCAAAATGTAATTTGCAAACGGTCGTAACATTCTATAATTCAACTCTAACAAAAAAACTTAACATGGTTTGACATTCACGAATGGTATGAGAGCATATGCTATGACATTTTTTATTTTTTTTGCAAAAATGAATACTTTCCAAAGTTATCATGCAAAGTAATAGAAATCAAGTTTGACATTCACTTTTCTTTGCAAACCATGAATACTTTCCAAAGATACTATGCAAACCACACTTTCCACTTTTCACATTTCACTTTTCCAATTCTTGACTTGTTAACCATTTTTGTATTTTATGTAGTATAGATATAGATTATCATCATACTATCTTATAATGGAAAAATGACTTCTACAATGAGAAATTTAAGAGTATATGACATGGAAATTATATGAACCTTATCAAAAGGTTTACCATTGGAGATGCTCTAAGTGGTGGCATGACTTAGCTCCTAACGGGAAAGAACAAATATGTAGTCGTGGGCACTTTTTATGTTTTATCACTAGATTTGATGTGGGAGATAGAAAGTATATAACTGATATAATTTTATTTATAATAAAAGTTTATTTGAATATTAAAATATGAATGGACCCACTCAAATACTTTAAAAATAGAAAAAATGATAAAAGCAAAAAAGAAAATGACAAAAAAGTCAAGTATTCAATCGAAAATGACAAAAAAAATATAGAGTATTCATCTGAAACCATTGATACATGTAAGGAATGATGTGACCCACATAAAAATTTAGAGTATTCATCTGAAACCATGGATACATGTAAAGAATTAACTCAACTGTTAGTTATTATCCCGATCGCATAACATAATTAAATACTACATCCGTCTCATAATAATTGTCCACTTTGACTTTTTTAAGTCTTTTTTATTCAACTTTGACTATAAAAATTTTTATTAGTGTAATTTATGTAATATAATACTTGATGAAAAATATGTAAATAGATTGGGTTTTAAATGCATTTTCATTTGGTATAATTTTCATCAAGTATTATATAACACAAATAATCTTGACTGATTTCACACATACTTTAAATAATCTTGGACTAAACTTGAAAAGGTTGAAACTTTATATGAATTTGAGGTGGGGTATGGATGAAAGTTTGCAGCTTTAAGCTATTGAAAAGCAATTGCAATCAAATGACAAAAAAAGCAAATGTCTTTACCAACAACAAATAATTTTGCAGAGGGGTTCACTAATATAGATAAAAGCAGTTCATAGTAACAACTCGACCATCGTTTTTATCAAAGAAATCAGTAAGTCCTCTGCTAAATGATAGTTGCTGCGAAATTATACAAAGAAATGAGTGATGGTTTTGGTGGATGGAGTGGGGTTTGTTTGTTTATGTATGAAAAAAAGGGTGTGGTATGATTGGATTGAATTGAATTGAATGGTGGAGATTAATTAGAGTCAAGGGTTTTTGTTTGAAAATGTTGTATGTGTGATATGGATTGTCAACGTGGCACCCTCATTGTTTGTTTTATTGGCACATTAATTTGTTACAAAAGAGAACATAGCTGCTCAAAGGATTAGGATCCTTTAATTTTGACAAAACGATGATTGTTTAATGAATTTACATTATTAGATCTAATTAATGGTTGTGATTAAATGCATAATTCTCTCTCTTATTTCTCTTTTATTAATCACTCTTTTCATTATTCATTTATCTCTCGTTTATATCTTTTACTCTAATTGTGTGTGTAAGATTATTTGTGGGTCTTTTTTCTTTGTTTTTTTTTCCTCCAATTTTTTCCATGTTCTCTCCATTTTCTATCCCTATCAGTTAGTGTTTTTTCAATGAACTAAAAACAAAACAAATATAAAGTGAAAAGAGCCATATTATAATGAGAAAAAAAAGGAATTGAACCCAAAAAGACATCAACATGCCACTAAGAGCATTAGGTATCGCTGAGCCATAGTTCTCGTGCCGTTCTCCAAAACCAGTGCCACATCAACAAAACACTGAATGACACCAAAAACCCTTTGGCACCTCATTTTGTGCAGTTACTGTTGGCACCAGAAAATGTGGTGCCATTCTCCATTTTTTTTTCATTTACATAAAATAAAACATACACAATATTAATTAAAATAAATTTCATTAATTAAAAAAAAAACACATTACATTAATTAAAAAACAAAAAAAAGTACATTAAAATAAAAAAATAGTACGTAGACAGGAAATAAAATTTACAAACTAGTGATTAATGTTCCATAAATGCTCCACAAGGTCTTCTCGAAGATCGTCATGCAACTTTCTATCTCGAATTTCTTTGCTTTTCTAACATGTAAATTGTCACACCCCCAAATTACCTGTTTTGCAGCGGAATGGAATTCCTGGGGATTGACTGTCATAGCATCACAGTTACAGATATATTGAACGACCTAAAGTGTCATTTGAAAAGAACATCGTTTGATATAATAAAACATTCAGAGTTTACAAAAGATAGGTCCCAAATGAAATTAGATATGTGCGGAAATAAGTTTGTTACAATCCAAACGATGTTTTAAAGTGCATAAAACCCAAGTGAGACGCGTCGTCTCCGCGACTCTATGATATGTCCACATGCATGCCATGAAGTGAATGCCTTAGATACCTGAAAATACATTGCTAAAAGTGTTAACACAAAGGTTGAGTGAGTTCATAGAGTTTATGAAAATGTTTTATACGACCAACGCAAAGTATAAGTTATGTATGACAAATATGTCACAAAAATGGTACAATTGCTTAAGCACATGACACCGAAGCCAGATTGTTCCTGATGTTCGCCCCAACAGAGTGTTTTGCCAAACAACTCAATGATGATAAAAATGAAATGCATCCGTTGACCAGTTGGGACCACCAACACGGATGGAAGAGTCACCCTCAATAGATCTATCCACTCACCCTCGCTTCTTCCGAAATTAACGGTTCATGATTATGAAATGGGGACATTCAATTGGCAATGAGGTAACTTAAGCAATGTAAATGAATTTGAATATACTTGGGCTCGTATAAAAAAATGATGTGCAATGTATTCTCCCCCGTAGGTTTGATCAGACCCTTAAATATAGTTGTCGAAATGGATTTTTCTCGCGTAAAACTTATTCTAACCACTTCAAACCAACGCCAAAGCTATTCTAAACCTACCATAAACCTTCTTAGGGTGTCATGGGTTCTTAGACATCATCAAGAGTGGTATGTTTCAAGGAGTAATTATAGGATGATATATATATATTTATAGCACTTAAAAACAATTAAAGTGGTATAGATAACCATATAACTTGCATTTTTTCTCAAGCATGATAAAATGACCATAATATGAATATGAAAGATGAAAATGATCATGAAATGCTTACTAGTTACTTGATGAGGTTTAAATGAACAAGGGTTTATCCTAAATACCTTAGGTTTTTATTCCAAAACCTTACATAAGAGTATGCCTAAGTTGTGAAATTACTTGTCTTGAAAAAAATAAGCACTCCTTGCTTGTGATCACCCTTGACCGGTTCTAAGGTAGAAGGAAGTAGAGAGAATACTTTTTTTTTCACACCTTTGATATTATGCATACTATGTGTTAGTATAAATTAATATAAGTATAAGTATAGTTAGATATTTGTACACATATGCATGTGAGTCATTCTCTTTGGTCGACATACTTAAAAAAAAAAAAAAAAAAAAAAAAAAAAAAAAAAAAAAAAAAAAACTAGATTCATTTAGTAATAATTAAGTGTATTAATGTAGAGTAAATGTGTAGTTAATTAAGGATAATTAGTAACTTGTGTACATATTTGAGCTTTTAGGGTAGCGTTAGCTAAAAATAAATTTTAACGAATCAAAATAAAATATATTGAAGTCATAAAAATTATAAAAATACATTCCTTACAAAAATTGAGTGAAATAATAATTATCGTGTAGTATTTACGAAAACCGTCGTAGTTATATAAATTTAACAATTTATATACAAAATAAATTTAAAACACCGGGTAAACTAATAATATTATTTTTATAATCTTAATATGAGTATAAATATATATCGGGATAATTTTTGGAAGTGTCGGATCAAATGTTCAAAATAAATGATTACGTGATAGAGTTTACGGAGTATTTAATAAGAAATTACGCGTTTAATGTAAAATGCAAAACCATGCATGAACTAATATGATGATAATGATGCTAATGATATGTAGACTAACCCTAGTCTATATGAAATGTCCTTGATGATTGTTCATGAATTCGCAGCTAAACCATTAAGATTACGCGAATTTGATACTCGTAAACCTAGTTTACGATAAACGATGAATAGTGAAGCATGAATAGTGATTTTCTCCGGGAATGAATAGTGTTTCGTGAATAGTAAAATTTTGAAATACGTTCTCAGAATTTCAAATTTTGTAAAATGACCTGAAATTACGATTTGTCACATTCGCCCACCCAAAAAGGAATTCAGTCCCTGAATTCAGTTCGTGTTGGTTTATCGAATTTTGAGTTTGTGATGATTAATGAGAAGAGAAGACATGCGGAAGTGTCGTTACGGTTATCGATGATTAAGAGTGTATAAATATCGCGATAGAGAAAATATTGGAAGAATATCTTCGATGAGCATCACTTTGACTTTTGGAATATGTAAAAATTTTGCTTGCACTAAGATTTATAACTAACTGATCCCAACATAACATGATCCCTCCAGAATTAGACATAGTTAGCTAGGCTATGTATAATTAAGGAACGATAATGTGACGTTCGGTTTAGTTGTTATAACTCCCAATGCTTACATAGATTTAAACCATGTCGTTAAAATAGCAGTTAAAGTAAAAGGAAGTAAAATTCTCGTAAGTGATAACAAATCAGAAATAAAATAAAGTACTGATTTACAATTTCCAAACAACGTCAAGCTTACTCACACACACTAGCCACTTGTGAATGACTAGCCGTAAGAAACTTAAAACGGCTCGGACACTGATTCTTTGATAATGAAGGCTTAAGGGTTATGTGTATGGATAAAAACCTCAATATCGATATCAAAAATAATCACGAAGATAGATTCAAATTCTCTTAGGAAAAAGAATAATAAATCAAATCCCGTGTGTGATCGTGTATACGGATTAGTCAACCCGAATCGTTTTCCCAACGAGGCGTGAATTGCCAACGTCGTTCTTGGTTTGGAATTTAATGCTCGATGTTTTGATTTGTTTGGTTTTGTTTATTAAACTACGGGAATGGGGAAAGTAATTAAGGGAATCTATTCTACGGGAAATCCTAAGTGCGAATAACCTAAAACGTAATTAACAAAACGTAATTAAAATGCAACTACGTCTAAAAGATATCCTAAAAATGCCTAAAATTAATTTTAAACTAAAAATGATATTAGAAAACTATTTTAGAATTAAAACTATTTTTTAGGATTTTTCTGAATTTTATAAAAATTAAAAACTAATTTTTAACTATTAAAACTAATTTAAAATACTAAAAATTATAAAAATCAAAGAGAAAAGTATGAATCTATTTTCTAAAAATCACAAATAACTCAAAAGACTTTTTAAAACTATTTTTTTATTTTTCAAATTAATTTTCTATTTTCTACAAATTTAAAACTATTTTAATCTAATTTAATATGTGAAAAATACCAAATAAAAGTGGAAAAATAAGGAAAAATATTTTTTATGCTTTTTATATTTTTCTTAAACTGAGAAAATTGAAAAATTATTTTTTGGAACCTTTTCTCAATTATTTGCAATAAAAGCTATTAAAAATTGATTAAAAACTATTTTAAAATGAGAAAAATAGTAAATAATGACCAAAAATTATGAAATTCTCAGGAAAATTCTAAAATCTAATTCTAATTCTATGAAAAATAAGAAATGAGCAGCTTATGTGTAAGAAATGAAAGTTGTAGTGCAAACTGAATATGAATAAGCTACTAAAAATAAGCAAACAAGTTAATTAGGCAACCAAACAGTGACTAAAGCTAGATTAAGCTAAATTGAGCTAAATGCAACTAATTAAACCTAATCCTAACAAGCTACAAGCTCAGATCAATGATCTAAGCAAACTGCTTATTCTACAAAACAGTGAATGAAGCCTACTCATTAAGCTTGTACACAAGCTTATTCAAAGAGCTTGAGTAAAAACCACTAATGCAATCTTAAAGGACACCTGGCAAGCTATAACTAAGCCAAGTAACAGATTCTAAAACTTTGAAATGAGAACTGCACCAGATCTGCAAATCTGCCGGATTCACACTCAGTTTTGCTGAGTGTGAACAGGGCAGTTTGAGCAGTTTTGATTGGCTGATTTGGAGATTAAACTGACTAGCTCTGATTTGACAAAAAGCAATTTCTAAAACTAGACCAAGTGAAGTTGTAATTCCCAAAGTTTGAAATACTGAAACTCAGAAATGAATCATAGATTGACTCACAAAGTTTGGTGAAAATCTGAATAACTCACTTTTGACTTTTGGAGAATACTTTTTAAACTTTGACCAAATTCATTCACTTTAATAGACTGATTATGATATTGTAAGCTTAAACAAAGTTATATTAAGCTTCTCTAATGAAATATGAACCTAAATCAAGCTAATGCTATCTCAAATATCCAACAGATTAACAACTAGAAGCAGATTAAGAGAGTTTTGACTATTTGTTGAAATACTACTATAACCAAGACTAGAAATCACTATCAAATACCTATATTATCATGTATCAATAATCAAATCTGATCAAATAACTCTAATCCACAGTTTAACAACCAAATCCAAACACTAGTTTAACCACTGATTTGTGAAGTAAAAACTGTTTACCACTAGATTACACTAAACTATCATCAAACAAAGATCAATCAACACTAATTATCACTAAACAACAGATTAAACAACAGATTCAATGAATAAAAACAGATTCAAGAACTTACAATTCTCCTAGCCACTATGGCTTGCAAATGATGAAACAAAGAACCTCTATCTTATAACCCCTAACCTACTTCAATTCCAGCTCAACTATAACCCAATTTCAGCATCTGCAACATACCAATCTAGATCCAACACCAGCAGGACAGATTCAGCTACTGTAGCAACTGAACTTGACTGAATTTTTTTGTGATTTGAGTGTGAAACAAGAATAAGCTTCACAATAAGCTATATTAAGCTTATATGAACCTATTAAAACAGTAGATCAGTATGGATCACTCCACAAAACAGATCTAATATGATTTTTTATTTTTCAATGATTTTATTTGATTTATTTTTGTATTTTTGAGTTTTTGAAGAAATAAGCTAGAAACAAGTTTTTAATACTGAAATAAGCTCTAAACAAAGTAAATAAGCAGATTAAAACAATAACAATTGAACCAATACTTGAGAATGAAAACTTAAATTTTATTAAACTAAATCACTTGAGTACAAAATACGAATTACAAGTAAACTTAAAACATTTAAGATGAAAATTACTACTAAACTACTGAAAACTAGAGAGAAGACAAATAATAGAAGATGAATACAATGTGAATGAAATAGGGTCCTATATATAGCTAAGCTCAAGGTCTTGGGAAGCTTCTGGAAATCCTCATTTGTGCTTCTTTGAGCTCGTTTTCATCCCTTGGATCAAATCCCACGCATCCCATTTGATAATAACCATTGGATTAGATCTAATGACCTGTTTCGACCAATCACAGAGCAGCATGAGGAGAAGTTGCACGCGGATAGGTGACCTGGCATTCCCATGTGTCAGTGTGTGTCAGATAAAAGTACGAGAGTACCCTTAATCACGGTTAATTTGACCAATTGACTTAGCGTGGGTAATTAGGGTTCATCTTCTGGGTAAAAAGGGGAAAATGGGCGCGAGAGTGGTTTTTGGGTTTTTAAATATATTTCAATTATATTGACCGGTTTTGTGGGTTGTTGACCGGGTATAAAACCGGGTTTGAGGCTAGTAACGGGTAAGAGTATTGGGCGGGTGTAGTTTGTTTTTGGAATGGACCCGGGTAATATTGTTTTGGGCCGTGAGTTTGGTAATAGGATTAGGCTTTTGGACTAAGGATAATATATGAACCAAAGTTAACTTTAAGGGACCAAAAGTGTATAAACTGAAATTCCAAGGACCACAAGTGTAATTCTGATAATGCTCATTAAGGACCAATCTTGTTAATCTCAAATAATCCAAGGGTGAAATCTGTAAAATCTGAAACTTCAGGGATCAATTCTGCCAAATACTGAAAGTGCAAGGACTAATCTTGACTTTTCTTCAAACTTGACTGAAACTTCAAAAATCATCCTTAGAGAATAAAATCTTCCAAAATGCATAATCCCGACCTTCCGGCTCAGCTAAAACTCTCTTGATCTCTCGTGCTCGGATTTACGTCTGATTTGGTTCCTTTTTGTGTGTTTTTACATATCCGTACCTGCACAAGCACAAACTCAAGAAAACCACAAATATTAGCAATAAACGGCTCTATCTAGGTTGTTTTGGGTCAGTTTTGATAATGAAAATATATGTGTTTAAGCACATATCAAAATACCCCAGACGAGACCATTGTCGTGTCCTCACGCAATGCAATCAACTCACGCTTCTAAAACCAAGGATTTCAATCTCTTTCTACTAAACCTATGAAGAAGTAGCAAAGATTCCTCAAAAGAGATTAAGAAAGCCTTAATTCTAAAAACGCCACGTTTACCTTTTTAATTCACATATAGATATATTATGATTAAGCACATTTCGATTATGAATGACGGTTTGTTGAACTTTCATGTCGATCAATAACTCAAACATTTTTCAAACGACATGTTAGGATCACGGAGTAGAAAACACAACACAGCGTGAAGTGACCATACGGATAGAATACATCGTCCCTGATTTTTCACAAGCTCCCAAACTAAGCGTAAAATCGAAATCATTGTTACATACGACTCTAGATGCTAACACTACCCATGGAAGTTACTTGTGTAAATACCTTTTGTTCCCATTTTCCTATTTTCCTCTAAAAATATTTTATTTTTGTGAGAAATGAATTTCTTCAAGTTCTCGTTTCGATAACTTTTATTCCGATAAAGATAAAAAGCTAAGTCGATAATTAGTTATCCGCCTTCTCTCAAGAATCATTGTCATAAAAATGAGGTCCACATCAAGGAATTTTTATTCACTTATACTTTTGACTTTTTTCTTTTTTCATACATCATTTTTTCATTTTTTTTTTTTCATTTTTTTTTAATTGCACATGAACTTTTACTTATATGAGCTGTGAACCACGGAGCTTCACGGGGTAATTCCAAGACTATAGGCTTCATGAAATGAGGATCCCGGCTGGCTAGGCTAAGACCTCATTCAATCCCGGCTAAAGATCCAAGGGTCCGATCTCGACACCGCAGCTCACAACTTTACTTATTGCATTTCACATATCACTTATTACTGATTACTCATTTATTTATTATGGATCCTTGATGTGTACCCAATTTTTAAAACAAAGATTCTTTTAAGAAGATAAAGAACTAACTATAGCCAAAAACTCAACATCTCTAATTATTATTAGACAGATATGGGGTGAAACAATTTTGTGGGAACAAAAAGCCATAAGTACCTTCGATGGGCTCTAAAGAGAACCAACTACTCCACGCTTAGCATCTAAACTCATAAGTAACTCTATCATTTCTCGATCTCTGCAAATTTAAAATCCCAAATAATGAGATCCGCAGATGCTTAGCCGATAATTTTTAAAGATTACCTATGGTTAAGGGAACAAGCTAGGGCTCAACACGCCCGGTCAAGTCAGAATTCCATTCCTACTCTCACCAGCGGAAAGTCAACAAGATGTCAAAACATATATTAACTTAGCAAATGCTTCGTCAAATAATCTCAAGTCTCGCATTTTTAAAGTCACTTATTAGAAACTAGCAAATTCTTGTTTAAGACTTCGCATATTTAAAATCACTTAGGGAGACTTGCAAAATCTTGGCCTTGTGAGCTAGAATCGCATTTTATAGCCTCTAGTCTAAGCAATTAGCAAAGGCTATTTCAAGAGAAACGCATATTTAAAGTAACTTCTAAGAGACTAGCAAGAACTTTTCGATCATAAAACTAACAAAAGCTTACGAAAAATTTTAAATTTTTCACATTTTTGCACAATTTTTCATTTTCTAAGGAAAAACGGGGTTACGAGAGTACACGACAAAAAACAAACAAGTGCAGTCAAATCAAATCGAAGATTACCCTACCCCAGACTAGAACGAAACATTGTCCTCAATGTTTAAAGCAAGGGTATCACGAAAATCTAAAAGCCGTTTATTAAGTATGCTCAAAGATAAACGTTAGTCGATAAGATTAGGATATCGGATTTCCATTAGCATCGATCGTGAAACTCGAGTGGAGAAAAGACAAACTTCGAGCACGAGAGTCTTCATATCGGGAACATCCTAAACACAACATCACAAACAACCAAACACGAGAAATCGAAGAGGCAGACCCCTTCGCGTCACTTATTAGAAAATAGAAAGAAGATAGATGGATAAGCATGGGGTGCCTCCCACGAAGCGCTACTGTTTTTGATCACCGAGTCGCTAGCCTGACACGTCCCCGAATTCATTTGTCCTTGGGGAAGAAAATGGTAGAGATACCAGGGTCAAAAACGGTGTCCTCATTCCCGAAGGAATGAGACTGGGTGGGTTGGGTGGTGAAGAAAATGTCGGGCATCAGCACAAATGGTATATCATGAAAGAATGATCCATCATCCGGCGGTTTTGCGGGTGGACGAAGGGATGACGGATCACAATGAGAAAACTCCAAGAAAGATGGGAGCTTATGGTAAGGGATAAGATGTAACGGCTCAAACATGAAGGCATCCAAGAGAGGATCCTTATCACGAATAACGGTTTTAACAAAGAACTCATCAATGAATATCCCGGGTTTAAAAATCTTGTCTTCACATGCGGGCTCAACGGGATAAGTGAGGGTCGACTCAACAGAGGAAGGAGAATCATCATTAAGCAAGCTTTCAAGAAAAAGGACATCTTGATTAGAGTCGCACCCGTCACTCTCAATACCCGGCGGTATTGGATCATCAAGAAATAAGTCGATTTCTTCCATATCAGAATCATAAGGCGGATAATCAAGAATATCATCTTCAACCACTTTAGTCAATTCATAAATCTCCATAATATCTTCAGTGTCAGATTCATCACTTTCTTCATCTTGCATAACATCACATGACGGGAGAGAAAAGTCGGAATACAGAGATGGGACAAGTGGTGTGCTCTGAGAGCTAGCAATATCCACCATTTCTGTTGTGGTCTCTGAATCGGACTCAAAATCTTTGTCGAAAAGAGGATTAACTTCGCAAAAGGTGTAGTCATCACTGAACTTGAAAACTGGATTTGAGAAAATCCCGGAAGTAATCTCGGAGATGTCAAGAGAATCACATAAAAGCGAATCACAATCACTATCAGATATATCCTCGGACTCACTTGGGATTGGGTCAAGGCTCTCAACACTAGACGATTCCGTTTCCGGAATAGTGCTAAGAAGCTCGTCCCCCATTATGAGAGAGTCCATGGGTTCAACAATGTTTAAAGAAACATGATCATCGACCTCTTCCAAAACAACGTCACTTCTCTCAACCGGCGTGAGTGAAGGGGAAGGGTCGGAAATGAAAGGTTCAGAAACGGGAGTGGGTTCAGCCGAAAAACTCTCATAATATTCTTTCATTTGAATGGAATCCTCATCATCATCGAAAACGAAAGTCTTGCAATATTGGGATGTTGTAGTATTGTAGACATCGTCATCGGAGGCTTGACAATCGTAAAAAGGGTGGGGACCACCACAATAATCACATCTTATGGAAACGGTATCAACGGGCTCTGGTTTTTCCTTCATGCATTGAATATCATTGGTAAGCTCAGCCATCTTAACCGGTTTATTTCTTGATGTCGGAACTTTCGATTTGTTCTCGATGATCGTCAATATATCCCTTGGGGTACGATACAAGATATTGCCACCGGCGGCTGTATTAAGTGAATCTTGATCGGTTTGCGTTAAAGCATTGTAGAATATATCGATCTGGAGTAATTCCGAAAAACCATGATGTGGGCATTTTCGTAGGAGATCTTTGAATCTATCCCATGCCTCACCAAAACTTTCATCAAAACGCTGCTGGAAGTTTGTAATTTCGTTTTTAAGGTTTATCGTTTTAGAATAAGGAAAGAAACGATTTATAAATTTTGAAACGAGATCTTCCCAAGCAGTGATCGATCGAGGGGGTTCTTTATCAAGCCAATTCCGGGCTGCCCCCTCGAGAGAAAATGAGAATAACATCAACTTAATTGTGTCATGAGGGACATCCTTATATTTTATTGTCGAAATTAGATTATCAAACCATCGGATGTGAGCGTAGGGATCGTCCCTCTCAAAACCATAGAATGGTTTTGACATAACTAGTTGAATTAAACCGGTTTGTATCTCGAAATTTTCGGAAAGAATCTCCGGTACAACGATAGCATCTTCGTAACCCTCGGTGGGTAATTGGAGCAATTCTGACATCGTACGTGTGTCCGCCATTAGAATTAAACATATAGAGGGATAAGAGAAAAGAATTATCGGTTTAAGAGGATAAAAGAAGAATATTTTTGGGTTTTTAAAACAAATTTTGAAAAGGAAAATCTTTTTGGGTTTTATATTTAAGAAAACACAATATTTTTGTAACCGTCACGTCAACCGGTGCTCGGTAGCTCTCAAAAGTACGCGCAGCGGAGCGGGAACGAAGAGTGGATCGTTCTTCAGTCTGCAATTTAATGTCAAGACTTTCCTTATACCCCGTGTATAGGTTGTACCTTCAAGGTGAGCCGACATAACAGTTGACGTTCGGGTTTGTTTTGTTGGTTTTTTAATTTTTATGGTTTTGTAAACACTCTAGGAAGAATGTTTTGGTGTTTTTAGATGTTTTTGGGTTTTCAAAAAGATATATTTAAAAAAAAATGACGGTAACTTCACGAATGAAGGATCTCGAGTCACTAATCGTCAAACCTCAAACGAAATTGTCGTGACACAACCTCCCCGGCAGCGGCGCCAAAATTTGATTTCAATGCCAGAGACACGTCAAGCTTACTCACACAAACTAGCCACTTGTGAATGACTAGCCGTACGAAACTTAAAACGGCTCGGACACTGATTCTTTGATAATGAAGGCTTAAGGGTTATGTGTATGGATAAAAACCTCAATATCGATATAAAAAATAATCACGAAGATAGATTCAAATTCTCTTAGGAAAAAGAATAATAAATCAAATCCCGTGTGTGATCGTGTATACGGATTAGTCAACCCGAATCGTTTTCCCAACGAGGCGTGAATTGCCAACGTCGTTCTTGGTTAGGAATTTAATGCTCGATGTTTTGATTTGTTTGGTTTTGTTTATTAAACTACGGGAATGGGGAAAGTAATTAAGGGAATCTATTCTATGGGAAATCCTAAGTGCGAATAAACTAAAACGTAATTAACAAAACGTAATTAAAATTCAACTACGTCTAAAAGATATCCTAAAAATGTCTAAAATTAATTTTAAACTAAAAATGATATTAGAAAACTATTTTAGAATTAAAACTATTTTTTAGGATTTTTCTGAATTTTATAAAAATTAAAAACTAATTTTTAACTATTAAAACTAATTTAAAATACTAAAAATTATAAAAATCAAAGAGAAAAATATGAATCTATTTTCTAAAAATCACAAATAACTCAAAAGACTTTTTAAAACTATTTTTTTATTTTTCAGATTAATTTTCTATTTTCTACAAATTTAAAACTATTTTAATCTAATTTAATATGTGAAAAATACCAAATAAAAGTGGAAAAATAAGGAAAAATATTTTTTATGCTTTTTATATTTTTCTTAAACTGAGAAAATTGAAAAATTATTTTTTGGAACCTTTTCTCAATTATTTGCAATAAAAGCTATTAAAAATTGATTAAAAACTATTTTAAAATGAGAAAAATAGTAAATAATGACCAAAAATTATGAAATTCTCAGGAAAATTCTAAAATCTAATTCTAATTCTATGAAAAATAAGAAATGAGCAGCTTATGTGTAAGAAATGAAAGTTGTAGTGCAAACTGAATATGAATAAGCTACTAAAAATAAGCAAACAAGTTAATTAGGCAACCAAACAGTGACTAAAGCTAGATTAAGCTAAATTGAGCTAAATGCAACTAATTAAACCTAATCCTAACAAGCTACAAGCTCAGATCAATGATCTAAGCAAACTGCTTATTCTACAAAACAGTGAATGAAGCCTACTCATTAAGCTTGTACACAAGCTTATTCAAAGAGCTTGAGTAAAAACCACTAATGCAATCTTAAAGGACACCTGGCAAGCTATAACTAAGCCAAGTAACAGATTCTAAAACTTTGAAATGAGAACTGCACCAGATCTGCAAATCTGCCGGATTCACACTCAGTTTTGCTGAGTGTGAACAGGGCAGTTTGAGCAGTTTTGATTGGCTGATTTGGAGATTAAACTGACTAGCTCTGATTTGACAAAAATCAATTTCTAAAACTAGACCAAGTGAAGTTGTAATTCCCAAAGTTTGAAATACTGAAACTCAGAAATGAATCATAGATTGACTCACAAAGTTTGGTGAAAATCTGAATAACTCACTTTTGACTTTTGGAGAATACTTTTTAAACTTTGACCAAATTCATTCACTTTAATAGACTGATTATGATATTGTAAGCTTAAACAAAGTTATATTAAGCTTCTCTAATGAAATATGAACCTAAATCAAGCTAATGCTATCTCAAATATCCAACAGATTAACAACTAGAAGCAGATTAAGAGAGTTTTGACTATTTGTTGAAATACTACTATAACCAAGACTAGAAATCACTATCAAATACCTATATTATCATGTATCAATAATCAAATCTGATCAAATAACTCTAATCCACAGTTTAACAACCAAATCCAAACACTAGTTTAACCACTGATTTGTGAAGTAAAAACTGTTTACCACTAGATTACACTAAACTATCATCAAACAAAGATCAATCAACACTAATTATCACTAAACAACAGATTAAACAACAGATTCAATGAATAAAAACAGATTCAAGAACTTACAATTCTCCTAGCCACTATGGCTTGCAAATGATGAAACAAAGAACCTCTATCTTATAACCCCTAACCTACTTCAATTACAGCTCAACTATAACCCAATTTCAGCATCTGCAACATACCAATCCAGATCCAACACCAGCAGGACAGATTCAGCTACTGTAGCAACTGAACTTGACTGAATTTTTTTGTGATTTGAGTGTGAAACAAGAATAAGCTTCACAATAAGCTATATTAAGCTTATATGAACCTATTAAAACAGTAGATCAGTATGGATCACTCCACAAAACAGATCTAATATGATTTTTTATTTTTCAATGATTTTATTTGATTTATTTTTGTATTTTTGAGTTTTTGAAGAAATAAGCTAGAAACAAGTTTTTAATACTGAAATAAGCTCTAAACAAAGTAAATAAGCAGATTAAAACAATAACAATTGAACCAATACTTGAGAATGAAAACTTAAATTTTATTAAACTAAATCACTTGAGTACAAAATACGAATTACAAGTAAACTTAAAACATTTAAGATGAAAATTACTACTAAACTACTGAAAACTAGAGAGAAGAAAAATAATAGAAGATGAATACAATGTGAATGAAATAGGGTCCTATATATAGCTAAGCTCAAGGTCTTGGGAAGCTTCTGGAAATCCTCATTTGTGCTTCTTTGAGCTCGTTTTCATCCCTTGGATCAAATCCCACGCATCCCATTTGATAATAACCATTGGATTAGATCTAATGACCTGTTTCGACCAATCACAGAGCAGCACGAGGAGAAGTTGCACGCGGATAGGTGACCTGGCATTCCCATGTGTCAGTGTGTGTCAGATAAAAGTACGAGAGTACCCTTAATCACGGTTAATTTGACCAATTGACTTAGCGTGGGTAATTAGGGTTCATCTTCTGGGTAAAAAGGGGAAAATGGGCGCGGGAGTGGTTTTTGGGTTTTTTAATATATTTCAATTATATTGACCGGTTTTGTGGGTTGTTGACCGGGTATAAAACCGGGTTTGAGGCTAGTAACGGGTAAGAGTATTGGGCGGGTGTAGTTTGTTTTTGGAATGGACCCGGGTAATATTGTTTTGGGCCGTGAGTTTGGTAATAGGATTAGGCTTTTGGACTAAGGATAATATATGAACCAAAGTTAACTTTAAGGGACCAAAAGTGTATAAACTTAAATTCCAAGGACCACAAGTGTAATTCTGATAATGCTCATTAAGGACCAATCTTGTTAATCTCAAATAATCCTAGGGTGAAATCTGTAAAATCTGAAACTTCAGGGATCAATTCTGCCAAATACTGAAAGTGCAAGGACTAATCTTGACTTTTCTTCAAACTTGACTGAAACTTCAAAAATCATCCTTAGAGAATAAAATCTTCCAAAATGCATAATCCCGACCTTCCGGCTCAGCTAAAACTCTCTTGATCTCTCGTGCTCGGATTTACGTCTGATTTGGTTCCTTTTTGTGTGTTTTTACATATCCGTACCTGCACAAGCACAAACTCAAGAAAACCACAAATATTAGCAATAAACGGCTCTATCTAGGTTGTTTTGGGTCAGTTTTGATAATGAAAAGATATGTGTTTAAGCACATATCAAGTACGATAGATGAGAATATTTTACAACGAGTGGTTTATCAAACAGTAATACATCTTAAGTTATAAAGATCCGGATACGATGGAAGACATAAACTTAGTACGACATAGTACATAAGGAAAATGAGACTGTTAGTTTCTAAACTTCTTCAGTCTTCCGCGTTGTTGAGACCATGGCGAGCTTCTCCTCCTTCTAACATGTATGCTTTCCCATGAGCTCCTTCAACTTGTTGACCTTGGTTTCGGGGACATTTGTTCCGATAGTGTCCTTGCTCCCCACATCCGAAGCATGTGACTACGGCTTTACCCCTACAATCCCTGGCGAGGTGTCCTGATTTTTGGCACTTGTGGCACTTGGCAGGGCAAGGACCTGAGTGATGAAACTTACATCGATTACATAGTGGGTGTGTTCCAACATAACCTATGCCTTCTATTTGTGCAGCAACATAAACCATTGCAGCTTCTTGCCTTCTATTCTGTTGTTGGTGATGGTTAGTATTACGGTTTTGGTTGTTGTTATTATAACATCCCTGGTCGTTTTCCCATTTCCTTTTGTTGTTGTTAGTTTGATTGTTATTGTTGTTGTTGTTGTTGTTGTTGTTGTGGTTATTGTCGATAATGTTTTCTCTCTTCACAACTTGAGCCATGAGTATTTGAGTTATCCGTGTAGATTCTTCAATTGTTTGTGGATCAAAAGGAGTTACATCTCCTTTGATACTTTGTGGAAGTCCTCCAATGAAATTTTCCAGTAGTTTCTCATTGTCCAAAACCATAGCTGGACAAAGGGCAGCCAACTCTTGAGACCTTCTGATGTAAGCAAGTCTAGCAGTTTCAGCAGCAGCCGCGGCCTCGGCAGCAACAGCTATCGTTGCTTGTTCTTTCCTTAGTGCCTCGGCTATACTATCCTCTACATACTTTTGGATAGCAGCTAGTGTCATTTCTGGTGCAGCTTTCTTCGGCGCCATAACTCTTCAAATAAGAGGAAGGGTGAGACGTAGCAAAGTCCTATGTTAATAATAAACGCTCTAAAAATTTAAGGTTATCTTTCAAAAATGAATGATGGATTCCAAGAATATGGGTTATGAGATGTCGTAAGTGCTTCAAATGTACGATGGTTTAGTGACTTAATGTGTGAATAACGTGTAACTTGACACGTTGGTGGTGATCAAAGGAGTGAGAGTGACTTTGCCGTACTTAAAGGATTTATCTCAGCATTCGACGTTATCGGTGATGAGTCAACTGATATTAAAATTGTGATAGGGAATGACAAGGCATTCTTCACGTTGGAGTCTAACGAAAGGATAATGGAATGGGTATTTGAAGGCATCCATGTGACAATCGATTTGAAATGAAAGTAAATAACTCAAAAAATGTAGGTATAAACCGCATGTAAAGTGAATATGCACTTATGATGAAATGATGAGATGCTATGATGATGTAGTTATAGTCTAGGGTCACAGATGCAACCTAGTTCTCTATAACCGAAGCTCTGATGCCAATCTGTCACACCCCCAAATTACTTGTTTTGCAGCGGAATGGAATTCCTGGGGATTGACTGTCATAGCATCACAGTTACAGATATATTGAACGACCTAAAGTGTCGTTTGAAAAGAACATCGTTTGATATAATAAAACATTCAAAGTTTACAAAAGATAGGTCCCAAATGAAATTAGACATGTGTGGAAATAAGTTTGTTACAATCCAAACGATGTTTTAAAGTGCATAAAACCCAAGTGAGACGCGTCGTCTCCGTGACTCTATGATATGTCCACATGCATGCCATGAAGTGAATGCCTTAGATACCTGAAAATACATTGCTAAAAGTGTCAACACAAAGGTTGAGTGAGTTCATAGAGTTTATGAAAATGTTTTATACGACCAACGCAAGTATAAGTTATGTATGACAAATATGTCACAAAAATGGTACAATTGCTTAAGCACATGACACCGAAGCTAGATTGTTCCTGATGTTCGCTCCAACAGAGTGTTTTGCCAAACAACTCAATGATGATAAAAATGAAATGCATCCGTTGACCAGTTGGGACCACCAACACGGATGGAAGAGTCACTCTCAATAGATCTATCCACTCACCCTCGCTTCTTCCGAAATTAACGGTTCATGATTATGAAATGGGGACATTCAATTGGCAATGAGGTAACTTAAGCAATGTAAATGAATTTGAATATACTAGGGCTCGTATAAAAAAAATGATGTGCAATGTATTCTCCCCCGTAGGTTTGATCAGACCCTTAAATATAGTTGTCGAAATGGATTTTTCTCGCGTAAAACTTATTCTAACCACTTCAAACCAACGCCAAAGCTATTCTAAACCTATCATAAACCTTCTTAGGGTGTCATGGGTTCTTAGACATCATCAAGAGTGGTATGTTTCAAGGAGTAATTATAGGATGATATATATATATTTATAGCACTTAAAAACAATTAAAGTGGTATAGATAACCATATAACTTGCATTTTTTCTCAAGCATGATAAAATGACCATAATATGAATATGAAAGATGAAAATGATCATGAAATGCTTACTAGTTACTTGATGAGGTTTAAATGAACAAGGGTTTATCCTAAATACCCTAGGTTTTTATTCCAAAACCTTACATAAGAGTATGCCTAAGTTGTGAAATTACTTGTCTTGAAAAAAATAAGCACTCCTTGCTTGTGATCACCCTTGACCGGTTCTAAGGTAGAAGGAAGTAGAGAGAATATTTTTTTTTTCACACCTTTGATATTATGCATACTATGTGTTAGTATAAATTAATATAAGTATAAGTATAGTTAGATATCTGTACACATATGCATGTGAGTCATTCTCTTTGGTCGACATACTTAAAAAAAAAAAAAAAAAAAAAAAAAAATAGATGCATTTAGTAATAATTAAGTGTATTAATGTAGAGTAAATGTGTAGTTAATTAAGGATAATTAGTAACTTGTGTACATATTTGAGCTTTTAGGATAGCGTTAGCTAAAAATAAATTTTAACGAATCAAAATAAAATATATTGAAGTCATAAAAATTATAAAAATACATTCCTTACAAAAATTGAGTGAAATAATAATTATCGTGTAGTATTTACGAAAGCCGTCGTAGTTATATAAATTTAACAATTTATATACAAAATAACTTTAAAACACCGGGTTAACTAATAATATTATTTTTATAATCTTAATATGAGTATAAATATATATCGGGATAATTTTTGGAAGTGTCGGATCAAATGTTCAAAATAAATGATTACGTGATAGAGTTTGCGGAGTATTTAATAAGAAATTATGCGTTTAATGTAAAATGCAAAACCATGCATGAACTAATATGATGATAATGATGCTAATGATATGTAGACTAAACCTAGTCTATATGAAATGTCCTTGATGATTGTTCATGAATTCGCAGCTAAACCATTAAGGTTACGCGAATTTGATACTCGTAAACCTAGTTTACGATAAACGATGAATAGTGAAGCATGAATAGTGATTTTCTCCGGGAATGAATAGTGTTTTGTGAATAGTAAAATTTTGAAATACGTTCTCAGAATATCAAATCGACATAAAAAATGATGAATAGTAACCTATGAATAGTAAATTCTCGAGATGAATAGTAAAATTTTCAAATTTTGTAAAATGACCTGAAATTACGATTTGTCACATAAATCATATATTTCGACCCAAGTGTCAGGTATATTTGGGCTTGGATCAACGAACAAATCTCTAAAATTTGCTTGAAATTCTTCGTCTTCCAATATCATGCTGTGTAACATTATACCAAGATACATGATTCTTTTCAAGGCGTTGATTTCGAAAGCACGTGTGGGTTGTCGTGAAATTCCCCAACGACCTTGTAGGACTCCGAAAGCTCGTTTAATATCTTTTCTAGAACTTTCTTGAACTCTTTTAAATTCATTTTTTTTCAAACATTGCAACACTAAACGTTTTGACAAATACGGACCATGTAGGATAAATGCTATCAGCTAAATAGTAACCTTTCATGTATGTATGTTCGTTTACTACAAATGGACATTCCGGAGATTTACTGGCATGTTCATCATCAAATAATGGGGAACCATATAACACATTAAGATCATTATTTACCCCCGAACCCCAAAATATGCATGCCAAACCCATAATTTTTTATCCACAACCGCTTCTAACATAAGAGTTGGGTATTTATGATCACGCCTTTTGAATTGAGCATGTAAGGCCTTTGGAAATTTTTTCCAATCCTAATTCATACCATCAATACTCCCGAGCATTCCCGGGAGTCCATGTTCTTGTTCGTGCAATGCATATATTTTTTCAACGTCCGTTGAAGTGGGCTTTCTTAAATACCTTTCAATGTATAAAATATGTATGCATTTAGTAAAGTTTTCTAAACATTGTCGTTAACAACATTCACTAATTTGAAAGTATTCATCAAACGCATCAGGCGCAATGTCGTACGCCAATTGGTGGATGACGGATGTGCACTTCAAAAGAGGATCAATACTTAAAGGACCGGTAGCATCGTAACATTGTCTAAAAAAATTAAAGTACTCGGGAATAGGTCGAACGTCATAGCTTAAGATATCGTTGACATTTTATTTAAAAGTTTTGCCTAAACTTCTCTTCAGTATACTTAGGTGGAGTGTCACCTTCACTAAAATAATCGTCAATTAAATGTTGTTTCGCTTCTTCTCGATCACGTGGTATTTATTGCCTCGTCCTCTTAATACCCGATCCTGATCCACCGACTTCTTGATCACAAAACCTAGAAGTTGTTCATACGCCATATAACCTTGATATATCCATCCAGGTCGTTTTGAAAATAAATATCATAATGGTCGTAGGTGGATAAGTTGTTGGGATTGTTTAGATCCATAGTTGAAAGAAAATCAAGTATTATTGAAGTAGTGATTAAATTTGAAGAGTTTGTGATAACTGATAGAATAAAGGAGGAATTTATAGAATTTTTTGGGGTAAAACATTTGTAAATTTGTGCATTTTGGCTATATAGCCGTTACACACATTAAAAAAAATACAAACTAGCTGTTGGTTAAAAAAAATAAAAAAAGAATGCCGTAGGCTGGAAAATACGGCGCGAGCTTCCTTGGCGCAAGTCTCGTAGTGGTGCGCCATTCTTCATTTTGGGCTGGTGGGTTGGCGCCATGAATGGCACCACGATACCCCAGGCTCTAAGGCTGGATGGCAACGAGGTGAGTCAATCACCTTACACTTCAGCGTCACGTCAACTTTCTCTCTCCTCTCACTTCCCCTCACTCCCACTCACCTTTTTGTGGGCAAGGATACTACATATTCACCTTTCATTAAACTATCAATTTTATACAAATATACACCACTAAATACCCCACACTCACTCACACACAAAATAAAAATAAAAAACAAAACATGAGGGATACTTAAGGTAAGCCGTTCACCTCATTTGATCTTGAGAAACTCCGTTCGCGCATGAGTGGACTAAGTGGACCAGGTGATACCGCGCGAGTTGGTTGCAAGGTGAGAGGCTCACCTGCCGCTTGCCGACCATCCTAAATATCTCAAAATATCAAAACTTACAACAACCAAAACTAAGGTGTTGTTTGGTTTAGGGGTGTCACTTTCAAAGAATGAAATGATAGAAAAAGAAATTGTTTGTTTTGGGTATATGGGTGTCGAAACATGTTTGATAGTCATAGATGATGGTTTCTACAAAAGTCAAGAGAGGTGACACGTTTCATCCGTATACATGTCACCTTTTACTTTTTTTCCAGCAATAAAGCAAATAAATTAAATAAAATCTAATCATGGTACTATAAATCTAAACAAACAAAATTTTATTTTTTCCTACTACAAAAGTCAAGAGAAGGGCCACATTTCTATTATAATAGTATAAAATTTTAAACCATTTTCAATATATTTTATAAACTAAACAACATTTTATACTGTCATTTATTTTTTCTATCATACTTTTCTTTCAAATCATTCCCAAATTCAAATCTAATTCTAAACCCGCTTAAAACCAAACGAGCCCTAACAATTGTAAAAAAAAATAAAAAATAAATAAAAAATGTAAATCAATTCACTATGTACTCTTCACTTTAAACGTCAACTCACCAACAAATTACGTCACCATCACCAATGGCGGTCGCAACCACCAGAAACAACACCGCACCTCCGTCACCGGCGCCGGTCACCGGTTCGCCTCCGTTGGCCGGAAGTTTAGATCCGATTGAGAGCTCCAGTTCGTCTCCTAATCAGCTGGATATGTAACTGAATTAGAAGATCACGTTGACTATTTGACTATTTAATTGATTATTATTTTAATTTAATTTATAATTAATTTTATTTGATTTTTTATAGCCCCGTCTTTGAGAAAAGGTGAATATTAATGGTTAGGTATAGGATGGAAGTTCGGTTATAAGTAGTAGTTAAAGCTTAAGATTGATAGACGTTGAGACGCAGTGTGGCGGTTATTGACCTATAATATTTAGAGTTTTACTTAGAGGTGGATACCGGTATGTTAATATGGAATTTGGTTTTGAGATGAGTGTTATATGTTTCGTTAGGTGCTATGTGAAAAGTTATATAATGTAGATGAATTTTCATGTGTTCGTCCATTTAAGGAACGCGTGTGAATGTTTCAATGTATGATGGACAAGATATATCTTATATTAATTTGACTGATGGTGGTGGTGGTGAAACCTTTTGAATGTTCTTATGCACTATTGACGTGGTCAAGTTTCTTATAGAGAAAAACAATATTAAGAAGATGACAGTAGTATTGAGGGGATTTGATGGTAGTGCTATAGGGAAGTGGTGCTGGGTGGGTTTGGGATGTGGTGTGAGAGTGGGGAAGAAGACGAGGGTATATTAGTCATTTTACATGCGTTTGACCATGACTAACGAGGGATTTGGTATGAGAGTGGGACCGAGTTTCATCCAATAAACATTCACCAGTTTGTCGAAAAAGATACATTGCCATCTTTGATTCTTTGAATTGTAGGCTCGCTAATGTGGATTCAAATACAAATGTATAGTCAAAGTACTAAGACATAACGCATTGACTTTTTGACCAAAGAAAATCTTGGTGGGTCTAGTAGTGCCCATGAAAAAAAGTGTACAAACTCTTTTTATATCTTTCTTTATTTATATACTCTCCACTTTCCCGTCTTTAAAAGTCAAACTCACAAACAACTTACGTCACCATCACAAATGGCAGTCGCAACCACCAGCCACAGCACCGCACCTCCGTCTCCGGCGCCGGTCACCGGTTCCGCTCCTAATCAGCTGGATATGCAGGTTCTGTAACTCAATTTGACTATTTAACTGATTATTATTTTATTTAATTTAATTTATAATTAATTTTATTTGATTAATTTTATAGCCGTCTTTGAGAAGTGAAAGAGCAAACTTCAGAGGTCCCGTTTTTATCCATATTGCAATAAAAATATATCAATAGATGAAGTTATTGGGTGTTGTTTTACATTTCAGTAGAATCAAATACCCTTCATTCTAATAAGGTAAATAAATAAACAATTTTATAAATAATTAGTGTTTTACAATTTATATAATCCATACGGGTTTGTTTTTAAAATTGTGATTGTTCATATGGGGTTTTGCTTTTGTTAGTTTAGTTGATGAATTAATGTGTTCATTAGTGGTTAGTGGCCAAACTTTTTTTTGCCTCAATGAAATAGATTGTTTGGGGTTAGTGGCCAAACTTTTTTTTATCTGCAATTCTGTTATGCGCGTAAGGACAATTCATTACTTCTATAGAAGTATGCTGCAAGTGTTAGGTGTTGTATTTGATTTTATAGATTAAATAGGCTATAAGGGTAGTCGGTAAGTTAACTGCAATTGCCCTCATTGGTTTCGCTGGCCCTATGGACCTGTAAGAATCCCGTCGATTATATAAATCGCCTTAAAGCCCTTTTTTCTTGTAGTGTATGTTTTATGTTTGCCACTTATCATTAGTTTACATTACAAGCTTAAGCTTTGAGGTTCCTGGTTACTTTGTGAATGTATATGAGCATGTTAAGATAGGGTCCTTATTTCTGAATGATATCCTTAAGTTATGAAATTATCCAGTGTCTAGTAATATTGCATATATTTATTTATGTATTTCAATAGCAAGGTGCGTTTTAGACATATAATATGATATACTTTAGAACGTGCATTGTGGGCCACTATTTCTTCAGATTTATTAAACCTACTATAAATTTTGAATGATACATTTGAGCACTTTTGTAGGTATGTATCGTTAATCTGATCTGCTTGCCTTATCTTCTCTTTGGGTCAAATGTATCAAATTTTGACAAAAGTTTTAGAAACTTAAAGAATTGGCGCAAAAGTCTATCTCTATTAATACGTAAGCATTTGTTTTACTTTACCCAAAGAAAAAAGTATATCTCTATTAATATATAAACATAACCCCAAATTGACCCATTCCTAACTAAATGGGTCAAAGTTATGTAGGTATTCTGAAGTAAAACCATTCGTTTGAAATTCGTCTCGAGAATGTTTCTGAAGACGGGTCATGGGAATTGAAATATTAAGTGCACCCCATATACATGAGGATACTTTCTTTGTATGCTGAAAAGAACGAATTATAAATTTTTGTCTCTGAAGGACTTATTGGGGTAGGAAGTATGAATGACCAACGACCCTCCAAGATCTGCACCTTAAGAATGCAGCTTATCTCCACACTATACTTTTCTTCGAGCAAGTTTTATAACACCCTAGGCAGTGAACCTAATCGTTGTAGTGTAGTATTAGGGTAAGCCACGGGTATTGATATCGTTCTCTAGGGGAATAGGAATGCTAGTGAGAAGTTACTACGCTAAGGTTGGGGTTGAGGAAGATTATTTTTTATCTTTTTTATGTTTTTTAAGAAATGGAAAAGTAAGAATCTCGGGGTTTGGATTTGGGGGTTGGTATTGCTACCGATTACTCTACTTATCTAATTATCTAATCTAAGGCGTATGTAATCTATGTCTAATTATTGTGTGCTCGTATGATAGTTTAAAGATGTGTTCACTTAGGTTTTACTACTCCTTAATTATCTCCCATTGGTGGTTGAATTATCACGTCCTTATTCTTAATTGCGTTGTGTGTCTCAAGTCGTAGGGTATGCGTTTATCCCTAACTCTTTGAACTTACCAAAGGGTCTCGTCTACAAAAACCACTAGGGATCATAAACTCTAACTCTAAGGCCTCTTTGGATAGTTTAGCTTACAACCGCTCAAGGTGCTATAACCTAAGGTTCACAAAGATTAATCAAGCATTAAGTACACAACGAATGACCTATCGCATTACTAGATCATTAACAATTAAGATAAGAGACAACCAATCTATATTCAATAATTAAGTTTCATATTCCCTAAGCAAACACACAAGTAAATTAGCCGGACATGGAGAACATGCAAGCATACACACAAATAATCAAAGACATAATTGAATTAATGAAGTAAAACACTTATCTTGATGTAAGATAGGGTTTGGAACCCTAAAATACTGTACAAGACAACCTTGGTTCGGTTTAGGTCTTTACTCCAAAAGACTACACACAAATACTGAAAAATTCGAATTTTATATATAAGATTACATATGCGACGACGTCACCTTATGTTTTGTGACGCCGTCGTGTCGCCGTCATTAGGGTTTCATCTTGGCCACGTTAGACTTACGACGGCATCACCTTGTACTTGTGACGCCGTCCTCTTCAGCTTCTGACGCCGTCTGGATCAAATCTAGGTCGTCTGAGTTGCGACGGCCTACTCTTTTAAAGCCCGACACCATCACTTGAAAATATGAATTTTGGCTTCTGTGCCGTCACAAAATACTCCGACGGCGTCGCGTATAAGCTGTGACGCCGTCACCTTGTCTTTCAGCAGCTTGAGCGTCTCGATTCTTGACTTTGGCCATTTTCTTCGTATATCCGCGCCTTTTCATCCAAATAAGTGCCATTACAGCAATTTGCCTTCAAGAGACCTAAAAAGTGAAAAGGAACGATATTAAGTAATAACGGATACAAAAGTGATCAAATAAGGGCTTAAACGACCCCTCAAAAAGGTACATTTTAAAACCTTATCAAATATCCATACACTTGGTATTTGCTTGTCCTCAAGCAAATGTGCTTTTAGCCAATTAATTTATAAGTTAGGGGTCATAAAGCATTGGTTTAAAACAGTCAACAACACATATAAACCCCGCAAAAGTCATAACAAGCACGGAAATTACACACTAGCACCTCACATGGGGTGTTTGGATACTCACATCTCTCTCGAGTGTATATGAAATATAACAAGTTGGAAATGGAAGTTAAACACTCATTAACCGGTCCTAGTACATAGATTACCATAGGCTTGAGAATAGATCAAACCTCCATTGCTTTGGCGTAAGCACCTAGGAAAGACTATCAAAGAGGCCTTTAAAGGGTTGTAATGTTAGGCTTACGGTAGGGAAACAAAGGGTTTGGTGGGATAAGCTATTTAGTGGTAGCAAGTCAAAAATCTCTATGTTACAAGCATACGAAGAATGGCGTTGCTAAGCCAAGACTCGACACTGTAGACTCTAGCTAACTAAAAAAAAACATAAATTTAAAGAATAGATGTAGGATGGTAGCCCGTATGTTTTTTTTTCACTATTTTTTTTTTCTTCTCTTTTTTCTATTTTTTTTTTAATTTTTTTTCCATACACTTTTACTCTACCATCCTCTACGGTAACATCAAAATGATAGGGATTTATAGGCACATCCCTACACTTGAGTCTTTATTACTCTAACACTAATTTGACCCGAATTGAAAAGATCAAAACACTTGGGGTATGTTATTACGCAAATTAGAGAGTTTAACGTTCCCTTCCAATCATTTTATAAACTTTAACTTTTTCCCATGAGTCCCAATCGTCCCAAAACTGTGTATAAAGGATATGACTCGACTTAGCAACTCATGCAAGCAACTAGATAATTGAACTAAGGGTTTGGGGTGATAACAATAATGCACTAAAAATGAGTGCATACAGGGTAGGCTAAGGCGATTTGGGTGTATATTTGGGGGTGGGGTGTAAACAATGCTCTTCATTGATATTCCAGAAAATCCGAAACATCACGAGAACCGCAAAAAGGATAGGCCCTGAGGGGTTAACTATGGGTATCGTGTACTAAAATGAGTACAACGCAAAAGGTGTGGGGGAATTACTCAACCGATGTGGAAGAAGTAATTATATTATGGGTATCAAACAAGGGTTATCCTAATGCCTCTTATCATTTAGTTATTCCTAACTACACAAGTGTAGTCTTACTAGCGATCTCGGAATGAATCACAAAACAAGTTCTAGAATCTAATATACTACCGGTTCACACTCTAAGCATTAAATATGAATGCTTTAATTCCTACTAATCTAAGGGCGATCCTCACATTTTGGGTGGAATTTAGGTGGTAAAGGGTTTTTGTGCTAGTCATGCAACTTCCTATCTGTGAGACGGTTTTGTTAAGACTAATGGCCCACTCCTATATGTCATGAAAATTTTAAATTTGGTGCCAAAATTACCCTAACCGACATTTTCTCATGGTTTATTACACAAATACAATTGGACAAAGCAAATAATCAAGGATAAGCATAGTTTCAAAGTTCCCGTTTTATTTTCCCTCCCTACACTTAAACTGAACATTGTCCCCAATGTTCCTCGAAAGTATCAAAGTTATGATAATGGAAGGTAATTACAAACGAAAGAAACTATTACTCCCCTGATTAGCTCGGTAGGATCCGTGTGTGAAGTAGTGGTTAAATCATTTCCAAGAAGAATGTGTGCGTGAAAAGCTCCTTCCAATCTTTTGTTTCTTCTTCTTGATAAATAAAACCTGCACATTTGAAGAAAACAAACGAAACCTTCGCGTAAAATCGGCGGTAATAATATATATATATATATATATATAAGACTCTACTAAAATAGGATATAATGCTTGTGGAATGGATGTTTACAGAATTTCTGAAAAATTAAAACCTGGAAAATTCCAAAAATTTATAAGTAGCTCAGAAAACGAGAAAAAATTAATCTGTTGTTTTTACTCCTTCCTGACGCCGTCAGGTTGCAATCCTGACGCCGTCAGGTTATCCTGACAAAAACTGGTATGCGATTTTCTGGAAAATTTACATCTTTAGAATCTGGAAAAATTTCTGCAAAACATCCATTATGACTCGATACAAGCATTTGACTCGAACAAACACACATATATATCTTTTAATGAATTGTTATTCTCATGTTTACGTTTCTTTTGAAAACGTGTGTAATCCTCCCTACACTTATCCTTTATGTAAAATACGTTTATATGCAATTAAGACGAGGTTAAAAACAAAATAAAACATTTTTACAAATTTAAACATGAGAATAAACAATTAATAAAAGATATATGACACTAACAAGCAAACAATTAAGCATGGGTTGCCTCCCACGAAGCGCTTTTCTTTATTTAAGAGTCTTGTAGCTAGACTCGTAGTCGTGCCCTCACGTGACTTCATTACCGTCATCTCCTTCCTTCGATTTCCCTTCGTCGAAAGGGTGTAGACGTTGTATGCTTACCGTAGATTCCTTGCCAACGTCGTCTATTATGATGACGGTTTTATCCTTTAGATTGGTTTCCTTCACTGTGAAATGCCCAAACCATCTTGGTTTGTTCCTACCTCGTAATGCCCTTATCCGTGATTTGTATAAAAGTACTTTGTCTCCCTTTAGAAATTCCTTAGGGTTCCTTTGTGCCTTTGGTATCGAAGTGGGATTATTTCCTAACTTCTTATCGGGTTTCCACAATGTTGCATACAATCCTTGAACCATAAAGTCCCTAAGCCCTTTTTCCCAATCATTCATTTTCTTCTTAACACTATTGCCAGGGGCTTGTGGATTTCCACACGTAATCATTTCCATGATCTTAAGAGGATAACTTGGGATGATGGGTATCCTAGCGTACCCTTTCCCGCTTTTAAGTACCATGATGCCCTCTCCACATTTGATGGTTGCCTTGGCGGTGGCCAGAAATGGTGTCCCAAGAATGAGTGGCACGTTTTTATCTTCCTCAACATCAATGATCACGAAATCCACCGGATAAACGATATTAGCCACCTCTATTAGAACATCCACCGCGATTCCTATGGGTAGACATAGGTGTGATTAGCTAATGAAAGTCTAAGATCGGTCTTGGCTGGTTTCTCCTTAGTTAACTTATTATAGATTGATAATGGCATTAAGTTCACATCAGTCCCTTGATCAGCTAAGGCATTTATGTCAATATCACCTATGCTACAAGGTATCACGAAGTTCCCTGTGGTGTCTCATTTTTTTGTTAATGGTTTTTATTATAACCAACTCATACAGAGGTTCCATAGGTAAGGCGTCATACTCTTCTTCTGTCATTTTTCCTTCAAGGGCTTCCCTAAGAACCTCATTGTACCTAAAGTTGTTTACTTGGTTTGCAATGGTCTTTCTGTTAATTTCTTGCTTAAGGTAGTACTCAATGGTCTCAGGCTCATCATTAGGTTCCGCCTCCTCCCTCTTGCTATCCTCAGTTTTCCTCACCTCAACCTTTCCATCCTCAGGCATAATGGAAATGGCGTTAACAAACGAAGTGGGAGGACAATCGTTGCTTCTTACTAGTACCTTTTCGGGAACTTTTGTTTTGGTAAATTCTTTTACCAAGTTCATCATTTCCGTCATTTTTGCTTGCATTTCCTCTCTCTGCCTATAAACCTCCTCTTCAAATTTGGCTAATCTCTCCGTATGAGCTGTCATGTACTCCCTCATTTGTTCCTTAAAGCTTGGTGAGAGTGGTATTGGGAAAGTATAACGGAAGCGCCTTTCAGAATTGGGGTTTTGCTCATGACTTGGGGATTCTGAAAAAGGTGTTGGGTGGTTGGTGGAATTGGCGGAGTTAACTGCTTCTCGAGGAATGTGTACGGGAGCCCTTTTATGCCTTTCCATGAGATAATCAATCCCTCTCTCAATAGCACTCATTTGCTCTTCGGTGATGTCGGACGATTCAAGAGAAGTTGATATGGCTTTAACCATGTTAACAGGGGTTTCAGGAGATTCATTCCAATCTTCGTAACTTTGATCAGCAAGTTCTTCTATAATTTCCCAAGATTTCTCTGCATTAAAGTCGCTGAGCCTCTCACCGGCGGCTTGATCAATAGATCGTCGAGTGATGAAATCAACATGGTCATAGAAGATTTGGATTTGAAGCCAAAGATCAATGCCATGATGGGGGAGTTTACGGAGTAGGTCCTTGAATTGAGTCCATGCTTTGTAGAGTGACTCGCCTTGAAGTTGTTGAAACGTTAAGATATCTCGCCTAAGTTTAGTGGTCCTCCCCGGTGGGAAAAATTGAGCAAGGAAGCGAGAGGTGAGATCATCCCAACTTGAGATGGAGCCGTCGGGAAGTCGCTCAAGCCAATTACTAGCTTGGTCCCGTAGAGAGAATTGGAAGAGACGCAGGCGCGTGGTCTCCCGAGTAGTAGCATCAATGTCGATAGAATCAACAATTTTCCGGAAGAAAAACGGGAAGTCCCGGTTCCGGTACTGGAATATAAAAGGCCATTTTTTCTTAATTATGGTTTCGATCCAAACACTCCTATTCCATCTCATAAGTCAAAACTAAGATCGAACAAGTAGCTAAACACAAAAAATAGATTATTAGAATATCCAAAGAAATGAAAAAAAGTGCAACTATAGCTTTAAGGATACCAAGAATGTTTGTGGGGAGTTCCATTATGTCGAGAAAAATTTGCGTATGCAAGTACTAAACTTAAGGAAATGATCTGTTTATAAGTTATAATTAGTCATGCGTACTTACTGCATTTACAGCTACATAATTCTCACACAATGGGTGATGATATTCCCACCAGTGCTGATGTTGATGTTGATGAAGCCCTTAGAAATGCTGGTCTCTTGTCTGATTCTCCTCCAGCTAGTCCAAATCAGTACAAAACAGATGATACAAAAGAAGAAGATGGTCCTGATAATGTATTTGAAATAGATCCTCAACCAGAACTTGATATATATGGTGATTTTGAGTATGATTTGGAGGATTTTATTGGTGCTAATCCAATGAAAACCACCAAGCCTCAACAAGATGATACAAAAATAAAGATGGTTTTCTCTACACTTGACTTCGATAAGTCAGATAGTGCTTGGCGTTTTGAGGATCATGAAGCACCAGTTGTGATGGAAAATGCAAATGAAAATAATAAAAAAGAGAAAAGTTCACTACTTGAAGGAGGTGAAGATGAAAACCTTGATGATGAAGACATATATGGCCCTGACAAAGAACCTCTGATTAACAAGTATCCAGACTTAAAGCTGCCTGATTTGATAACTGATAACAATGTTGCAGAAGTAAAAGACGACCAAGGATCAAACCTAGCAGCCAAGGCATGTGCACTACCTAATGGAAATTGCTCAGAAAATTTAACAGATTTGTCCAATAAGTCTCTAGAAAAGGTAGAAAAGAAGGAGAAGAAACCACATGCTGACAAGAAGCAGCAGTCTGATAAACGCAGTTCTGTATTTAAGAAGGTTGAAGCATACATAAAAGAACACATCAGACCATTATGCAAGAGTGGGGTGTTCACAGTGGAACAGTACAGATGGGCTGTCGGAAAAACAACTGACAAAATCATGAAGTAACATTCAAAAGATACCAATGCCAATTTTCTCATCGAGGAAGTGGAAGACAAGTAATGACCCACTAAGTGGAAGACAAGGTTACCACTAATAATATAGCTAACATGTTTAATACTTTTCCTTGCTGCCTCTTTATTTTCAGTTAGATCAAAATAACTGTAGAAATTTATCCTCATGCTGAATGCTCATTTAGACCCACTGTTGTGGGTTAGAATCAAAACATATCTAAAAAAGACAAAGATGATGATCAACCATGATATGAAACATAAATAAGTCATAAGCCGGCTATATAAGCCGAAACAAACACCCCCTTAGTTGATTGATATAACAAAATTCAGACATACCATGGCAGCCTGAGCAATAGGCAACCGCAAACCGAATTGTTCCATCAGCTGAGGTAAACCATACAACGCACCTGCAAAAAAGATGTAATTCCAGTTTCAGCAAGATGTCATATAGTAGCAGGTAGCGGTGTTACTCGGGTCGGGCTTGGGTCGGGTCAAACCGGGTCGAGGGTAAAAATAACATACCCGAACCCAACCCCAATGTGAGTAAAATGGTCATAAAATTGCCTATTTTTTCTAATTTAGATACATAATTTATATAAAAAAAAGCCATATTTATAAAATAAATAAATTAAAAAAAAAAAAAAACGAGTTATCCAAAAATATCTAACCCGCTTGATAACCAACCCTATTTAGCATCCGGGTTGACCCAAACAACCCGAATAAGATTATTGAACAAAATAAGAATCAGAATAGCATAACTTCTAAACAACACACGGTAAACAATAAAAAGGCCAAAATCAACCCAAAAAAAAAAACGCATACCAGTTCCTATCATAGGCCCACCTGAATAAGCGGGTGTAGCAGAGAGTTGCAAAGGACAGGACGATAAGGGTTCCCTCCAGGCAGACGACTATTGTAGTTGTAATGATAAGCAAAACCATCATAAGGAGGCATAGATGTTCCATTGAAAGGAGAAGCAGCATAAGGTGTTACACCCATATACATTGAAGAGGGTGCACCGGAACCAGCGTAAGAGAAGACGAGGAGTAGCCTTGTGGGGTCGGCATTTGCCTTGGAGCAGATTTCTGTAAAAACAAGAGTGGGAGACTGATCTTGTAAATGGCTAATTTCTTAAAGCCAAAAAAAGATAGCTACTGTGATATGTGTGCAACTTACTGAGTTATGATCAGCTGGTCTTGGCTGTGTACAGTTGCGCATATTGCAAGCTGTCCGAAAAGAAAAGTTGACATTCCCATAGCTAGGACAGGTCTAGTCATCTTCTCCACGACCACCTAAATCATAATCACCACAAATTAATACCACATAATACAATTCCATACTTTGTTGTGACATGCAAGAATAAATACGTCTAAGGAGTAAGTGCCATCTCATAAAAATTATATTTATGGGTCCCTATCTAAAGTCACAAGAAAACAAATTTTATGCACAACTATTTAAAGGCTTTAGAAAAAACGTAAAGCTTTTGGGTGTATTTTGGAGCTCAAACAAATATAAACTAAACTGGGGCTAAATAAGGGGATGTTTGTTTAAGCTTATTTTTTGGCTTATGAGCTTATTTGACTATGCTTATATCTCATACGCCCATATTTTCTGGCTTATTTACAGACTTGTGAACTTATTATGCCTTAAAGATGGAAGATAAGCTCATAAGCTAGAAAAAAGACGGATAAATATGAGCTTATGAGATATAAGCCGAACCAAATAAGATCATAAGCCAAAAATAAGATTAAACAACGACCCCTAAGTTTAAGCATCTATTAATATAATTGGCAAAACCCAACCATTTTGCTAAGTTTAAGCATCTATTAGCCCACATTGTGTTATGTGCCTGCCATGGTAAAGTTTTTTGTGATTGCAAACCACATGAAAACTAATGTAACACTGTTGCTAAATTTGCAGTTGCATTGGTAGATATGTACAGACATGTTAACAGTTACTCAAAGAACAACACACAAAATGCCCTTTTGCTCCGGAATACATAAGGGCAATTTAAAAAACAATATCTGTCAATTCAAACAGTAAGTGATAAACTAGCCGGTAGATGCGAAAACGTAACAGCAAAACTTCCCATTTCTGCAATTCACAGGCAAAACTAAACCTAAAACTGTTTTATCCAATGACTAAAAATGTTTTCAGAGTTGATTATCATACTAACGAATAAAACTTATTATTTCATTCTAAACGACACGCCAAACAACTTTCGCATTTCAAAATCTAACAATACATATTAGGCAAGTATCATACTCTAATGGACATTTCATCAAACACCTTCCGTGCACAACCTAAACCTGAGCTTCAAACCATAGCCGCACGTAACACATGCACCTAATTCACCTCTATCGCACTATAATAATATCACAAATCTCTATAACTAACAGCTAATTGAAGCAAACACAAAAATCAATGAATTGAGTTCAAAAGTATACCTGATCAGAGCATCACAAAATCAGAAACTTCAGCTCACTAAATCTATTTTAATCGCTAGGGTTTGTCTTTATGGACCGAATTTAATGGATCGAACTTCACCTCACAAAACTCGGTTTAAACAATTGTCTTTATGGACCGAATTTTAGTTTTTATAAAATTTGGGTATTTTGTTTAACTTGAGGGAATTTATTGAAGGGTTACTGTTTCGTTTGCTGGTGGCTGCCGGAGATGGTGGTGGTTGTTAGAAAGTGTTTCAGAAAGTGATAATGAGGAAACAGGTTTGAAGGGTTGGGTGTGTTACTGTATTTGTTTTTTAGTTTGTTAGTATAATAGACGAAAATACCCTCTTAATTAACGGTCAACATAGTCAAACTAATTGTGCCTTTTATGTTAAAATCAAGGTTATAAATAGCGTGAGGCGTAGTGTGGCGGTAGGACGAAGCCTCACACCTTAGTGGTCAAAGAAAAGCTTTTACGTTTATAAGACGTGACATACGGCGGAACAAAATATGAAAATATTCATATATTTTATATTATATTTCATATATATCGAGTTTACAAAAAGAAGTGGCATAAAGCGGCATAGCGCGTTGCGTGATGGTATGACCAAGCCTCACGCCTTTGCAGGGCTTTTACGAGGCTTTGTGCGCCTTTTAGAACCCTGGTTAAAATTGGACAAAACATGGAACAAAACAAGTAAAAGAATTGTCTTCCTTTTTTATGAAAAACATAGATTTAGGATATATATTTTTTTAGCCGATGTAATGAGTTGTTGAAATATCTTGCATGTTTGGGGTGTTCACTTAAACTTATTTTTGAGCTATTGAGCTTAAATGATTTCGGTTTACATTTAATAAGCTTACTTTTACCCGCTTATTTTAAATTTTATAGGTTGATATAAGTCTATATGTCTTAAAATAAGCTAGAAAAAGTAATTTATCAAACATAAGCTGAAACCACGTGAACTCGTTAGCTTAATAGTAAGCTTAAACAAAACCTCATAGTATGAACCGTGAAAAACTTTGTTAATGGACATGTCCCCTTATAGCAGATTAATATAGATAACTTTAAGAAAAATAGAAAATGGATGGATAATGAACTTGGGATGGATAGAGTTTTGTATTTTTCGCAAAAAATAATACATTGCTTATTTGCACAATTAGCCAAAACAAAAACACTAACAAAACCAACATAAGATGATTTTCATATTCTTAAACAAGAGCAATTACCAGTTACATTTCTTCGCTCAAAATCAACTATTTGTTTGTAAGTTTATTGTTTTTTTCTCTCAAACTTTGCCAAGATCGTTGACAAGTTAGTAGCAAAAATGAACATTGTTGTTCAAAAAGTTAATCAATTATACTTCATCCACTAATAAATATTGGGAATAAGTGGATGCATGGCTTAGCTCCTAACTAGAATGAACAAATATGTAGCCGAGGGCTCTGTTTAGTTTTTACTAGAGTAGTAGCGATCTTGCTATCTTACTGTAAATTCATTTACTTACTCGGTTATGGTTAATCACAAAGTATTGTATAGATACGGTAATTGGTGTTCTTTGAGTATAACGTCTCATGTTCTTTAGTGTATTTGCATAATGTTGGTGCAATTCGGATCATGTATTAGTATAGTTGGTTTTATGATTTATAAGATTATCGCACATTTGATACGAATATACATGCAGTATAACAAATTGTTTGTGTCACGTTTGTTGTTTACAATATAATACTACATCTCTGCATCTCTTATATAATAAAGAATTACATCATTTAGGAGTGATCTTGGCAAAATAATCTTATTGAAAAAAAATTAGACCAATTAGTTTGTTCAATTTTGACACGTGGCAAAATCAAGTAATGTGATTGGTTAATAAAATGGTTAATTCCATATATCCCAATTTGAACCTTTAAAGGTCATATTTACCCAATCAAAACCCATAATACTATATACCCAATTTAAACATAAAATTTGTCATATCTACCCATATTATTATTATAAACCAATCAAAACTCAGTTCACATTATTAAATACCCATTATACCTTTCATACAAACACATAGCCAAATTATAACAAACATGTACAAATGAATAACTTTGACTACCAAACAATTTTGAAGTTAAATTGGGGAATTTTGTTCAAATTGAGGGAGTTTAATAAAGGGTTACTATTTCGTTGGTGTTAGAGCAGCAGTGTAAAACCTGAAAATTTAAAATCCGGATAAAGACTAAAATACCCTTGGAACTAAAAATTTATAAAATACGTAAAATATATTTATAACACTTAAAGAGATTTAAAAACCTAATTAAAATATATTACGTAAATGATTTGGTACGACTAAGAGTTAATGTTTCGTGATTTTTGGGTCGTGTTCTTTTGTTTCGAATGAGCCAAGGGCCGAAGCCCATGGTGGCGTGTGATGTGTGATCCGGTTGGACCAAACCCAAACCCAACCCAATTACTTTCCTAGTTTAACTCAAATACTACAACTATAAATACATCACATATTCATTAAATTGGAACCCTAGTTATTTTGCTCTCTCTTTTTCTTTTTCTCCCTATTCGGCCGAGACTCACACAAACACCTTTGGTGTCGATTTTGCTCAACCAAGTTAAGGTATATTGTTTATTTGTCTTCCTTTAACGTATCTTACACGTATATGTCAAGTTATAATTGTTTCGTCGCTTTTTGTTTCTTTTTCTTTGTGGCCGAGAGTTGTGAACCGAAACAAGGAGAAACCCTAACTCATTTAACTTGTAATTAATAAGAAACATGTAAAGTAAGATGTGATATTGAATCGAGTTATGTTGTGTCGTTTTAATGAGGGCCGAAACATATGAAGTTGGACCGAACCATGGTTAGTTTTCGAATGAGGTGTATAAGCTTAATAACTTGAATAAGTAAAGTATTTAGATGAGTTAAAACATGTGTATAAACCCTAATATTCGAAAACCCTAATTTGAATTGAATTACATATGAGTTTTCGAAGATGCATTAATTAAGTAAAGGTTATGTTAAACATAAACCCTAGTTTTGATATGTTAAATTATTAAGTTATGATAAACCCTAATAGAGTAAATGCGTAATTAATACGAACAATAAGTAAATTGTGTGTCACATAAAATCATAAACATTTACGTTGAAAAATAAAAAGGAAAGAGTATTTTGTGACGTGTTAGGTTAAGTAATTAGTCATTAAAAGACGTAACAAGTAAGCTAATGAATATTAATGAGGCATTAAAGAATGGAAACCCTAAACTTTAATAAAAGACGTATGAAACCTTAATTGGCGATATTAATATTAAAACATTTAAGTATAGAAACCCTAAAATATTAAAAGACCATTGTGACGATTTCGGAATCATTAATAATATATACGACATTAATGTATATAGGTTCTGTGAAGAAGGAGTAATTCTTTGCTTCCCTGTTTCGACTTTTGATCTTTTGCTTTCGAATAAGGTACGGATATTCTGACCTTTTCAGTAAAGGTTTCGTATGAAGTTTTCTTTTCGTTTTCATATTAGGATTTCCTAAACCTTTGCTATGAACCCTAATGTGTTTATTTGAGCTGTTGCTTATCTGAACTTTGATTTCTGAATTATGAAACATCTGATTTTTGAACTATCTGATATGAAAACTATGATTTTGGAAAGATGAATGATTTTCTGATAAATATGATCTATGTCAGTTATGACATTCTTATTTGATTTCTGATAGTTGACACCCGAGCCAAATATAACTAGTCATGGGGGTTCCATGTCCGTGTCAGCAAATGCACTTTCTGACATGACTCTAGGGCAGTAGAGTGATGTTCTGCCACGTCCCTTATCTGTTATCTGTATGAGCTCAATTTGAATTATGATATGAATATTTGTCTGTGGGGCGTATGGATGCATCCTAGATCTGTTATATGCCATATATTATCTGTTATTTGTTATATGTTATCTGATGATTGATGCTGCGTACATGCACGTCCTTCATAACTCTGGTAGGTCTCCCCTACAAATATGTTGCCTTATGTGATTATGATATGTTTCTGATATGGCATATGTTCTGGGCTTCGAGGTAGTTAAGCTATAAAACTTATTCTGATATTTCTGAATTTTCTTTTGAAATGAATATGACTTCACTGTTTTCTTTCACTTTATTTCGTATTCGATTTTCGTTTCGTATTCGTTTTGCTTGTATATCTGTTCACTGGGCTTTTGAAGCTCAGCCGAACTTTTCTTTTCTTCCGCGGCAGGTATCTAAGCATTGGAGCTGGGTATTGCTTTGGGATGAGTGCTGAGTGGACTTACCTTAGAGATTTAGCTTTGATATTATGATGCCATTTAGACTTATGCTTTAGACATTTCATTTGGAGTTTATTTTTCCGCTGGGACCTATGTATTGAAGTCTTTTGACTTGGATTATTTCCATATTTATGTTAAAGATTTCTTTTGGTTTATATGTTTGCTTTGATATGACACCATTACTTGTGATTCCTTTACCCTTGTGGGGTCGGGGCGTTACAATTTATGGTATCAGAGCCAGGTTTACGACTTGTAGTCAGGACCTGTGACATATGGAGCCTAGGTTTCGAGACTATAGAGCTTAGGAATTGACCTGTGAGGATTTGGGTAGACTTTAGGATTCCTTCGTATTTCTATTTCGTATCTCACCTTTGTTCATTTTGCTAATCGTTTGGATATCGTTCAGATGGTTCAAACTCGTCGTAACGGTAACTCGGGAGGGGACGATGATGCTATTGACATGGATGCTGCGATTGCGAATGCTCTCAACTCTCTTTTCCCTGGTTTGACTACACCTGAGATGATGGAGCAGGTGATCAACAACATTCGTAATCAGAATGGTGCTTCGGGTAGTGGTGGAGGAAATCAACCCGTCGGTATTCATACTTGGCTCGAGCGTTTCGGTAAGCTGAAGCCTCTTTCGTTTAGCACTGCTGCTACTCCTACTGAGGCCGAGGACTGGATCACTCATATTGAGAAGCTGTTTGAAGTACTGGGTTGTGGAGACGAGTTTAAGACTCGTTTGGCTTCATTCAAATTGGAAGGTGATGCTTTGAGTTGGTGGAAAGCATTGAAACAAGCAAGAGGAGGTGACGCTTTTGCGGTGACTTGTACTTGGACTGAATTTCGGACTATCTTCTACAACCGTTACTTCCCTGATGCTGAGCAGCAAAGATATGAGAGGGATTATCAGGCGATCTACCAGTTTGATCATGAGAACTCTAATGAGTACATGAGTAGGTTTATGAGGTTGGTGAGTTTTGTTGGAGTGATTGCTGGAGATGGTAGGCATCAAGCTAAGCACTTCAAGTGGGGACTGAAGAAGTGGGTGTTGGACCGATTGCTTAATATTGAGTATGAGAATGTGTCGGCCTGTAATGATGCAGCTCGTAACATTGAGATCTTTCATGAGGTTTCGGGTTCTAACAAGCGTAATCGCGATGGTGATCGGATTCAAGGTAGGACTCAAGGTAATGACTATAAGGGAAACTCTGGTAGGAGTTATGATTCGAGAGGTCATGTGGATAGGAGTTATGATCAGCGGGTTCAGTCGGGAAGGAATGTTGACACTGGACGTTCTGAGACGAGGGGTCAAGATAATAGAAATGCTGGTAGGAATGGAAGTGATCGTCAGAACCAAGGTAACAATAACCAGCGTTATAACAGGGATCAGCCAGCTAGAGGAATGAATCAGGGTCGTGCGTCAGGATCTTCTAGTCAACAGAGGACAGCTGAGGTTTTGCCACCCCCACCTATTTGTACTATTTGTGGAAAGGCTCATCCAGGGCAGTGTTTCAAGGCCACTGGTGGATGTTTTGGTTGTGGTTCCACTACTCACAAGATTAAGGATTGCCCTAAGAAGAATTCGGCAGTTCCTGGAAACTACATCAAGCCGCCAACTACTACTGGACGTGTCTATGCTACTACTCGTAATCAGGCGGAGCGAACTTCAGGTACCATTACGGGCACTCTTTTCATTGATGATTTTGCTGTCTTCGTTTTATTTGATACTGGCGCCACACACTCCATTATATCTATCACATCTGCTAAGAAACTTAATATGAAGCCCAAACCGTTAACAAATCACTTATCGATTTCGACGCCTATGAAAAATCATGTGATCATTGATCGTAAATATGTTAAGTGTCCTCTTCGTTTTGATGATCGTATTCGCTTTGCAAATCTGTATCCTCTCAATATGGTCGACTTTGATATCATTCTAGGCATGGATTGGTTGGCTTACCATAGAGCTTCAATCGACTGCCATGCTAGAACGGTGATCTTTGGAGACGTAAAACATCCTGAATTCGTTTATCATGGTTCTCAACCCCTTAAATCTGTTAAGCTCATTTCCGCTATGAAGGCACGGATCATGATTGCTCATGGGTGCCAAGGTTTTCTAGCATCTGTTAAGGACACATCTTTGGAGAGTCCTAACATTGATAGTCTTTCGGTTGTTTGCGAATTTGCTGACGTTTTTCCGGATGAACTCCCTGGACTTCCCCCAGCTCGAGAAGTTGAGTTTAGCATTGAGTTAATTCCTGGTGCTGAACCGATTTCGAAGGCTCCGTATCGTATGGCACCTGTAGAACTGAAGGAGTTGAAGGAACAACTGCAAGAGATGATAGAAAGTGGATTTATTCGCCCTAGTGTTTCTCCATGGGGTGCACCTGTGTTGTTTGTGAAGAAGAAGGATGGAAGCATGCGTCTATGTATCGACTACCGTGAACTCAATCGTATTACCATTCGTAACCGTTATCCTTTGCCGCGTATAGACGATTTGTTTGATCAACTACAAGGAGCTAAGTTCTTTTCGAAGATTGACCTGAGGTCTGGCTACCATCAGTTACGTGTGAAGGAGCAAGATGTTCCTAAGACCGCGTTTCGTACCAGATATGGTCATTACGAATTTCTCGTTATGCCTTTTGGTTTAACCAATGCGCCTGCTGTGTTTATGGACTTGATGAATCGTGTTTTCCATGAGTTTCTCGACAAGTTCGTTATTGTTTTCATCGACGACATTTTGGTTTACTCTAAGTCTGAAGAAGAGCATGAAGAACATCTCCGTATAGTTTTGGAGATTTTGAGGAAGAAGAAGTTGTACGCCAAATTTTCGAAGTGCGAATTTTGGTTGAGACAAGTTGCTTTCCTTGGTCATATCGTATCAGCTGATGGTATAACCATGGATCCGTCTAAAGTTGAGGCTATCACTAAATGGCCAAGACCTACGACAGTAACTGAGGTCAGGAGTTTTCTTGGACTTGCTGGTTACTATAGACGTTTTGTTGAAGGTTTCTCTCGCTTAGCTCTACCCCTAACCCAACTGATGAGGAAAGGTGAAAAGTTTGTATGGACGGATGAACGAGAGAAGAGTTTTGAAGAATTGAAACGGAGATTGGTGTCGGCTCCTATTTTGACTCTTCCAACTGGTTCAGGAGGATTTCAAATTTACAGCGATGCATCTAAGAAAGGATTAGGCTGTGTTTTGATGCAACATGGAAAGGTAATAGCTTATGCTTCGAGGCAGCTAAAACCTTATGAGGAGAATTACCCCACTCACGATCTTGAGTTAGCTGCGGTGGTGTTTGCGTTGAAGATCTGGAGACATTATTTGTATGGAGAGGCGTGTGATATATTCACTGATCATAAGAGTCTCAAGTATATTTTCACTCAAAAGGAACTTAATATGAGACAAAGAAGATGGTTAGAACTTCTTAAGGATTATGACACCAACATTCAGTACCATCCAGGTAAGGCTAACGTAGTTGCTGACGCACTTAGCCGGAAATCAGGCATTCTTGCGAGTATCAAGATTGAGCCTAGGATTTTGCGTGACTTAGAGAGTTTGGATGTTGAGTTGTGTGTACGAGGTTTTGATGGATACTGGGCTAGTATGAAGGTGGAGTCGAACCTTATACTGCAAATTAAAGAAGCTCAGAAAGATGACGGCGAGCTGTGGGCCGTAGCGCAACATGTTGAAGAAGGTAAGCAGACGGAGTTTAAGGTGGATAATGACGGTATTGTATGGTATGGAGATAGACTTTGTGTTCCCAATGATCAGGTACTTCGTGAGAAAGTTATGACTGAAGCTCATAGTTCTCCTTTCACTATTCATCCTGGTTCTACCAAGATGTATAGGGATTTGAAGCAGTACTTTTGGTGGAACGGCATGAAGCAAGATGTGGCGACGTTTGTGTCGAAGTGTATGATTTGTCAGCAAGTGAAGATTGAACATCAAAGGACTAGTGGTTTGTTACAGCCATTGGAGATTCCAACATGGAAGTGGGATAAGATATCTATGGATTTTGTGACTGGGTTACCTCTTACTAGGAAGAAGCATGATGCGATTTGGGTGGTTGTCGATCGACTAACCAAATCTGCTCATTTCTTGCCAATCAGGAAGGATTATGGTATTGGTAAATTGGCGGAGATTTTTCAGCAAGAGATCGTTAGACTTCATGGTACTCCGACATCTATTGTGTCTGATAGAGATCCGCGTTTTACTTCTCGTTTCTGGAAGGGTTTGCAGAAAGCTTGGGGTACTCGACTTAACTTTAGTACGGCATTTCATCCTCAAACAGATGGTCAGTCAGAGAGGACTATACAGACCTTAGAGGACATGCTAAGGGCTTGTGCTTTAGAATGGACTGGCAGTTGGGACGAATATTTATGTTTAGTAGAGTTTGCTTATAACAACAGTTGGCATGCTAGCATTAAGGCGGCACCGTTTGAACTTCTGTATGGAAGGAAATGTAGAGCACCTATTTGTTGGGACGAAGTAGGTGAGCGTTTGATTGAAGGACCGGAAATGATCGAGATCACTAATGAGAAAGTAGCTGTGGCTAGAGAGAAATTGAAGGAAGCTAGGTCTCGTCAGAAAAGTTATGCTGATAAGCATCGTCGTGATTTAGAATTTCGGGTTGGAGATCGTGTGTTTTTGAAAGTTTCGCCGTTTAGAGGTGTGAAACGTTTTGGAATCAAGGGCAAGCTTAGTCCTCGATTTATTGGACCGTATGAGATTCTAGAACGTATAGGAGAAGTTTCGTATCGTTTAGCACTTCCGCCTCAGTTATCGCATGTTCATGACGTTTTTCATGTATCACTCCTAAGGGGATACAATTATCATCCATTACACGTTGCTTCTTATCTGTTTGATCAAATTCAATCCGATATGTCTTTATCTGAAGAACCAGAAGCTATTCTGGAAAGACAAGAAAGAGTTATGAGAAATAAAGTGATTCCATTCGTTAAGATTCTGTGGAAGAATCATCCTGAACGTGAGGCTACTTGGGAAACCGAGGAGTCGATGCGTGCTAGTTATCCTCATTTCTTTGAATAATTTGGTATGTTCTCATTTCGTTTCATTTTCGTTTTCGTTTTCATTTTCATTTAGTTTCATTCAATTTTCGAGGACGAAAATTTTTCTTTAGAGGGGAAGAATTGTAAAACCTGAAAATTTAAAATCCGGATAAAGACTAAAATACCCTTGGAACTAAAAATTTATAAAATACGTAAAATATATTTATAACACTTAAAGAGATTAAAAGATTAACTTGCGAATATTTAAAAACCTAATTAAAATATATTACGTAAATGATTTGGTACGACGAAGAGTTAATGTTTCGTGATTTTTGGGTCGTGTTCTTTTGTTTCGAATGAGCCAAGGGCCGAAGCCCATGGTGGCGTGTGATGTGTGATCCGGTTGGACCAAACCCAAACCCAACCCAATTACTTTCCTAGTTTAACTCAAATACTACAACTATAAATACATCACATATTCATTAAATTGGAACCCTAGTTATTTTGCTCTCTCTTTTTCTTTTTCTCCCTATTCGGCCGAGACTCACACAAACACCTTTGGTGTCGATTTTGCTCAACCAAGTTAAGGTATATTGTTTATTTGTCTTCCTTTAACGTATCTTACACGTATATGTCAAGTTATAATTGTTTCGTCGCTTTTTGTTTCTTTTTCTTTGTGGCCGAGAGTTGTGAACCGAAACAAGGAGAAACCCTAACTCATTTAACTTGTAATTAATAAGAAACATGTAAAGTAAGATGTGATATTGAATCGAGTTATGTTGTGTCGTTTTAATGAGGGCCGAAACATATGAAGTTGGACCGAACCATGGTTAGTTTTCGAATGAGGTGTATAAGCTTAATAACTTGAATAAGTAAAGTATTTAGATGAGTTAAAACATGTGTATAAACCCTAATATTCGAAAACCCTAATTTGAATTGAATTACATATGAGTTTTCGAAGATGCATTAATTAAGTAAAGGTTATGTTAAACATAAACCCTAGTTTTGATATGTTAAATTATTAAGTTATGATAAACCCTAATAGAGTAAATGCGTAATTAATACGAACAATAAGTAAATTGTGTGTCACATAAAATCATAAACATTTACGTTGAAAAATAAAAAGGAAAGAGTATTTTGTGACGTGTTAGGTTAAGTAATTAGTCATTAAAAGACGTAACAAGTAAGCTAATGAATATTAATGAGGCATTAAAGAATGGAAATCCTAAACTTTAATAAAAGACGTATGAAACCTTAATTGGCGATATTAATATTAAAACATTTAAGTATAGAAACCCTAAAATATTAAAAGACCATTGTGACGATTTCGGAATCATTAATAATATATACGACATTAATGTATATAGGTTCTGTGAAGAAGGAGTAATTCTTTGCTTCCCTGTTTCGACTTTTGATCTTTTGCTTTCGAATAAGGTACGGATATTCTGACCTTTTCAGTAAAGGTTTCGTATGAAGTTTTCTTTTCGTTTTCATATTAGGATTTCCTAAACCTTTGCTATGAACACTAATGTGTTTATTTGAGCTGTTGCTTATCTGAACTTTGATTTCTGAATTATGAAACATCTGATTTTTGAACTATCTGATATGAAAACTATGATTTTGGAAAGATGAATGATTTTCTGATAAATATGATCTATGTCAGTTATGACATTCTTATTTGATTTCTGATAGTTGACACCCGAGCCAAATATAACTAGTCATGGGGGTTCCATGTCCGTGTCAGCAAATGCACTTTCTGACATGACTCTAGGGCAGTAGAGTGATGTTCTGCCACGTCCCTTATCTGTTATCTGTATGAGCTCAATTTGAATTATGATATGAATATTTGTCTGTGGGGCGTATGGATGCATCCTAGATCTGTTATATGCCATATATTATCTGTTATTTGTTATATGTTATCTGATGATTGATGCTGCGTGCATGCACGTCCTTCATAACTCTGGTAGGTCTCCCCTACAAATATGTTGCCTTATGTGATTATGATATGTTTCTGATATGGCATATGTTCTGGGCTTCGAGGTAGTTAAGCTATAAAACTTATTCTGATATTTCTGAATTTTCTTTTGAAATGAATATGACTTCACTGTTTTCTTTCACTTTATTTCGTATTCGATTTTCGTTTCGTATTCGTTTTGCTTGTATATCTGTTCACTGGGCTTTTGAAGCTCAGCCGCACTTTTCTTTTCTTCCGCGGCAGGTATCTAAGCATTGGAGCTGGGTATTGCTTTGGGATGAGTGCTGAGTGGACTTACCTTAGAGATTTAGCTTTGATATTATGATGCCATTTAGACTTATGCTTTAGACATTTCATTTGGAGTTTATTTTTCCGCTGGGACCTATGTATTGAAGTCTTTTGACTTGGATTATTTCCATATTTATGTTAAAGATTTCTTTTGGTTTATATGTTTGCTTTGATATGACACCATTACTTGTGATTCCTTTACCCTTGTGGGGTCGGGGCGTTACAAGCAGGATGGTGGTGGCTGTCGGAGATGGTGGTGGTGGTTAGAAATTGTTTCAGAAAAGTGATAATGAGGAAAAAGGTTGAATTTTTCCACAGCTACCCTTACATTATCTTTGTGAAGGTACCAAACATAATTAATTAGAGTGTTTCAATTATTTGACTGTGCAAAAAGTACCATGTTAATTAACGGTCAACATAGTCAAACTAACCAGGAAAGAAAGTTTCACTTTTTGACTGGATTCAAAACTTTTTGAAAAATTATACAAAAACTTAAATACTCAACAAATCTCAATGATAAAATATGTAGTTCACTACTGGATTAAAACCCTATGAATTGACTGGTATAGTCGATGTTTTTAATTATAGATGATATTTAATTTAGGATGCTTTTGTTAATTTTATGTAAGTTGAAGGGTTAAAAGTGTAAAAAATGTGATAAGATAAAGGATAAGTAAACAAGCACACCTTTAAATAGGTTGGACCAGAATGTTTTTTGCCCAGTTTTATAATAATCCCCTATAGATGTTATCAAGCTAAATATGATTGTAAAAGTAATGATTTGGTTTTTGGAATAAAAAAATTTAGGAGCTTATATGCATTAGGTATTCATTTTTGCCGCATAGGACCCATTAAGATAATTATTATGCCTTTAACTCTATTAATATGGTTTATGGTAACTCCAATTTGAATTTCGGGTCGGGTTTAAACCGATCCTCACCCCTAGTTGACATTTAAAATTCAAAGTATTGTCATGAATAAAAATTCATTGTGTAGAAAAAAATCCTTAAAATATGAATATACTGAAACTTTTAAGGTTTATATGACTCTCAAAAGTTAAAGACGGTAAATTCATGTTTAGAAACCAAAATGTGACTTAACACTTAATAGATATTCATTCTGCATTTGAAGATTTGCTTAAAAGTGTTTATCACAATTTTTTAATAGGTTTTGTTAACCACAACCTACGGGATAGGGTTGTGGATAAACATCATCATTTATGTCAAATTAGCATTTAATGAACTAATTATTTCTGTGTTTATGCACATTTAATGATGATAATTATAAAAATTATTGTTAAACATGAAATGTTTGGTGTTAATTAATTATTGATTTTTCACTCAGTACTACAAAAAGTATCTTTTACAACGTTTTTTTATAACGGTTTCACAATATACCGCTATAATAAATAGAAAAAACTATTGTATAAAACACTTTTTATAAAACCGTTCAAAATAAATCTTATTTAAAACGGTTGCTTATCATATAACACTTTATAGTAAGATTTTTAATAACCGATATAAAGAAGAGTCCTTTCCAAAAAATTCCCAATTAAAAAGCGGGATGTTTATCCCTCCATTTCTCTTTTTTCATGTTTTTTATAATGGTTATTAAAGGAGTGCTTGAAAAAATAAACCAAATAAACAGCGTACCTTATCTCTTTTTCTTATCTACAAAAGGCTCACAAACACACAAATACACATACAAATAACATCAACTATGAAACCACCACTGCTAAACCCCAACAACACTCGCCGGAAACCGAGAGCACACTAAGATCATCAACTGAATTCGTCAAAATTGTGACCTACACAAAACCAACAGATCGGGTAATATTTGTTTGTTATGGATCTAAATATCTATTTTTTTTTTTTTTTTTTTTTTTTGTTTTTTTTTAAGACTTGGTTTCTTTGGATCTAATGATTCGATTCGGGAGGTTTAATGACTGAATTTTCTATTGTCGCAAGTCTTGTTAGTTTGGGCGTCCATTTGATGAGCCTCCAAAAACTTGTAGATCTTGTTTTCTTTTTTCGTTCCAACCATCACTTTGTAGATCTAAAGATGTGGGTTGATTTTTTTATATGTATTCAAGGAAATAATAGGTGCTGATTTTTATATAACTAGACGAGTATCCGTGCATAGCAACGGTATTTTATAACGACAGATCATTTTGTGTTACAAAAAATTTTATGAGTTATAAACGAAAAATAATAAAAGTTTGAAGATTTAGGGATTAAACATAATGTAACACCCCCAAAATTTGCACAGCGGAAGCGTTCGGTTCATGGGGTGCTACTAAATCAATAATCATAACACAAGGTAATAAAGAATGGAAAATTTATTCCATTATCGAAAGATAGATTAATTTAAGAGATAGTTTTACAATATTGTTTCAAAGTGCGGAAGTAAAGCCCATAAAAATATATGTTGTCCTATTAAAAGTTGTATTAAATATGCTTGAAAACACTTTGGATGCCAGTCTTCAACGAATGCCTTTGCCATTGCCCACGCCAAGAAGTAAACCTGAGAAAAACATGCTAAAATGTCAACACAAAGGTTGGTGAGTTCATAGGTTTAACTAATCAAGTTTTCAAGTTGGACCACAGTTGCACATATAGCATCTCTGTGAATGACACTATATGCAAAAGGCTATTACGCTAATACCAAGTTCATGCGACCGAAACTACGACAGTGTGCATGCATCTAGAAGCATGATAAATAAAAGCCCAACAAGTGTATTTCCAGTACACTCAATCAATACGCTATGATATACGTTCGACGTTTGCCTATCCGGTCAAACTCGAACGGGGGTGTCATCCGCAATAGATCTATTCATAACAATCGCGCCTCCCCAAAGGGAACTAACTGATAACGCTACACGCGTCGTTCGGGGTCAAGGAAACTTCCTTTTCTTCGAGCAAGTTTTATAACACCCTAGGCAGTGAACCTAATCGTTGTAGTGTAGTAATTAGGGTAAGCCACGGGTATTGATATCGTTCTCTAGGGGAATAGGAATGCTAGTGAGAAGTTACTACGCAAAGGTTGAGGTTGAGGAAGATTATTTTTTATCTTTTTATGTTTTTTTAGAAAATGAAAAGGTACGAATCTCGGGTATTGGATTTGGGGGGTTGGTATTGCTACCGATTACTCTACTATTATCTAATTATCTAAGCTAAGGTTGTGATAGTCTATGTCTAATTGATGTGTACTCGTATGATAGTTTAAAGATGTGTTCACTTAGGTTTTACTACTCCTTAATTATCTCCTATTGATGGTTGATTTGTCACGTCCTTATTCCTAGTTGCGTTGTGTTTTCTAAGGTTGTAAGGTGTGCATTCCCTAACTCTTTGAATTCACCTTTAAGTGTAGTAAACGAAATCCACTAAGTCATTCATAAACTAACTTTGAGGTTATCTTTGGGTTTAGTAAACGAAATCCACTAAGTCATTCATAAACAATCAAAGATTTATCAAGTATTAGACACAACGATAGCCTAGTCGCACTCCTAAGCCAATTACAATTAAGATAAGAGACAACCTAACAATAATTAACAACTAGGTTTCATATATCTAAGCAAACACATAAATAAATTAGCCGGACATGGAGAACATGCAAGCATACACACAAATAATCAAAGACATAATTAAATTAATGAAGTAAGTACTTATCTTGATGTATAATAGGGTTTAGAACCCTAAAATACTGCACAAGAAAGCCTTGGTTCGGTTTTAGGTTTTTACTCCAAAAGACTACACACAAAAACTGAAAAATTCGGATTCTATATATAAGATTACATCTGCGACGGCGTCACCTTATGTTTTGTGACGCCGTCGTGTCGCCGTCATTAGGGTTTCGTCTTGGCCACGTAAACCTTGCGACGGCGTCACCTTATGACCGTGACGCCGTCCCCTTCAGCTCTGACGCCGTCTTGGCTGCATCTAGGCCGTCTGAGTAACGACGGCCTACTCCTTTAGAACCTGACGTCGTCCCTTGAAAACATGCAATTTCGCTTCTGACCCGTCGCAAAATTTCTTCCCGACGGCGTCGCAGATATGCAGTGACGCCGTCGCCTTATGTTTCAGCAGCTTTGAGTGTCTCGATTCTGACTTTGGCCATTTTCTTCGTATATTCGCGCCTTTTCGTCCAAATAAGCATCATTCCAGCATTTTGCCTTCAAGAGACCTAAAAAGTGAAAAGGAACGATATTAAGCAATAACGGATACAGAAGTGATCGAATAAGGGCTTAAATGACCCCTTAAAAAGGTACCTTTTAAAACCTTATCAAATATCCCTACACTTGGTATTTGCTTGTCCTCAAGCAAATGTGCTTTTAGCCAATTAATTTATAAGTTAGAGGTCATGAAGCATTCATTCAAAACGGTCCACAACACATATAAGCCCCGCAAAAGTCATAACAAGCACGGAAATTACATACTAGCACCTCACATGGGGTGTTTGGATACTCACATCTCTCTCGGGTGTATATATGAAATATAACAAATCGGAAATGGAAGATAAACACTCATTAACCGGTCCTAGTACATAGATTACCATAGGCTTGAGAATAGATCAAACCTCCGTCGCTTTGGCGTAAGCACCTAGGAAAGACTATCAAAGAGGTCTTTTAAAGGGTTGTAATGTTAGGCTTACGGTAGGGAAATGAAGGGTTTGGTGGGATAGGCTATTTAGTGGTGGATAGTCAAAAATCTCTATGTTGCAAGTATACGAAGAATGGCGTTGCTAAGCCAAGACTCGATACTCTAAAACTCTAGGCAACGAAAATAAACAAACATAATTTAAAAGATAGATGTAGGATGGTAGCCCGTATGGTTTTTTTTTTTTTTTTTTCACTCTTTTTTTTTTTTTTTTTTTTTCTTTTTTTTTCTTTTTCTATTTTTTTTCGATTTTTTTTTTTTTTTTTTTTTTTTTTTTTTTTTTTTTTTTTTTCATACACTTTTACTCTACCATCCTCTACGGTACATCAAAATGATAGGGATTTATAGACACATCCCTACACTTGAGTTTTTATTACTCTAACACTAATTTGACCCGAATTGAAAAGATCAAAACACTTGGAGTACATTATTATGCAAACAAAGGGAATTTGAGTTTAACGTTCTCTTCCCTATATTTCATAAACTTTAACTTTTCCCATGAATCCCAATCATCCCAAAACTGTATACAAAGGATATGACTCGACTTAGCAACTCATGCAAGCAACCAGATAATTGAACTAAGGGTTTTGGGTGATAACATAAATTTGCACTAAAAGTGAGTGCAATAAAGGTAGGCTAAGGCGATTTGGGTGTATATTTAGGGGTGGGGTGTAAACAATGCTCTTCATTGATATTCCGGAAAAACCAAAACATCACGAGAACCGCGAAAAGGATAGGCTCTGAGGGGTTAACTAGGGGTATCGTGTACTAAAGATGAGTACAACGCAAAGGGTGTGGGGGAATTACTCAACCGAGGTGGAAGAAGTAATTATATTACAGGTATCAAACAAGGGTTTATCCTAATGTCTCTTATCATTTAGTTAATCCTAACTACACAAGTGTAGTCTCACTAGCGATCTCGGAATGCATCACAAAACAAGTTCTAGAATCTAATATACTAGCGGTTCACACTCTAAGCATTAAAGATGAATGCTTTAATTCCTACTAATCTAAGGGCGATCCTCACATTTTGGGTGGAATTTAGGTGGTAAAGGGTTTTTTGTGCTAGTCATGCAACTTCCTATCCATGAGACGCTTTTGTTAAGACTAATGGCCCACTCCTACATGTCATGAAAAAATTTTAAATTTGGCTAAAATTACCCTAACCTACATTTTCTCATGGTTTATTACACAATTACACTTGGACAAAGCAAATAGTCAAGGATAAGCATAGTTTCAAAGTTCCCGTTTTATTTTCCCTCCCTACACTTAAACTGAACATTGTCCCCAATGTTCCCCGAAAGTATCAAATTTATGATAATGGAAGGTAATAAAAAACGAAAGAAACTAATACTCCCCTGATTAGCTCGGTAGGATCCGTGTGTGAAGTAGTGGTTAAATCCTTTCCAAGAAGAATGTATGCGTGAAAAGCTCCTTCCAACCTTATGTATCTTCTTCTTGATAAATAAAACCTGCACACTTGAAGAAAACAAACAACCCAACGCATCAAACCGAACAAAGAAAAATCACAACAAGATGTAATTCCAGACTTAAATAAGATATAATGCTTGTGGAATGGATGTTTGCAGATTTTCTAGAAAATTAAGACCTGGAAAATTCCAAAAATTTATAAGTAGCACATAAAACGAGAAAAAGTTAGAAGCTGTTTCTGCTCCTCCTGACGCCGTCAGGTTGTGATCCTGACGCCGTCAGGTTATCCTGACAGAAACTAGTCTGCGGATTTTTTGAAATTCTGGAAAATTTATATCTTTAGAATCTGGAAAAATTCCTGCAAAACATCCATTATGACTCGATACAAGCATTTGACTCTAACAAACACACATATATATCTTTTTCAAGAATTGTAATTCTCATGTTCACGTTCTTTTTAAAACGTGTGTAATCCTCCCTACACTTATCCCTTTTGTAAAATACCTTTATATGTAATTAAGACGAGGTTAAAGACAAAATAAAGCATTTTCACAAATTCAAATATGAGAATAAACAATCAATGAAAAGATATATGACACACAAACAAACAAACAATTATACATGGGTTGCCTCCCACGAAGCGCTTTTCTTTATTTATGAGTCTTGTAGCTAGACTCGAAGTCGTGCCCCTACGTGACTTCATTGCCGTCCTTCTTTTCTTCCACTAAGCCTTCATCATAAGGTTGTAGACGTTGTATGCTCACCGTGAATTCTCTTCCAACATCGTCTATTATGATAACGGTTTTATGTTTTAGATTAGTTTCTTTCACCGTATAAGGTCCAAACCATCTTGGCTTATTCCTTCCCCATAATGCCTTTATTCTTGATTTATACAAAAGCACCTTTTCTCCATTCAAAAATTCCTTAGGGTTCTTTTGAGTTTGTGGTATTGTGGTATAGTTATTTCCTAACTTTTTATCACGTTTCCACAATGTCGCATTTAACCCTTGAACCATGAATTCTCTAAGCCCTTTTTCCCATTCAACCATTTTCTTCTGAACGGCATTATTGGAGACCTGCGAATTCATATCTTTTACCTTCTCCATAATCTTCAAAGGATATCTCGGAACAATAGGTACCCTAACTTGTCCTTTTCCACTTTTGAGTATCATAATCCCTTCACCGCATTTGATGGTTGCCTTGGCGGTGGTCAGGAAAGGTGCTCCCAGGATTAATGGCAGGTTTTTATCTTCCTCAATGTCTACAATTGCGAAGTCCACCGGATAGACAATATTGGCAACCTCAATTAAGACATCCTCCGCTATTCCTATGGGATAAACATATGAATGATTTGCTAAGGAAAGTCTAAGATTGGTCTTGGTCGGTTCCTCCTTAGTCAACTTATTATAGACTGACAGCGGCATTATGTTTACATCGGATCCCTGGTCGGCCAAGGCATTTAGGTTCTCTAAGTCACCTATGCTACATGGAATTACAAAGTTCCCAGAGATCTCTTGCTTCTTAGTTACTGGCTTTCTCAGAATCGACTCATACATAGGTCCAATAGGCATGGTGTCATACTCTTCCTCTCCTACTTCACCTAAGAGGGCTTTCCTAAGAACATCATTGCACCTAAAGTTTTTCACTTGGTTAATGATTGTTTTATTGTTGATCTCATGCTTAAGGTAATGCTTGATGAATTTGGGTTCATCATTAGTCCGAGCCTCATTCTTATCTTTACCATCCTTGCTGCTCTCAGGCTCCTTCTTCTCAACTACTCCATCCTCATCAGAAGAAATGGAAATGGCGTTAATAGACAAAGTGGGGGTGGCGTGCTCATCGTTCCTCACTAGCACCTTCTCGGGAATCTTCGTCTTAGTGTACTCTTTCACTGAGTCCATCATCTCCGCCATTTTTTCCTGTATTACATCCCTATGTCCATTGAAGGCTTTTAAGAGGGTGTCGAGCTTGGTTGTCATCTCACTTTGTCGTTGCTTGAAATCGGCTTCAAGTTGCGTCAATCGAGCTTCTTGAGATGACATGAATTTGGACACCATTCCCTCAAGACTAGTGGAAGTTCCGGTGTTTGGAGGGTTGTTGTAGGATTTTCCTAAGTTATTTGGCTCAAGCTTAGGAGTCTCGTAGGAGTTCATTAGGAATTTGGCTTGATCTTCAAGTTCGAGCATCCTACGATTGGAAGGTTGTGAGTCAATGGGAGGCAAAGAGACTGCCTTATCAGTTTTGGACAACTCACGGGGGTCATTCCAACATTCATTTTCATAGAGGGCAAGGTCCTCTATTGTACCCCATGATTCTTCCACGGTGAGTTTACTAAGTTTACCACCGGCCGCTTGGTCGATGGATTTCTTAGTTGAGAAGTTGACACGATCGTAAAAGATTTGGACTAGAAGCCAAAGATCGATGCCGTGATGAGGGACTTTGTGGAGCAATTCCTTAAATCGAGTCCACGCCTCGTACAGAGTTTCGCCTTGACGTTGTTGGAACATCAAGATGTCATTCCTAAGTTTGGTAGTTCTCTCTGGTGGGAAAAATTGGGCGAGGAAACGAGTGGTGAGATCATCCCATCTTGAGATGGATCCGGCGGGAAGTCCGTCAAGCCAATTACTAGCTTGGTCCCGTAGAGAGAATTGGAAGAGACGCAGACGCGTGGTCTCCCGAGTAGTAGCATCAAGGTCGATGGAATCGGCAATTTTAAGGAAATCCTTAAGATGCTGATTAGGATCTTCGGAACGAAGTCCATGGAATGCACATCCGTTTTGCACCAACCGGATGGTGTCGGATCGTAGGGCCATAGTTCGGGCTTGGTCAGGAAGCTCAATGGTGTTTCTATAGCTTAGGTGGCTTGGTCTTGAGTATTCTCCAAGAGTACGGCCTCTTGGCGGGTCATTTGGTGGTGGGTTGATGAGTGGTGGTTGGTTATCACCTTCCATGATGAAAAGTGATGGGACTACGAACAAAGGTCACGAAGAAGGGGGATAGACTACGAGAAAGCTAAAAATGAGAAAAATTTACTTGATAGGAATCAAACAAAGAACCTAAACGAGGTGGACTACTAACTAGCTATTCTATTCCCCGGCAGCGGCGCCAAAAACTTGATAACGCTACACGCGTCGTTCGGGGTCAAGGAAACTTCCTTTTCTTCGAGCAAGTTTTATAACACCCTAGGCAGTGAACCTAATCGTTGTAGTGTAGTAATTAGGGTAAGCCACGGGTATTGATATCGTTCTCTAGGGGAATAGGAATGCTAGTGAGAAGTTACTACGCAAAGGTTGAGGTTGAGGAAGATTATTTTTTATCTTTTTATGTTTTTTAGAAAATGAAAAGGTACGAATCTCGGGTATTGGATTTGGGGGGTTGGTATTGCTACCGATTACTCTACTATTATCTAATTATCTAAGCTAAGGTTGTGATAGTCTATGTCTAATTGATGTGTACTCGTATGATAGTTTAAAGATGTGTTCACTTAGGTTTTACTACTCCTTAATTATCTCCTATTGATGGTTGATTTGTCACGTCCTTATTCCTAGTTGCGTTGTGTTTTCTAAGGTTGTAAGGTGTGCATTCCCTAACTCTTTGAATTCACCTTTAAGTGTAGTAAACGAAATCCACTAAGTCATTCATAAACTAACTTTGAGGTTATCTTTGGGTTTAGTAAACGAAATCCACTAAGTCATTCATAAACAATCAAAGATTTATCAAGTATTAGACACAACGATAGCCTAGTCGCACTCCTAAGCCAATTACAATTAAGATAAGAGACAACCTAACAATAATTAACAACTAGGTTTCATATATCTAAGCAAACACATAAATAAATTAGCCGGACATGGAGAACATGCAAGCATACACACAAATAATCAAAGACATAATTAAATTAATGAAGTAAGTACTTATCTTGATGTATAATAGGGTTTAGAACCCTAAAATACTGCACAAGAAAGCCTTGGTTCGGTTTTAGGTTTTTACTCCAAAAGACTACACACAAAAACTGAAAAATTCGGATTCTATATATAAGATTACATCTGCGACGGCGTCACCTTATGTTTTGTGACGCCGTCGTGTCGCCGTCATTAGGGTTTCGTCTTGGCCACGTAAACCTTGCGACGGCGTCACCTTATGACCGTGACGCCGTCCCCTTCAGCTCTGACGCCGTCTTGGCTGCATCTAGGCCGTCTGAGTAACGACGGCCTACTCCTTTAGAACCTGACGTCGTCCCTTGAAAACATGCAATTTCGCTTCTGACCCGTCGCAAAATTTCTTCCCGACGGCGTCGCAGATATGCAGTGACGCCGTCGCCTTATGTTTCAGCAGCTTTGAGTGTCTCGATTCTGACTTTGGCCATTTTCTTCGTATATTCGCGCCTTTTCGTCCAAATAAGCATCATTCCAGCATTTTGCCTTCAAGAGACCTAAAAAGTGAAAAGGAACGATATTAAGCAATAACGGATACAGAAGTGATCGAATAAGGGCTTAAATGACCCCTTAAAAAGGTACATTTTAAAACCTTATCACTAACGGTAGCATAGTTGGGATTCAATGTTGTTTCACGTAATAGTGTTTTCAGTTTCATGTCCAAAAAGAGTTTTGCATGTTTCTCACCCCATAGTTTTATAAAGCAAGTAAAGAAAAGTAAAAGTGGGGTTATAAACTCACCTTAGCATCTCGGTGAATAAGTACAAAAAGATCGAGTGTGATATAGCAGGGGCTCCTACCCGGAACCTAAGAACGAGATGGCAAGTCTCAGAATAATGATAAACGTTTGGTTTACGACCAAAGAGATAGAGCATTGAGTATGTAATTCAATAGAGCGTTATTAACGTTGATTTATAAATATGACGATGTTACAGAGAGTTTGGTTTATTTACTTCGAGATGTGTCGGTAATTTATATTACTTTTGTTTTAAATATTTTCTTGTCTTTTAGTCGGGTTTTGTTGTTAAAACTAAATATGTTAATTTGATGAAATTACGAACAAAATGCCTCAGGAATAAATTGTTTTGACCTTTTTATTATTAGTTATAAAATGTATAAGTTCGGGGTTCAAAAATAGTTGTTAGAATGTAAAAGTATATAAAAAAAATGTCAAGTATTACACTTGAGGGGTTGGAATTGTAAAGAGTTATATAAGTTATAAACTTATACAAGTTTTAAGAAAAGTAACAACTCATTTAGATTTAGAGGGCTGAATCTGTCAAAGGTTGAAAGTTGCAAAAATAACAAAAATAAGCAAAGTGTCATACCCAGGTTTCGAACTTGAGACCACTCGTTTGACAATCCAACGCTCCAACCATCTGGACCAAGCTTGTTTCATGTTTTATTTAACAACATTATCAGTTTTAACCTACTTTTAACTGTTTCAATTTTTGGTTTAATTCTTTCTCAGTGAGTGTCGTGTATGCATGTATGCATGAGTTGAGTTTTTATTTCTTCTCCAAAACTATTTTGCCATTAGATTTTCATGAAGACCTTTATAAACTCAAAGTTCACCAATAAGCACTTGTGTTATAATAGGAGACAAATTAAGCACAACTAAGTCATTCAACTTAGTTGAGTTTTCGACCCAAAAATCCAAACGAAAATCAACTTTAAAACGATTTTATAGGCACGTCTTATGAGCTTGTTTTTAAGTCGATAAGTTATAGAAATAAACTTCATTTGCCACGAGTGAGTCAAGAACTAAAATAAACACTTCGAACAAGAGGTGTCAATACTTATGCTAACTTAGCTTTACGTTTTCTTTTATGTTCTCATTTGCAAAGAGTAAGGTGGTATGAACATGATACGTGACTTAAATATTAAGACAAGAAATGAAATGAGGTTGTGACGAAAGAACTTACGACACCCTAGAGGTGGTGATGATTCGAAGATAAAAGTACGTGACTAGCTAGGGCATTCTAGCTCGTCTCCTTATACCCAACGAATGACCAAGCTCCCTTGCGTTTTTCCTTTTCCTTGTTTATTCCCACAGTGGCGACTATGTGATTAAGTGTGATATGAGTTTTGAGATTTGAATGAGTTGGTGAGTTTTAGATGTCATCTTATATAGAGGAGATAATGGACATACGTGTTGCAAGTTTGTCAAGAAAATGAGGGTGATGGGTGAGCATGCTTCGACTGAATACAATCCTCGGGGCATGAATTGGTGTCGTCTTTGTCAAGTGAAGGAGATGATCAAGCATGCTTGAGGTTGAGTCAATATCAAAGTAGTATTAGCTCTTAGGTATTTAGGTCAAAGGTAAGTATAGTGTAGGTTGGCTTGGATAGCTTTAGGTCTCCTCTTAGACTATGCTTATCAATGGGTTGACAACCCAACCGGTTGCATATATTATACATAAATAATAATATTTTAATTAAAATTATCAAATCCTCCCATGACCAAGGTCACATAACAACCTAGATTGCTAACCTCCAATCTGCCACATAGCGGCTATTGAATGGCTATTTGCTTTATTTTTCTTTTTTCTTAAAGAATAGATTGGTTGTATGTATAGGTTGGGTTGGGTTGTTGGTAAAAAGGTATAGATTAGTTGTGTAAGTGAAGAAAAGAAAAAATTATATTTTTGTAGAGATTGAGACGTGATAGATTGTTGATAAACATAGTCTTAGGTGGTTCACATGCAAGTTCTACCATTTGACCAAGAATTTATGTTTTGTGTTTTGTTTTTGTTTTGCGTCGCTATCACACAGAAACGAAGAAGTATACTTCCAAAAACACTTTACATATTTTATTAAAGGGTAAGTTTTGGTTTGTTTTGTGTTGCCTTTGTAGTGTCGTTGTCAAACACAAAAGCATAGGAGCATCTTTTGTGTCACAAAAATAATAAGGTGGTTTTGACTTTGCATTACCTTCCTTTGAATATACACATGCATGATACATATAATTGACCAAAGTTGAATTTGATTATTTTCTTTTGTTGCTGAGATCTCGAAGTCCAACACAGAAACATAGAAGAATTGTACAAATAATACTTGTGTTATTGAGTCATAAAATAATTATAAGAGATGTACTTGGGTAGCTTTCATTTGACCAAAGGTTGATGATTTTGTTTTCTTTCTTGGTTACTTGCTCGATGGTATCACAGAAGTGAGGGAAATAATTTCTAAAATTTTGTGGTGGCAAATATTGTGATACAAAGGTATTATTAAGGTGTGCACTTGGAATAGGCCCAAAAGTATTGGGTTGGACTTGGATGCTAGAATACGAGCTCAAAGAAAGTGAATTGGATCGGGTAGTGTAGGGCTTAGAGGCCCGATAGGAAATAAAAATATAAAAGTTTATTATATATTTATTTTACGTATTTTTTTTTATTATCGAGGTCGAGGTGAAAAATATTCCGTGACTTGTCGCATTTAAAGTTCTAAACGAAAGAAATAAAAATATAGCCGCGAAAAATCGGTAGGGAAATTTATGAGTTGTTATACATAATGTTTTGAAACCCGGTTCGACCCGGGTGGTTCAACCGATTGAACCGTTTCGGTCGAAAAACGGGTCGATTTAAACCGAGTCAACCCGACGAGTTAGGTCAAAACGGGTCAAATTAAACAGGGTCAACCCACCGGGTTTGAAGCGTCCCGGGTCAACCCGGTTTTTTATATGTATTAATAATTCCTTTTGAAATATATGTTTTCAACATTTCCTTTTTTAGTTTCAACTTTTCAACTTTTTACTTTTTGGTTTTTCCTTTATATATAGTATAGTAGGGTACCCGCGCGTTGCGGCGACGGGTACCCTGTGACGATTAATCGGAGAAATAGATCTTGATGAGACCTGATTCACTAGTTTGTATCGGTTTTAACGGTTCCTCTCTGGTTCGTTTTCGGATGGCTTTTAAAACTATATGTACCATCAACTTGTTAGCTTGTATGAATCTTTGTGTGTTTTATTAATTTGTATAATGTGTATAATAACATGTGCTTTTCATTTTAGGGTGTTTTAAAAATAACATTAATTAGTGTGTTTAATTATTTTATATTTTAGATTATGTTGTAGCTTGTTTAAATTGTACATTGTGAAAATTTTATTGTACTTTTTAGTAAGGGGTGTTTTAATTGATTGTTTTTAATTTGGTAGATATGCTTTAATTTGGTTGTACAATGTGAATAAATTATTGTACTTTTAAGTAATGAGGTGTTTTAATAAGAGTATTAATTACACCATAAATTTTTCTCACCTTTGACTTTCAACATTTCACTTTTCAAGATTTGACCGTTTTTCTTTTATATGTAGTATAGATTAAAAGACTTTTAATCCCAATCGTGAATTTGCCGACACATGAAAATTTGACTACAACCCAATACCACAAATGGTAAAATTGTCTCTGTTATGTCATCGTCACTTTATAAGAGTAGTCTATTATTACAATATTAATCGATAAATGTGACTTAAAACATTTGTTAAAGAGCACGTACACACAAATGGATCCTATTAGATTTTGTTGAAAAATAAACATAATCGCCGTAATGCAACCATGCCATCAGTAAAACGCTTCTTCGGGAAGAATTCATGATGCTACTGATACGATTTGTTGAAAGAAAACTTCCATTGATTAAACTTTGTCAAAAACCATACATCACTGCTGTTAGACACCACTGCCACTAGGCATAGGTACTCGGCTAGTATAAGAAAACATACAAACTCAAAATCTTGAAATCGAAAACCTAAATATCATAACTGAACAATCCAAGCTAAACCCCATTCACATCCTAAATTCATACCATATTTTCTCAAAACACCATGATTCACCCCATACCATTACTTATCGTCAAATACTAACAAGCAGTAAACATCAAAAACAATCTTAAATCCATATAAAACAATTCAAATCTTAAAAAACATTCATAGACTTGGTAAAATCTCAAAAACCAAAACCCAAAAAATCAATCAGTAAACAATTAAAGCTAATTCTAAGCTCCCAACAACATCAACAAATCTAACCATTGTCTAAACAGCATTTACAGCAAAATCTAAAAAATATTCAACCTAAACATAAATTCTAGTTTTTTCTTCTACAACCAATCATAAGAATATATTTTCATCAAACATCTCATCAATACTCAGTGTAAAATGAGCTAATCTATGGGTTTTCAAGAACACACATAGTTAAAGAACCATAGATTGACTGATTTTACACATACTTTAAATAATCTTGGACTAAACTTGAAAAGGTTGAAACTTTATGTGAACTTAAGGTGGGGTATGGATAAAAGTTTGCAACTTTAAGCTATCCAAAAAGCAATTGCAATCAAATGACAAAAACGCGATTGTCTTTACCAACTTGAACATCACTTTTATAATTTCGCAGAGGGTTCACTGATATAGATAAAAGCACTTCGTAGTAACAACTCGACCATCACTTTTATTTATATCAATAAGTCCTCCGCTAGATGATAGTTGCTGCAAAATTATATGAAGAAATGAGTGATGGTTTTTGTCACACCCCAAAAATGGCGCAGCGGAATGACATTTACGGGGTATGACTTCATAACCAAGAACACAAGGTGTCAAAATAGAGAAATACTAAATGCATTCATCACAACACAAGTCAAAGTTACAATGATCCATAATACGGTGGATACAAGTCTTACTACATAAGTTCACAATAATCAAGTCTTAAGGGGGCATTTCCAAATGCATAACTCCTCGGGAACACAGCCCGGTAGAGTCTTGTCTTATGTCTACTAGGCCAGGCCATTACTCAACCTCTTATGCAACTTCATTCTTAACACCTGAAAATGGATACTCGAAAACGTCAACATAAAGTTGGTGAGCTCGTAGGTTTAAGAGTTAAACCACAAAGCTGTGCATAGTAGTGTAGGACAATAGTGAGCAAGATATGCGAATATGAAACACAATGCTAGCGACAACTGAACCTACCAATAATGTTACACACATGTTACCAATAGTGGGGAGCTACCCCAGATAGTACTATCAACTTGTTTCGGCTCCAACCAGAGTTAAACAGTTGCGCATACATGAAACACAATTTATCATCACAAAGTAGTCACATATTTCAATCAAACACACATATTGTCCAAAAGCATGTAAACAGTTTAGCACAGCATAAAAATAGTTAAAACATCATTTGAGTACCATTTTCCCCCAAGGAAAATATTATGAAAAAAGGGCTACGAGAACTCACCTCGGTATAAGCAATCTGAAGCAGTAATAAAATAGAATTGATGGACGGCACCGACACGCGACCTAGATTAGTATGACACATTTAGTTTACAGACTTATGTTTAAGACTCGATGGAGTTTATATAAGTTTAAAATTTTTAAGTGTTGTGTTATTTTTGCTTGTGTGGCAATTGTTGCTTGCGTGGCAATGTAAAATTAAACAGTTTCAAAGTGTTGATAAGTATTGGCTCTTGGAAGTGAATAAGTATATATACATGACAAAATAAGTATTCGATACAAAAGTATCCGATAAACAAGGTACGGAAAATAATCACAAGTAAAGTGTCGCAAATAATAGACGTCGTCGAAAAATATAAAAATGTCGTTAACTAGTAGTATATATATATAACTATGTTAGTGAAAGTTTATAATATATAGGTTAGTGTTTATATTATTATATTATGTTTTCGTCTCTTAGTCGGTTTTTGTAAAAATGTACTAAGTATAGATTTTTAATTAAAATCGGGCATGACCCGTCTACATATATTAGTTTCTCAAAATATATCAAACAAGTTGGCCAAATAAGCACCAACAAGCCAAAGAGGCCGCAGATTAGACATTTTGTATAATTTATATCAAAATAGGCCAAAGAGGCCGCGGATTAAACTTTTTGTATATCTTGTACACCATTAAGCCGAAAACTAAAAAAAATCAAATAAGCTTTAAACACCTATAAGCATTTGGTTTTCAAAAATAATCAAAACAAACTCACCCTCAATGTTGGCTCTCGACTCAGTGTCTCTCTTGACAAAATGTGGCACAATGCAAACCATTCTTAACGTTATGTTTAATAATGCTTGTACTATATAGCATATAAATTAGGGAAAAGTGTAATAAAATATATTGTCATTCACTACATGAACAACATGCTCGAGTTAATGTATATAATCTTGAATGTAAAATATCTTTGAAAAATAGTAGTAATTACTCATATATGTAGACTATGAAAGTTTGGTAACTAACTTCATCAGCTAATTTACATATGAGGTCAAATACTGTATTTTAGATATTCTAATATAAATACTATTTTAAATATCTTAATATATAATTTAGTTGAATATTTATGATATCCCTTAAAATAGTTATGTTAGTTGTATTTTCTTTTTATCCCATGTGTTTTTCATGTCCAAAACTTTTACAGGTTTTCTTTTAAAATGTTTAACCGAAATCGAATATAGTCCAATAAGTATACTAGTAAACTAACAAGCTATAACACTTTTCCAAATGAGCCAATTTTTATGTCCTAGATCTTTGTTTTTCTCATGATTCATTTTATTCCAAAAGTTGTATATTAGTTCTACAGAACCAATTGTGTATCGAACATCAAGGAATAAGCATATGCTTAACTCCTAGTTTTTATTTGTGTACGTCTAAATGGTTCAACAAAGACCACACAAGCTCAAACACAAATTCTACACTTATGTTATATGTTGGTTGATCTATATATATAATCCAAGAAATAATTATACCACTTTGCAAAACACACATATCACTTTTAAACATGTTTAACAACAATATAAATTTAAGAAATAAAAGAGTTTTAAGTTTGGAGAATGTCTTACAAAAGGTTTGTATGAATGTCGTGTAAGAAGAAAATCAAGCACCAAAAATTTACCAAGTAGCTACCAAATAAACCCAAAAATTTATCCGAGCTTGCTTCCAAAGACACCAAATGAATTTTGTTTGTGAAATTTGGATGAAAAGAATGCGTGTGATATGGTTTGTGTAGACAGAATATAAAGAGCAAAAAAAAGCAAGTTTGACTAAACCTTTCCAAAGTGCAAGAAGTGTGTGTGCTCTTTTTTTTATTTAAACATCTTTTGTCACTTTCAAAAATCTATGTATGCATGAGTTGTGTGTTGTATCCATGTGCTACGTAGCATAAAAGAAAGAAATTGATGAAACATTGACCTTTGAATATAAAAGTGGAAAGGCATGTGTGGTTATTTTTGGCTATGATTGGACTTGTCACTTTCTCATTTAAATTTTCAAAGATAAACCGTGATAGCAAGGTGTATAGGGCGGCAATATTACAGCATAAAAGAGGGATGATTAAAAAAAAAATATACTATTTAATATATTTCGTATTCCGTTTGAGCTTAAGTGTAATCGCGGTCGGTACCCTTATTTGGTAAAATGCGAAAAATACATTTTTGTGAATGTTCTTGTCAAAATAATATAAAAAAATTGTATTAACTCCGAAAAATAATTATTGGACTTAAGCCATTACTAATGCGGTGTCGGTACGCGAGCGGGCTCTTTCTCTTTTATTTGTGCAGTTTCGTTAAAGGTTACGTATAAAAGTGAATATGTAACTTAAAAATAAATTACTTTGAGTTTTAAGGTTGAGTAAGGACCTGTAAAATTGTGGGTTGTTATAGTTTTCGTGGATGGGGTGGGTTTGTTTGTTTATATAGGAAAAAAAGTGTGGTATGATTGGTGGAGAGTTGGTGGTTCGGATTGGGAATGTGGGACATTGATTCTCAAGGGTGGGATTGGATTGGATGGTGGAGATAAATTAGAGTATAAGAGCACAAAGTATCGCAATGACGAATAACACGTTATTGGTATTCCACCTCAGCGCCACATCATACACCTCTAAATAACACACTACTAACATCACCTTTAGGTCCCACAAAATAACCCACCAAATATACCACTCACTCACAATACAACTAAAAAAAAGACATAAAGATGCATTTGGCGTGAGCCAATGCAATGGCTCAAACACACAAAATGATACTTTTGGCTCACGAATGACACAAGTGATGGTATGCATTTTGCATGGTATTCTTTTTTTTCCTTTGGCATGTTAACAAGCTCCATACCGTGAGCTCTAAGTGTTTTTGTTTCCAAAGGTTGTGTGTGTGATGGGGATTGCCAACGTGGCATCCTCATTGTTTGTTGACACATTAATTTGTTGAAAAAGTGAACATAGCTGCTCAAATACTCCCTCGTCCCAAAATAATTATTTCCGATAAAAAAAACACAAAGTTTAATAAACATGATTATTATTGTATTTATTTTTTTTATTTTTTTATAAAATGACAGTTTTACTCTTATACAATTAATTAAATCTTTTAATAATGTTTGTAAATTTTGGTATCATTCGATGCAATATGGTAAACTTGCTACATTATTTACAACTATATTTGGAAGGGGACAATAATTTTAGGACAACCCAAAAAGAAAAGAGAGAATATTAATTGGGCTAATTCATTTGTTGCCTCAAAAAGTCATCATGAATTAAATGTTAGCCTCAAAAAATTTTAGGTTTTGCAATTGCCCCTTTGCGACTTATGCGACTTATGCAACTTCATCTAAGTTTGACAAGTGTCCAATTTGAAAGAATCTAAGTTTGACAAGCATTCAATTTGAAAGTACGTATGTGTAAGTGTAAAATACATGTGTGTAAGTGTCCTCTTATGCGACCGACGGTGTACTTTTTTTATGCGAATTGTACTTTTTATGCGACTTTGTGTTCTTACACACTTGTACTTACGTTTGGGGCAAAAAAAAGTTGCATAAATTGCAAAGAGCTCAAAATCTAAGCTCCCAACATCATCAACAAATCCCACCATTACCCAAACATCATGCACAGCAAAATCTAAATATTAATCAACCTAAAAATAGATTCTAGCGTTTTCTTCTAGAAAAAATCATAAAAACCTTTTCATCAAACATCTCGTGAATACTCAATGTAAAATGAGCTAATCTATTGGTTTTCAAGAAAGCACATACTTCAAGAACCATAGATTGACTGATTTTACACATACTTTAAATAATCTTGGACTAAACTTGAAAAGCTTGAAATGTTATGTGAATTTGAGGTGGGGTATGGATGAAAGTTTGCATCTTTTAGCCATCCAAAAAGCAATTGAAAAGCAATTGCAATCAAATGACAAAAAAATCAAATGTCTTTACCAAAGAGATATAATTTCGTAGAGGGGTTCACTGATATAGATAAAAGCGGTTCATAGTAACAACTCGACCATTGTTTTTATCTATATCAGTAAGTCCTTTGCTAAATGATAATTGCTGCAAAATTATACAAAGAAATGAGTGATGGTTTTGGTGGATGGGGTAGGGTTTGTTTGTTTATATAGGGAAAAAAGGGTGTGGTGCGATTGGTGGGAGAGGTGGTGGTCTGGATTGGAAATGTGGGACATTGATTCTCAAGGGGTGGGAATGGATTGGATGGTGGAGATTAAGGGCCGTTTAATTGGTTTATAGGTGGGATTGGAATATGATTTAGATTTGGTTTAGGATTTAGGATTTTGAGACAGAAAAAATATTTATTAAATGTATTTTATAATAAAATTATAATAAAAAGTATTATCTAAAAATGCAAATGAAAAAAGTATGTGAGAGTAGAAGTGGTAGGTCCTACTGATTTTGTCACCGAACCCTAATTTTTCAAAATTATGGCAAATACCAAGAACCACCTCTAATCGAATCAATCAACACTAGATATGTTAATTAAACGCACTTAATCAACCTCAAAAGCCATTAAAGGTCAAAAGCCCCAAAAATACCAAACCCGGATTTTTTTTCAAGAATTAAGCATTTTATAAAAACCTTTTAGATCTAACCAATTAGACACTTGATCTTTTAATAAACGTTAATTGAATGACATCAATCAATTTAAAAAACCCCCCAAATTTTATGAAACACTAATATTTAGAAATCAATTTATAGAGCAAGATTTGGAAACCTGGCACTAATACCATGTAAAGAAACACATATTTATAGTAAAACGGTTTTATTATTCAAGAAAACTAATGAATCAATAACCACCAACTGATCTCAATCAACAAAAGTAACAACAACAATGAACTCTGATCTCAATCAGGTAACAAACTATCACTAAACAACAGCAGGACTGATCAAAGCAATATACAAATTAGGGTTTAATATGAGAACTTTGAGAGCAATAATAGAGAAAACGGAGATTGATTTATGAGCTTTGACTCTTGACTTTGAGCTTATATATACTCCTTCCACCGACAACAATTTCAACTTGACAACTTGAGCCCTTCAACTCTTCAACTATTTCCATTTAGCTCCCAAAGTACCAACAGCTTATCCTAAAAATATAAACGTGACACTATTAGTCCTTGAAGTATTTCCAAGCCAAGTTATCATTTCAACAACCTCCCCGAACTATTTTTCTCACAAAGCTAGCTTTACGAGAAACAGTAACAATTGTGTTTTCCCTAAAAAGGGAAGTTCTTTTGCTCTGTACAAAAGGGATAAAACACCGGATACAAGAAAACATACTTACGAAATTATGGAAGTTGACGAGTACATGAAGAAACATGCATTACCGTCACACCACAAATCAAAGTTGCATGGTTTAAAACAGTGTTTCACCGACATCTCGACAGTAAGGAAACAAAAGTTATCCCGGAAAGAGACTTTCTTAAAATATCGCATCAAATACCTTCATAACCGCTCACTGGCCAAGAATCTCCAAACGCTCCAAAAAGGGTTGTCTAGACCTCGACCCAGCAGTTATTCCTTCCGAGATTCTTCATGTTTTAACAGATGTTAAGGAAGCCGATGCGTTGTTTATCGACAATGGTCCAAGTAGTGATGGTGTTTGTTCCATTTAGGTACAAAATTCCATAACTTGGGAGTTTGGTTTGGTTTTTTGGGTTGTTGGATGGGAAAATAGGTAACACGTAATGTGCATTATGCAGTTGTAACTTGTGCTTAAAAGGGTTGTACAACTCAGTTTGTTAGATGCTGCTGTTATATCTTGACTTTATTTAGAAATGTTTCTTTTGTACTTTTGGAATCCAAACATTGACAGTTACTAAGGAATGAATATGGAGGAATGTTTTGGTACTTATTAAAGATTTTTTTTTTTTTTTTTTTTTTTTATTATTATTATTATTATTATTATTATTATTATTATTATTATTATTATTATTATTATTATTTGTCTGCTTAGTTCCATCTTTTGTTAGGATCTGAAATCCAATAGTATTAAAATTTTGTTGCATGTACTTTATATTATAAAGTGAATCAACTTAACTTAAATCTTAGGCATAGGCCGGGTGTAATGATCACCTTCTTACCACCTCCACCTTAGAGTTACATCAGTTTTTTAGCACATCATTTAACCCATCATCTAACAGCCGTAGTGATGACCACTTAACAAAACACATGAAAATATCTCACTTTATATAACATCTCTCACAACATACCCCACACACTTGTAAAAAAAAAGGGTAGTGCACCACGTTAGATGGCATGCACCATCAAACCAACCCCAAAAAGGCACCTTGGTGCGCAGTGGATGGCAGGCCTAGTGGTGGATGGCGCGTGATAGAGGCTCACCACGGGTGGTGGAAGCCTCCATTATGCCCGGTCTTAAAATTTTTAAAATTTCACTTGAAGGCTTCAATCCAGTAAAAAATGTGACATGTCTAGTTTAAATAATTGGGGTGTTTATTCCGTTCTTCGTCAATTGAAATGTAGTTTTTTTCCTTTTTTCTTTAAAGAAAAACAAAAATTTAGGATTTTTGTAGTCCATGAGTTGTCGAAATGTCTTGCATGTAGGCGATGTTTACTTAAGCTTATTTTTGTGATACTGAGCTTAATTGATTTCGGTTTACGTTTAATAGTTTACTTTTTCCGGCTTATTTTGGTATGAGCAAACCATAATGAACGAATATGAGCGATCTTGCTATCTTAGTGTAAAAACATTTAATCACATTACTCATTTATGGATGTTAAAAAAATACATTACTCATTTATGGTAATATACAAACCAAACTTTAGTATGTATGGGATTAGTGCTCTTCTGAGTATAATGTGTCTGTTCTCTTGTGTATTTGCATTATGCTAGTGCAAATCGGATCATGTGTTGGCTTTGGCAGTGTTGTTATTATATGATCTGTGTGACAATCCCACATGTGATATAATACACATGTAGTATAGTAAATTGTTTTGCGTCGCGGTTGGTGTTTAGAGTATATTACTACAAGTGTCATTTGATCAACAAATGAAAGCCAACTACCGTAACCAAGTAAGTATGTAATATAGGAAAAACCTTAGATATTTCTTATCAAATTATATAATGAGCCACAACAATTAGTTGACCCAAACCATCATCATTCCAAACAAAATTTTTGTTTCAGCCCAAAAGTGAACTTGATTGATATTTTTTAGTAAAATATTGGGTAAATGATATAAAAATAAAGTAACTCCCAATATCATTTTTCACGAGTTATGGGTCTCAATACGGTCTTCCACGGTGTATGCGGAGGTTGAGATGTCGACAGCCCTACCCCTACCAAAGGTAGATAGACTGCTTTTGGTTCTATCGAAGGTAGATAAGAACCTACGACCTTGAAAAGAGTAAGGATCGAACCCTTAACCTCTGTCTCCAGAGAGAAAGGTGTTAACCACTTAATCATTATATCATTGGGTAATGATACGATGATTAAATTTAAGTATAAGTTATGCTTTGTAAAAGTATGCTCTTACTCTTTGCATTTACATATCAAAAAAGTAAAGTATTGTTTATCTCTTACTCTTTTAGAATTTACATAATAAAATTAAGTAAATTAAGCATCTGTCAATTATACTTTCTTACAAAATATGGAAATTTTCCATATACTTCATTAAATATATTATTTCTTCTTTATTAAATGTTTAGAGTTTTGAGTGTTATTTGACGATGTTATACGATCTGTTTCACTTAAAAGTACGCAACAAAATGCGGCCTACGAATGATAGTCGTTTGTTACTTGTCTATGATATATATATGCAATATAAGTGTAGTCTTCCATATCACAAGTCAGAGCCGGTCATGAGGTTTTTGATGTCCAGGACGAGATGATCGAAACATGCCCCTAATATATGTTATAAACAGGCAACGTACCCTTTTTTTGGAGTTTTCACATAAAACAAAAATGCATATACCAACTAAATACAAGTGTATATAACTTGAAAGGACGGTATAAAACAAATATGAATTAATCCTTAGGTGCTGGCAGTCATGTTCCCATGCCTCACCACCCACCAATAATATCATTCCACCTTATTCATGCCTCTTTCATGCCTCACCATAGTTTTTTAGTGGCAACCATGATCTCATGCCTAACGTTCCAAAATAAAGGTGTTCAACGGCTATATTCTTTCTCCCACTCTTTCACTCCTCAACGGCAATACATGCCGAGGGAGTCCATGCCGAACCCATGCCTCACTGGTGGCGGCGGTGTTGCCGCTCGGCATGGGTCGATGCCGTGCCATGCCATTCTCCATTGCCACCCCCTTACCTTTGTAAGGATCAAGAAAAAAGAGTTATCCAAGTAAATAACAAAACAACCACACAAATTTAGCGAAGTACCCAACCACGTACAAATGGTATATGTAATATCCCTCGACAGCAAGTGTACTCACAAAGCAATGATAAAAAAGAAGAACATATTATTCCACGCACCTAAAGTGTTTTTTTGTGATTAATAAATGAAAGCAATATCTTTATATATGCTTACGAAATGAGAAGCAGCTAAAGATAAAGAAAACTTAATTGTGATAGCAACTCAGAGGTGATCTACTGACAAAATGATTTATGACTATCACTCTAAGATGTGTGAGGTCTCAAGTCTAATTTTTGATAGGTGCAAACAACCCTGAAGTGGTCACACCAACCTCCTAAGAAGGGAGGGTTTTACCCGGTTTTAGTCTGTGTAACGGTGGGTTCAAATCTTGTGAATTGGTCAGGTAAAAAGTCGAAAACCATGATTACTAAAAAAAAACTTAATTTCCACGAATCTTGTAATAATACCGGACCGGCCAAGACCGGACAAAACCGAGACCGATTTCGGCAAAAATCTTAGACCGAGACCGGACCGAATGTGGTCGGTCCGGTCCAACAAGGCCAAATTAGCCTAAATTAATCGGTTTGTGGTCCGTTCCTTCTGTCGGTCCAGTCCAACAAGGCCAAATTAGTCGGTTTGTGATCCGGTCCGGACCGGACCGAGGACCGAATTAGCCCAAAAGCCGAGACCGAAGACCGGACCGAATGCGGTCAGTCCGGTCCGATCCAGTCCAGTCTCGATCGGTCCGTCGATCAGTCCGGTCCGTTCGGGTCATTTGCTCAGCCCTAGGCTAAAGTAAAAATGTAAAACCTGAAAAACTTAGTAACAATTCTTTTTAAAATATACGAGTAAAATAAATTGACAATCAAACAAAAAACAAATACTTAGGTCAAACAAATTCCACGTGATGTTGTTTATACTCCCGAAACAAAAATCACAACACTCAACCCAACACAATTCATCTTATTCCTCTAGTTTTCATTTCTATTCCTCCAACATGCATTCTAATTTCTTCTTCAAGATCGAACACCAACATACTTCAACTCATTTTTTTGTTCATGTTATGCCCTTCTTCCTAAGATGTGTAGCGCAAAAAAAAAAAAAAAAAAAAAAAAAAAAAAAAAAAATCTTCACTTTTTTACACATCGAACCTCAAACACGATGATGCCTTAGGCCGTCGCCTGCCTCGCCATATGCCAGAGCCTGCCTGTCCCAAGACTTCTTAAAAGTCTTCCCTATCTCAAGTCTTCTTAAAAGTCTTCGGTGATTATACAAAATTTTGTTGATGGCCGGCATCCTCTTCACAATTTGCATGTCATGAACCTTAAATATTAAAGTTAAGGAATTTGTTGATGGCCGGCATCCTCTTCAAAAAAGTTAAACATTAGAGTTAAGGAACTTTAGTTACTATAATGCCTTCAGTTTTATTCGTTAATATTGGTTCGTCTTATATATAAATGATTGTAGACGTATTTTTTCACCAATTCATTTTACCAGTAGCATGTTATTAAAAAATTTAACATTAAAAAATAAGGATAAAAAGCCAATACTGTAAATGAAGTCACCACAATCTTTAAGTTACTTATTATCTTCCTCTCATATTTCAGTTCTCTTTTATGGTCTCACGATAATATGTCTTACTTCCGCCACTGTCTCTGCTTCCTATGGCGGTAATGAGACTGATTACCACGCGTTGTTGTCATTTAAGTCAAAGATCACCCATGATCCATACAATGTTCTAACCTCGTGGAACCATTCCTTTCATTTCTGTGACTGGAGTGGTATTTCATGTGGAAAGCGACACAAACGAGTGACTGTTCTATGGCTGGATTCACAAGGCCTAGAAGGCTCGTTGTCTCCTCATGTAGGAAACCTTAGCTTCCTACGTGTGCTTTCTCTCTCTAACAACAGCTTTCAAGGAACCATTCCTCATGAACTTGGTCATCTTTCCAGGTTAAGTCGTCTTTATCTTGATAAAAACAAGTTCAGTGGAGTCATTCCAGCAAACTTGTCTCGTTGTTCTAACCTCGAAGACCTTTGGCTCTATCAAAATGAGCTAACTGGAAGCATACCCAAGGATATGAGTTTACTCTCGAAACTTACTAGTCTTGCAATTCACAACAATAAGTTAACAGGTGGAATCTCACCTTTCTTGGGGAATATTACATCAATGGAATTGTTCTCTGCTGCCTTGAACCCGTTGGGTGGCAGCATTCCAGATACCTTGGGTCACTGGAAAAGTTTGACTGCATTTTACTGTGGTGACTGCAACTTATTATATGGAAGCATCCCTCATTCCATTTTCAACCTCTCACTCCTAGCTAGTTTTTCCTTATCTGAAAATCACCTCACTGGTAGTCTTCCTTCAGAAATTGGGAATCAGCTCCCAAATCTTGAGTTCCTTCAGTTAAGGGATAACGAACTGACCGGAGTTCTTCCACCTTCTCTTTCTAATTGTTCTAAATTAAGACATCTTGAAATGAGTCAAAACAATTTTAGTGGGAAGTTGACAATCAACTTTTCAAAACTAAGAGATATTACTAATATTCGATTAAAGAATAACAACTTCCATGGACGCGGAGAAGCTGATGACATGAGGTTTATCGATTCCCTGAAAAACTGCACCAGATTAGTACGTTTGGAACTTTATAATTGCAACCTTAGAGGAGTGCTTCCGATATCAATAGGTAATTTCTCTCATCAACTCAGCTCTCTATATTTAGGAGACAATCAATTATTTGGAAGCCTCCCTTCAAGTATAGGCAGTCTAGTTGGTTTGACCACTTTAGGTTTAGGAGCTAATCGATTCAAAGGAAACATCCCCACTACCATTGGTAAACTAAAAAAGTTACAGTATCTTAGTTTATATAACAATCAATTTACAGGGCCTATCCCTGATGCCATTGGGAACTTATCACTATTGACTGAACTTTATTTAGGAACCAACAAATTAGAAGGTCATGTTCCATCAAGCCTGGGGAATTGTAAACAACTTAATGGGTTAAACCTTGCATACAATAGGCTCAGTGGTAACATACCCAAACAACTTTTTCAACTTCCATCACTAAATTATTTTTTAAATCTCTCTCAAAATAGCCTATCTGGTTCTATTCCATCAGAGATTAAAAACCTCAAGACGTTGAGCTATCTTGATTTATCTTACAATAATTTATCAGGCAACATTACTAGTAGCCTTGGTGAGTGTGTTAGCCTTACAAAGTTATACCTTAGTGGCAACCAATTTCAAGGCATAATACCATCTTCATTAAGTTCCTTGGGAGGATTGGGGGCACTCGACATTTCTCAAAATAATTTATCTGGTAAAATTCCTCAATTCTTAGGCAAATGGAATTCATTAGAATATTTGAACCTATCCTTTAATGATTTTGAGGGTGAAGTACCGACTATAGGAGTGTTTGCCAATGCAAGCTCATTTTCGGTTTTGGGGAACCATAAGCTTTGTGGTAGTTTGGTTACACTTGAGTTACCCAAATGCAAGAAGACGAGTAGTAAGAAAAAAAGGTTTCCTTTCTTCATATTAGTCATCGTGATTGCACCGACGTTGCTCATAATATTATGTTGTGTATATCTTTTGTGTAAGAAGAAACGCAATAGTCAACCATACAAGTCATCGGGTAGTGAACGGTTCATGAAAGTTTCTTACAGTCAACTTCTCAAGGCTACTGATGGCTTCTCTGCAGCAAATTTGATTGGAGAAGGTGCATTCAGTTGTGTTTATAAAGGGATCCTCGATTCCGATGATGGCAAATTTGTTGCAATCAAAGTTCTACGTCTTGATAATCCAGAAGCTCACAAAAGTTTTCTAGCAGAATGTGAAGCTTGGCGGAATATTCGCCACCGTAATCTGTTGAAAATTATAACTTCATGTTCAAGTGTTGATTTTCAAGGCAATGACTTTAAAGCTTTGGTTTACGAGTTAATGCCAAATGGAAGTGTACACGACTGGCTTCATTCAAGTGAAAATACATCAAAACTGAACCTTATTCAAAGAATAAATATTCTTAGAGATGTTGCCACTGCACTTGATTATTTTCACAATCGCTGCCAAACAACGATTGTTCACGGTGACTTAAATCCAAGTAACATTCTTCTTGATGATGATATGGTGGCTCATGTTGGAGACTTTGGTTTAGCTCGACTAATTGGTACAAACTCAAACCAAAACAGCTCAACCGGGGTTAAAGGAACAATTGGTTATGCACCTCCAGGTAATTCCACTTTTATTCCATGATGCTTATATTTATTTACAGGTTAAAGTTTTTAAATTAATTAATTGTTTTTCATTTGTAGAGTATGGTATCGGGAGCGAGATGACAAGTTGTGGGGACGTCTACAGTTTTGGAATATTATTACTTGAGGTGATGACCGGTAAAAAGCCAACACACGGCATGTTTATTGAAGGTCTTAGACTTCATAAATTTGCTTACATGGCATTACCGGATAATGTAATCGATGTTATTGATGATGATGCAATTGTGTTGCAAAGTACGGAAGCGAATGCAAAGAAAGTGGAAGAATGTTTGGTTGCAATTATCAAGATTGGAGTATCGTGCTCTATGGATTCCCCACCACAACGGATGAAAATTGAAATTGTTGTCAACGAGTTGCAGCACATTCTCGATGTGCTTCAAAATATATAAGGTATTATGTTGTCCCATTTTGTAGAATCTGATTTTACATGAGTTTGATAATAAATCTTCACTAAAATGGTTTTATTTTTGAACTCTTTCAGGTCTATCATCAAGCTTGTATGGTGAAGTTGAGAGTAACTACAACAAGGAGCGTTGCATGTCGTAGTTAAATAAATGTTAAGTTGTTGAAGATGTTCGTAATTATGGTTTAATTTTCTTGTTTCATAAGTTTACGAGACATAAGAGTGCGTTTACATTCCTGGTGACGTATCATATGTATCAAGCATGTTTGTAAGTGTGTTTTAATTTCCATCAGTCCATTTTGTGGTATTGAATTCGACTTAAGTTGTACTTGGTGTTCGATTCCTTAATGAACAGCCTAATGTTATTCGTGTTCTTTGACTTTCAATTTCCTAAATTTGACTTTTTCTTGAATATCTGAATCACAAAGCTCATGGCTTCCCCCCTCTTCTGGTTTCGAGCAATGTATGGTCCAATTTTATAGAAAGTTAACCTCATGTTTGGTTATACACTTGTACCATGCATTCGGCTAGTACAAAATCATTATTAGTACTGCAAGTATACTGTATTAAAAAAGGGTCAATAATGACCAAAGTATATTTCTGATACATAAATCAGCTCGAATATTTTGATACTTTTCGTATTCCTTATACAGTTAGTACAACTCTATTTTCATCGGATAAGCGTTTGGATAAGCAATCCCAAACTCAAAACTGCGTATTGCTATTTAGTCTAAGTAAGCCCAAACAGCCCTTTAGCAGTTAATGTGCAGCTTTAAGGTCATCATTGTTGTTTTAACCATATTTCTAGAAATACAACCGTTTAGCTTTTGGATGTTGCCTCTCCTATTTGAAACGATAATAAACGGAGACTCTAGCTTTTACGTCAGATTATGCTGTATACTTACAGTAGCTATTATGTTACCAAACGCTTTGTAAAAGTAGGCTTGAGACATGCTTCTTGGATAACATGTAACTTGTTTTGAAATGCAGTCCCAAACACCTCTTTAATCTATATGGATGTTATTGATCCTTTATATGTATGGATTGATTGACAATAGGCGAACTTAAGAGGTTATTCTGGAAACTGAATAAGCTGTACGTTAAGTTAGTTAGAGCAAGTATTAATTGTCTATAAACGTGCTTAAGCAGTAGCAAAGAAAGGATGTTACGAGGCATTTACTTCAAGCTGAATTACATAACACAAGTGTATTAGTAAGAAACGGGAGTTATTACGTATGTTTAACTGTTTAAGGTTGAAACCAAACAGTGATTAGTATGATCCTGTCTATATCTTACAAGACTGAAACATATAGTTACATTCGGTGCATAATTATCATATAAATGTTTCGACTTCTAATATTATTTTCTTACTCGCATGTTTTAGGATGATCGTGACCCATCATCTCATCATAGAATAGAAAAGAGAAACAGGATGACGTATGGTATGTAGCGTTTGGGTATTCTGAAAGTTTTTGTCATCAAGTTTTAAAAATAACTAATCTGCCATAATTACAATTTAAATGATATTACCCGAACTGACCCGTTTTATGCTATTTTAAATTTTTATATCTTTTTTACGTAGCCTAATCAACATGTAGGACCTGACTTTTAAGAATTGAAAGACCAGAACCGACATGTTGGACCTGTTTTTAAGCTATGTTTATATCTTTTTAACATAACCTGAACTGAACCATTTTATACAGGTAGATGTAATCAGATTGCAGCTCTGTAAAATAATAAAAAAATATATATATATAAATTTTTTTGGTACTGTCGATTAATAAGTGGTCAGTATGTTAATTATGAGTACAAAAGCTCAATATGAAAATCAATAAAATTATTTGATTTGGGAGGTTCTATGTACCGGGCACCCTTTTTTTCTCCAAGTTTCTTTTTTATTTACTTCTCATAAGTAAAATGGGTCGAAATAGCCATCTGTACTAGCTAACACTAGCTAACAGATGATTGTGTTTACAAAACAACCAAAATGAGGAATCTAACTTCCAGGCATCTAACTGTAAAGAAATTTATCCAACATTCCTAATTTCAATCAAACATATATTTTGTACCTTTTCGAATGGGCGTCTTTGCACATATCAGTTATATTACAGTTATTAGCATGAAACACCAACATACATTTTCATTTGTCTCATTTTCGTCATTGTACGTTTTTTGTACTTCTGTGTCAAACAAATCAAGACAAGGATTTTGAAGAAAACGATACAGAGTAATTCTTAAGAAAATGTCAATATTCAAGGTTACAAAATAACCAAATATCATCAATATTACAGGTTGCAAAAGTCATCATTTTAGCGACACACATGCTTGTATTTTATATAAAAAAAAAAAACATTATATTTACTGCCTTACTGGAAATAAAAACACGTGAGTCTCTACAAAACAGGTTAAAGAACAGAAACACCCTAATGCAACGCGCAATCAAGAAAGAGAAGCATTAGCCATGACTTAGAGATGATGAGAAATAGGAACATTCATTTCATAATTTATACCTGCAATTTGAATTTACATGAAAACAGAATTGGATACAAGCTTTCTTTCTTATCAGCTACTAGTCAGTTGCAACAAGCTACATACATAACATCAATATCTATCTAAGTCGTTTTCAATGTCAACTTACCCATTTTCGACGCTGCTCCAGCAACCCAATCTGAATCTCAACAGCTTCACCTTCTATAACCTCAGTTTATTCCTTAATACTAACACCAATAGCTTTCCTAAAAGCTTGCATAAGTGCTTCAGTCATATACATCTCTAACGAAAAGAATTTGTTACCTATTGAATCACACGTGGTTCACATTAACTCCAGAAGACTCAAGCATATGACCTAGCATAGTATCTCAGAGATGTTTCAATCCCAATTTTTGTAAACAAAACCTTTGCATCATCAGATATATCAACATCTTCCTCTTGACACCTTATATCAAGAATCTTGAGAATGTCATCTTCAGTATACGGTTGTGTGCAGATGATGAGAAGGCGGTCAGGGAAATTGATTGGAATCCCATGGGGGGATTTGTAGTTTGTGCCTTGAATAGTTGTGATTCCTCGGTTGGTGGCAACAAGTATTGGTGCCATGTCGTTTTCTAAGGCATGGTTTAGGAATGAAAAACACTCGATATCAAGCATGTGGACTTCATCTATGAACAGAGCACCAAGAATGATCTCTGCCTTTCCTTCCTCTCGTCACTCTGCAACCTTTGTACCGATCTGTTCCCTCACTTCAGCTCGTATTTCTTCATTGTCACCGGTGAAAAGAGCAAGAAAACCTTGTGTTCTGCATTTCATAACAAAAATAATTAAGTTTTCAGTAAGATCAAGTACCATAGTTACTTTGACATTTCCTAGTTTCTGCGATTTTATTTCTCAAGATAATCCAAGATATTTCATCATGCAAAAGTTCACTGATTCCCCCGCCCCATAGACAACAGAAACAACCGCTGACAGTTGCACAAAAAGACCATATTTGTTCAATTATCAGAAAGTGTAACATCAAATAGCAACACTACTTCAGTCATTCATGTTAGTCTAACAACTGTTTCAGCCAGGACCATCAAAAGTTCCACCTAATGCATATTCCCCGAAGCCCAAATGAGATATCTAACTTCAAAGCATCCTAACTGTAAAGAAACTAATAAAAAATTCCTAATTTCAATTAAAAATTTATGTACCTTTGAGAATGGGCATCTATGCTCTTATCAGTTGTATTACAGCTAATTTGAAACATTAAACCATACCTTTAAAATGCAGAGCAATTTCTATAAATTAAAAGTGATACCCGTGGGAGAGATGTAAAATGAAATCTAAGCTCGCAAGAACATCAACAAATGTCACCATTATCTAAACATCATTTACTCAGTGTAAAATGAGCTAATCTATGGCTTTTCAAGAACACGCATACCTAAAAAACCACGGATTGACTGATTATACATAGTCCGCTGCTAAATGGAGAGTGATGGTTTTGTTTCTTTATAAAAAGGTGTGATTGGTGGTCATGAACAATACTATGGTCCTATAAACATGTCATACATATAATTTCAAAACTTGTACATAAAAATTCCAACACCCCAGGTACTCCTCGCCTAGGCCAATTACTCGCTGCTGCATAGAGAGATTTGCAACCTTAATTTCAGCTTTTTTAGAACCCAATAACCTATTAAGCTACTTTAAATAAGCTTACCCAAACACCCCCTAAATCCCGTACGATGATATTACTATAACACATAATAGTCCAAAAAAAGGCAAATACATCATCCCGATGTAATAAACATAAGTTCTCACCTAATCCTTACAGCTTTTGTAACCAAACTTGACAAAGATAACGCCTTTAGATATGTGGTTCTTATCTAGAGGCAGAACAAGGCTACATACATTATATTGGCTTCAATCATGTAAATATTTTCACTGATTGCGAATCATGCTACTTGTAGATGAACATTATATTGATAAATAATCTGAGTATGCACAATCAGAATATGTGCAGTGACTCGTTATGATACAGAGAGGGTGGGAACTTTCTGTGAAAAACACACTAATATTGATATATTCCACACTAAACAAATGTTTACAATTGGTATCTATTTATACTATGTCAAACGGTATCATTGAACCGTTGTGACTCTTCTACAGGCTTGTAATCGACACATCTTCCTACTTTACAGGAATAAAACTAACTTTACAGTTATTAACTTTCTAATCTATACTATTGGTCCTTCTACTTTCAAGACTTATGTTTCTTGATTATTTCAAGTCTAATATTCACTCCCCTAATCAAGAAATCATAATCTTCACTCTGTTCTTGTTCATCCTACTTGCAGTCTCGTTCCTTCTTTTATTATTGTCATGATCGCTTTGTTAACTTCTGGTCTAATCATGTCCAGTTGCCTCTTGTTTCGTTCCATGGATGATCCTTTTGATCATTCTTCAAGTGCTCCATCCTTCACTGCACTATCTTCCTTCTGGCATGGTAGGTCCTTGGCCATCTTTCTTTGACTGGTTTCACCCACTTCTTTCTGCATTTCACCCCAAGGAACTTTTTGCAATTTCATGGCAGAATACACTTTTGCTTTCCGGTATCGTATCAAACTTGCAATGAACATAATCTTCTTCTTTGTTTCCACAACAGCCTTGAATACCTCTTGGTATTTCTATCAAAGCAAGTCGTTTTGCTTTCCTTCTTTCTTCACTAACCGCTGTTGCTTGTTTCTTTTCCGCGATCACTTCCTTGACTGCAATTGATCTCGCAAACATTCTTCCACAGGTTTCTTAATTTTTTTCTTCCAGGATCTTTAAACCATGGGCTCTGATGCCATGTAAATATTTTCACTGATTGCGAATCATGCTACTTGTAGATGAACATTATATTGATAAATAATCTGAGTATGCACAATCAAAATATGTGCAGTGACTCGTTATGATACAAAGAGGGTGGGAACTTTCTGTGAAAAACACACTAATATTGATATATTCCACACTAAACAAATGTTTACAATTGGTATCTATTTATACTATGTCAAACGGTATCATTGAACCGTTGTGACTCTTCTACAGGCTTGTAATCGACACATCTTCCTACTTTACAGGAATAAAACTAACTTTACAGTTATTAACTTTCTAATCTATACTATTGGTCCTTCTACTTTCAAGACTTATGTTTCTTGATTATTTCAAGTCTAACAAATCATGCCCAAAGGATACTAAGATGATGTAATGTATAATAATAACCTTATGCTTAACTTATGCATTTATTCATTATCGAAAAAACCCCTTATTCCCCCAAATAACTAATAAGCACTTTGGCATAAGCTTGCCCAGCCTATATAAGTTCTTTATAGAAGCTTAACCAAATACAAAAGCTTACCAATAAGCTGTTTGAGGTCATATGAACAAGGCTGCCAAGGATTCTATATGGAATCGAGCTTTAAACCAACACTAACGGCGGCGTAATTGAACCATCAACAGTTGTAATTTTTTGATTAAATGGATGTCAGAGATAGATTGCATACCTGGTTGTTGAAGATTTTTGAACTCGAGCCGTCAACTGGAAACATGTAAAAAGTTATTTAAGGGTTTATGTTTATGTGGTCTAGGTGAAAAGAAATAAGAAAGCAAAGTGGAAAAGAGAAGGGGAGAAATCCGGCTCAAAAGCGAAAAGTTAACACATGGCTCTATTTTGTGGCCGAATTAGACCCCGGTTTTTGCATTTCATAACAGGGCTTTATGCCTTTGTTTTTTACGGTAGTGCCCTTTTTTCCTATTAAAAGGGCTCTATTAGGGGGGCTTTTGTAGTAGTGTGAGAAAAGAGAGTTTATGAGTCAAATAATTTCAGTACCAAGGCACATAGCCATGTGACCAATCTTCAAACCCAAACACTCCTTTAAAGATAACTGCTATTCAAACTTAATTTGCACAAAGAATTTCAGAGAAACTAATCCTAATAGCTTTTAAAACCAAACTTAACAAAGATAACGCCTTTAGATATGTGGTTCTTATCTCAAGGCAGAACAAGGGTACATACATTATATTGGCTTCAATCATGCCCAAAGGATACTAAGATGATGTAATGTATCAGGATAACCTTATGCTTAACTTATGCATTTATTCATTATTAAAAAAAAAAAAAAAAAAAAAAAAAAAAGAAAAACCCTATTCCCCAAATAACTAATAAGCACTTTGGCATAAGCTTACCCAACCTGTAAGTTCTTTATACAAGCTTACCCAAACACCCACTAAATCCCATATTCCCATGACAGTTATCTCTCTCACAAACCCACGCTGCTCTACACATGATACATTACATCATCTGACCCGTGTTTCCATTAGACCCGTTTCGACCCATGACCCATTTGACCTATAACTAAACCATCACAGTAGCAACTAGGTCAACGTTTTGCTTATTAAACTAAACATGTTAAAAGAGGTCACAAATTCTGAAGCAGATGTAGTTCATCTAGTCTGCATATAATTTTAAACTACTTTTAGTTTTATTTAGATTAATTATTATGTGATGTGGACCACAGAAAAATACATATTAATAACATATGGTTTAATGCAAGCAGCGCCTGCTTCACATTACCATATCTATAAGATTCCACTTATTCAGCAAGGTATCAACCATATCTAAGTTAGGACAATAGTTCCATTTTGTTTTGTGTACCAAAAATACAACTAGATAATCGAATGGTGTGTTGATTGCAATTAACAGCTCATATTTATGCATATATTATAGCAGCAATAGCACATTTCATATTTATTACTTTTTGGGTTATATATTTCAAACCTGAAGTTTCTTTGCTAGTTCCTCATGCCTATTATAGCCAGAAGCTCTACCAGCCACCTCATTTACATGACTCATCCTCTGAGTAACTTCTGCCTAATCAAACAGCTTATGTTATTAGTCAAGAAGGTACTGCTAGCTGCTTATTTTATTAGTCAAAAAAACAAAACAGCTTATCTTATTGCGGGCTAATGAGTCTTTGGTAAGTTTCTTCCATAGTTCTGTTGTTTAACGTTATCTAATAGACATCTTGGACCATTATTCCTTAAATATATTAAAGTTAATAATGCAATATAAGTCGAGTCTTCCCACTCCCAAATATAACAACTTTTCTGATCAAAGTAGCTTCATCTTCACATAATCCCATTCATGTCAATCTTATAAGCTTTTTATCATTAAGGCTACTGAGCTATACCAGGAGTTCTCCTTGAACTTTCACATAATTCCATGACGAGGTGACGGTTCTGAACGATCTCGATAATCCCTATCATCACTATATCACCTTGAGACGACCCTACCTTCACGCCTATCATATTCTGGTGAATCACTCCTAGAACGCCGATGATCACCACTTTTGGAACTTCTAGATCAAGGAGTAACACGCTACAACATCCGAGTACAAACTCAGTATTAGGTATGGGCGCAAACCTTATATAACATTCATACGCAAAATATAAGGCTATGCACAGTGGTGACCTGGGTCACCCCCTAACCGAAGGTGACCCAACCCCTATAGTGGTTCAACCGACGGCGACCGGTCGGTCGACCTAGCCCACAAGCGATGTAAAATGAAATCTAAGCTCGTAAGAACATCAACAAATGTCACCATTATCTAAACATCATTTACTCAGTGTAGAATGAGCTAATCTATGGCTTTTCAAGAACACGCATACCTAAAAAACCACAGATTGACTGATTGTACATAGTCCGCTGCTAAATGGAGAGTGATGGTTTTGTTTCTTTATAAAAAGGTGTGATTGGTGGTCATGAACAATACCATGGTCCTATAAACATGTCATACATATAATTTCAAAACTTGTACATAAAAATTCCAATACCCCCACGTACTCCCCGCCTAGGCCGATTAATCGCTGCCGTCTAGCGAGATTTGCAAACTTAATTTCAACTTTTTCATAACCCAATAACCTATTAAGCTACTTTAAATAAGCTTACCCAAGCACCCCCTAAATCCCATAGGATCATATTACTATAACACATTAGTAGTCCAAACAAAAGGCAAATACATCACAAACGCATTTAATCATCTTCAACTCCACCAATCTCTCATTTCTTCAAATTACATGGTTTAGGTTTTTAATTTTTATAAATTTTGGGGATTTATTGAAGGGTTATAGAGGTGGTGGCAGAGATGGTGGTGGTGGTTAGAAATTGTTTCAGAAAGTGAATAAAATATAAGTTTGTGGTAAACAGTGTTTCCTTTTCCCGAATTGGGTCCACAAACTCATTTAATAATATTTCTTTTCTAAGTGGACCTATTATTTCCTTTAGTTGATGTATATCTCCAACTTCCTCAATAAGTGTTTTACATAGACATAAGACTCACATGGTCTCTTAGCTAAGGAAAAAAGAAACACCTCTTAGTGGTTTTGTGTAACAATGCACTTTGGACAACCTTTGACCCAATTGCCTAATTTAATTTTCGCCTTTTTGACTTTTGATCCGTTAGAAATGAAAGATCAACAAAACCAACCCATTTCAAAATATATCTTTTTTAGAACGGCACCATACTTAAAATCCGACCCCCGAGTTAAACCATCCAAATGGGTAGGCCCTAGTCCCTGGGACCCAAACCATTAGGAGAAACCCGTGAAGGGAAACCTCTAGAGCTCACGGCTTCGCACTAAGAGGAAAATCCGGATTTTCTTTGTCATTTGCGAGACTCAAAGCTCAAAATAAACTGATCAAAATTATATCATAAATTTATAAAAATAATAATACAACCTAATTATGAAATGGGATTTTAGTGCAAGCTTAACATTTAACCATCAACTGTGGCGACTTTGTGTATGTGGGTACTAAGGGGTGTTTCTTTTTTTTTAATCGGAAAGAGATGCGGACCTAAACTCTTAAAGCTTCTTAATTGGAGGAAGCATTAAAGCTTATCTCTCCTCTAAGAGGCTAATTAAGAGGTTTATATGGAACCACTTAATTTGATAAACACACCTCAAGTCCTATATGGCTATGTGACATTAAATTTTGCATGTAACAAGTCAAAGTGTTCCAAGGACGTGGGTTAAAATGTTTTAAGGACACAAAATGACACAAGTTGGTGGATTATCTCTCTCCAAAACAAAACCACCCAACTCACTAGAGCTACTAAACATACATGGATTTTGTTAAATGCAGTTACTAGATGAATTTTTCTATTTGGACCTTTTTAGTTTAGTATCCAAATTCAGTGTATTCTATTTCAAGTGTTACATTGATATGATGTACTTGGTTTGTGATGTCATTTACTCTATTAATTAAGTTTAAGTCTAAGAAAGCACAAGTTACATAAACCCCTATAATCTTGGCGCTAACTTTATTTTTTCGCTTACTTTTTATCAAGGTTGCAAAAGTTGCTAGGCGGTAGCTAGGTGGTCTGGTACCGCCTAGCGATTAAATCGGTTAGGCGGGGGATTAATTGGGAATTAATCGGATTGGATTTTTTATACATAAAATTATAAAATTTTGAAACTATATGCTCGATTTGGCCGATCTAGCCGATTTTTTCCGATTTGGCCTATTTTTATTCGATTAATCGATATGCTAATAAGGCCGATTAGTGAAATCGGGGCGGTTAATCCCTGCCTAGCGATTAATCGGCCGCCTAGGCCGACTTTTGAAGCTTTTGATTCTCAACTTATTATGTGTTTATGGAATGAGCATGGGCTACTCGAATGTTTGACGCCGACAACATACTTTTCGTATTCAAGACTATCTACGTGTTGAAAGACGATACATGCACGTTCTGTATTTTAAAAGATTATAAATCAAATTTTTTATCATTCAAATATTAAACTTATTAATCTCTTGATGAAATGACGAAACATGTTTACGGAATGAGCATGTTGTTTCTTACTTTATTCGTGCACGTAACTAATTATTGTATAACTTCTTTAAAATTTCCCGTGAATTCACGGGTCTATAAGCTAGTAACAATATATATTATTTGCCGTCCAAAACGGTGACGTTTTACACTCTGAAAAAAAAACCGAAACGACAATTTGGCAAACAAAAGAAAACCTAAAACGACACCGACAATACAACGTCATATGAAAAAAGTGCAAAAGGTACCCCCTAACTATGCGATGACTTACAAAAATAATCTCTGACTTCTTATTATTTACGATTTTTTTATATATCAAACTTCATTCGTCAAATATCTAGCGAATTCTTTAATAAAAAAAATACCGTTGCGAAGACTCTGGATTACGAAAAATATGAGCTTAATACTGATATGCTTTCGGTGTACGATTTTATAAAAAAATGTTGAAGTTAAATATGTTAAAAAGAAAAAGAAAAAACTTTTTAACTACCTAAAGTTTGTGTACAAATAGTGTACAGACTATTTGCAGACAAAATATATGATAGTTTACAAAATATATGATAGTTTACAATTTTCTGTTTTATTTAGTTGTTAGTACAATTTTTATTATTGGACCCACTAAGCCTACCAAAAATAGAATTCAAATGTGTATAACATAACACATTACAACTTTATACTTTATAAATAATATAAAAGATTTAAATGGGCCACACACAAGCCCACAAAGAACTGTCCAAAGTTCAAATAAAAGTACTACTTATAGCATATACATAAAGATTTTCCCATACAATTTAGGCGGAAAGAGAAAAAAAATTAAAAACAAAAAGCCCCGCCGCAACGCGCAAGTGTCATTCCCTTAAAATAGAACCAACATATGTGTAGACATAAGCAATAAACAAAAAAAAGTACACTCACATTTACATAAGGATTTTCGCACACAATTTAGGCACCAAACATATGCCAAACACATACAATATAAAAACTAGAAGCAAAACACTCATCGCAATGCGCGGGTGCAACCACCTTGTTATGTATGATATGGGTTGTGAATTATAATTTGAATTTTGTGTTGAAGAATAATTCTGTTTAGTGTTTAATTTGGTGTTTTCCGTATTTAAGATGTTTATTTGAAAATAATCAAAAAAGAAATTTGAAGAAAAAAGTTGAGGTTTCAGACGAGAAAGAAAAGTTTCAGAACATACTCATATGAATTTCAAGTAAAAAATGGTTTTAAGATCTAATAGATATTTGAATTGTTTTAATAAAAGTTTAACTAATTTAAGTGAGTGTTTTCGTAGTTCATAATTTTCTGGGTTTTCTTTCTTTCTTTCTTTCTTTTTCTTTATGTAGATATGATAAATGGCAAAAACACATCAACGTAGAAGATGAAGAAATGACAAAAAGAAAAATGACTAAATTACCCTCATATGCCTGGTACGCGACTGGAGATAACAAGAGAAACTTAACGTCGTTAGGATATTAGACTAGCGGAGAGCAAGATTTCAAACGTGGGGAGGACTGGTGTAATTTTTTCTTATTTTAGACTATGCGTGAAAACTACCAAAAACCTTCGGGACTAACAAGTGTATTTTACTCATGTTCAAAAAGTTGATCCACTATTCTTGTTACCCTACCAAATATTGGGAATAAATGGAGGCATGGCATAGCTCGTAACTAGAATGAACGAATATGTCGTTGTGTGCACTATTTAGTTTTTACTAGATTAGTAGCAATCTTGCCATCTTATTGTAAATTCATTCACTTACTTGGTTCTGGTTAATCACAAACTTGAGTTTTGCGCGGGTACGGTAATTAGTGCTCATTGAGTATAATGTCTCTTGTTCTTTTGTTGACTTACATAATGTTGGGTTAAACCGGATCATGTAGTAGTATTGTTGTCTTTATGATCTATTATGTAGTATAAAAAAATTGTTTGCGTCATGGTTGGTGTTCATAGTACCCTTCTACATCTTTGCATTATTTCTATATAATATCACAAGTGCCATTTTATCAAGAAATGAATGCAAACTATCATATGTTATATGTAACATTGAAAAAACCATAGATGTTTCTTATAAAATGATACAATGGGCCAGAACATATAGGTAACCCAACCCATTCATCACTCTAAACAAAAATGTTTGTTTCAACCCAAAAGTGACCTTGATTATATTTTTGGTAATATATAGGATAACTCGCTAAATGATATGAAGATTAAATTTAGGGTAAACTACAAATTTCGTCTATGAAGTTTCGGTTTTTTGAATGCTGACCACTCTCGACAAGAATTTTTAGCAAATGTCCTAAGAGTAGACTTTTTGTTACAAGCTCACTATTATGGTAACACATGTTATTTTTGCCCGCTAGTCCGGCCATGTGAGTGTCATGTGAGGGGTAAAATAGTTATTTTAATTCCATACTAAACCACAAGGATTTATATAACTAACACTTTAATTTTTTAACTAACATGCAAGGACGATTTATGTAAGTGACTCTTTAATTTTTTTTAGTTTTTAATAGTACTGCATGTGGAGGTAAATCATATGACAATTTTGATGCAAAAATGACTTGGCCCGTGTCTACCTGATTTAAGCAAAGTCATAACAGTTTAAACAACATACAACACAAGTCACTGAACTCAAGATAGATGTGTTTTAATTTGATTTAACTGTGAATCTTAGTTAGACTGCAACAGTAAACTCAATACCAAACGCCCCTGCTGTAGCAACCAAAGGCTCCTGCTGCAGCAACCAAAACACCCCTTTCTGCAGAAGTAAGTCAATAACCAAGCACCCCTTTGACAATACTTATTACTCGGTAATTGTAGTAATGTAAGTAGGGATGAGCACGGTACCAGTCCCGTACCGATACCGTACCAAATTAGTGGTACCGATTTTTTCCCGAGCATAAATTAGTGGTACTAGTACTGTACCGAACGGGATTCGGATACCGGTATCGGTATCGGGAAATCGGGATTTCCCCCTTTTTTTCGGGAATTTCTCGATTTGGTACCGGTCCCGTACCGAATTAGTGCTCCCGATTTTTTCACCTTATTTCGTAGTCCCGGTACCGTACCATATATAGGGACTCGGTACGGTTCCGGTACGGTTTCGGGATTAGGGTCGAAATGCTCATCCCTAAATGTAAGAAATGTCTGAAACTGAAAGACACATGGTTACGAGCCTTCCATGAAGTGTAGATTAACTTGGTGCTTGTCTAAATTTTAGTACCCAAAATGTTACCTAGGCAAACACTAGTTTAAAATAAAGGATGTAAATCATGGAATTTTGTATTTTATATTTTATTATGAAAGCAAATTGCTATCATATAATTATCAGGTTTATATATCATAGTTGTTTATTTCAAATATATTACAAGCAAACCAATAATAGTAGTTTTGGATTAATCATATCCTACATAAACTTTATATCAATATAAGCTAATATATATTGTACCTGCAACTAATTGATATTATAAAATGGTTTGTTAATGTAGATTGAAGAGCCATTGCCATAAAAAAAAACAATCAAAAGAGCTATGGCGAAGTTACCGAATAGGCCACAAAAGATTCAAGTCTTAGCTAATCTTTCATAGACCGCAATGACCGAAACGAACAAATCATTGTTGCATCTCCTGATGGAATGTATGAGAAAACCCATTACGAGTCTTTGTTAGGTTGGATGACAAATAACTGGCTTGATGGTACCATAGTACCATACTACATTGGTAGTGCATGTTAATTTGTTAATGTTTTAGTAATTATGATAGCACAAATTCTTTATAATGAATTATAATAATTATTATATTCTTGATTTAGGCACATGTATGAGATGGTAAGTAAGGAGGAGTTTAACACCTGTGCATTTTTTAACCCGACAATCATCCAATGGTGCGTGTGCTAACAAGAGATTAATTTTGCCATCAAGCATATTCTAACTACTTTTGAAGCACATAAAGAAAAAGACATAATCCTTGCACCTTATTTGCAAGAGTACGCCTGAGTCTTTGCTTGTTATAATATAATTTTAATTAACATGCATTGTTTATACTAACATGTTTAACTTTCTGTGTAGTTCTCATTGGGTGTTATTTTTAATTAGTTAATAACCTTTTAAAGCACTATACTTGTTAAGAATGGCAGTTCTGCGTAGCGAACTAAAAAAATAACTCTTTTAGACATTAAAGTTGACATTTTTGTCTTTATTTAAGTATTATGACCATATTATGACCATTTTACCTTTCTAAATTTTTTTTCCAAAATTTTTTTTTGAATTTTTTTTTTCGAAATACTTTTTTTTTGAAATTTCTAAATTTTTTTTTCGAATTTCTTTTTTTTGGAAATATTTTTCGAAGGGTAAAATGGTCATAATATGGTCATAATACTTAAAAAAAGAGAAAAATGTCAACTTTAATGTCTAAAAGAATTATTTTTTTAGTTCTCTACGCAGAACTGTCATTCTTGACAAATAAAGTGTTTTAGAAGGTTAAAAGCCCTTTTTAATTTGCCCTAAGATAAGGATGGGATACATATTCGATTCATACAATCGAGATACGAAAAAGACCTCAAAGAGTTTCTATTTGACCAACATAGTGGAAAGGTTAGTAATTTCTAATATACACATTGCATTAACAATAAAAGTGTATAATATTTTAACTTAAGACTATTCTTCTTTAGGGCTTTTGACAACTCATTCAAATGGACTATGCTAGAGGTAAATCATCTAATATTTGAGTGTATACTATGTAATTTTTAAATATATATACATATAATATATAATGTATAGTTGTTATTTGATCACAATGTAACCAACAAGTAGATTTGTTGGAATGCGGCTACTATGTGATGAAGTTTGTTTTTGAAACTTTATCTATAAAACAAAAAACCTTCCCAGATCAGGTAAATGTTTATACACTTTGTTTATTTTCAATTTAATCCAATCGCTTATGTGAAATTATTAACTTTTTATCTTATTTTGTTTATAGCTTCATGACTTTACAAGAGCTAAAAGGCAAGATGAGTTCGACGGGTAGGTACTCAATCAGGGAGCAAAGTTTTTTGTGGATTATTGCAATGACGATTAAAGCCTAGTTGTTGTTGTTGCCTTCATAGTTTGTAGTTTGAAGGTTTTAGTTGCTTGTATTAGGTCTTTGTCTTCAATCAAGTAGGATGCTTGTTTTCATTTTAGGATGTTTCACGCAAGTTCATGTGGATCTTTTGTTTGTTGACGGCTTGTGTCTCTTTGTATGGCTAGACCATTTTGTTTATTTAGTTATATGTTGCTTTTGAAATGAAATTGTTGGAGTACTTTTTCTTTTTTGTGTTGTGGTTGCTTAATGCTATAATGTGTTGTCTATGTGTTTTGTTGGGAATACCAATTGTCAAATATAAACCCATCTTATGGAACGCTCCAAAAGACAAAAGAAACTCATTTTAAAGAACGTTCAAATAGTCAAATTGAAGTTCAAAAAAAACCATTTTAAGGAACGGATGAAATAAACCGCACCTTAAAATCTCTTTTTAGGAACGATTAAAAAACCGAACTAAAAAAGAAAAAGAACTAGTTGGAACGCTGTTTGTTAAGACGGTCAAAAATCCGTTCCTAAAAATCTTTTTAACCGAACCAAATAATCTTTTTTCCACTAGTATACATCATAGAGAATTTCATATCGAATAGAGAATATAAAGAACCAATAATTACAATTGATGAAAACAACGTTTATGTGATTACAACCCAAAGTAACAACTAAATTCCAACCCAACTAAGTCCTCCTGTTCTAGTACCCTTAACGTGTTCTCACCCCTTTTCTAGAACTAAAAACGAGTACCTAAGTCATCCAAACTAGCAGTTGAGTAGACGGTGATTATGGTGTTTAACCAACCCTCCTTAGTATTGGTAATTTATCTTCTTGGTTCTTCTTTTTCTGTGAGTTCCTAGTGTTCTTCTAATTCCGAGGTCCAAATGAACGTGCAGGGAAAGTAACTTTGGACAAATGATCGGTCTCATTGATTGAAATGCCTCATCAATGTGGTCTTATGAAACTGCCATACGAAGTATGTCGCACTCCTTAGATTAACCGTCGGGCTTTTGTTAATACCGACACACTTTCATACAAAACCGATGTACTTATGAGTTGACTCGTTAATTAGCATATAGTTTGACCAATGACTCCCGTAACCGGCGTGCTTTATAGGAAAACCGGCATACATTTGGCAATATCTCGTGTAATATTTTCTACAGTAAAATACACCGTTCGTCCCTAATCTTATACACATGCATCACGATTGTACAAAAGTTGCATTTTTCATCACTGGAAGTCCAAAACATGGAGTTTATATGCTAAACTCGTCCCTTGACCATTAACGACGAGGTCAATGTTATGTTGTTGAGGGAAAAACCATCTTTCACTGTAGCGTACTTTACACAAACCATTGTACAGTGTTTGTAGCTGTTTGTAGCTGCTATATATCTGTGTAACACGGCTTGGTCGTCAGTTATCATCCATCCCTAAACTATCCTACAAAAACAGTCTTCTACAAAACGATAATCGTGTCAACATGGTACGTTGTTGTTGTGGTAAGCAAGCTAGGGCGTCGATTCTTTGGTTATCCTGTTGAAGTAAGTGTCTTTTAATATTTGCCGTATCATTGTTTTTTCGCAAGTAGCAAACTACATTGTAACAATTGTTGTTGTTTAATCACTTGCCATAATCATGAATATGGGTCTTCTTGTCGGTGGATACGATGGTATGATCCTAAAATATGTGCTCGTTCAAGAATGATCATACCAGGCCTTTTGAGGGGGAGAAATGAGCTTGAGGCAAAATTAGAAGCTGCTCAAGGTGATGTGTGGGTGTGGAAGATTTACCTGGTGCTCAGTTGGATATTGTTCTTGATTGTTTATGCATTGGGATAACTTTTTAGCTTTTATGTAATGAGGTGAAATGCTTAATGTTCATTATCTTTAATCGTAGTAACGTTGTGTCCCAGAAGGTTTTGAATGTTGTTATTATGATCGGTTTACCGTATGTTTATGGCTTTATGCACATGGTTAATATTAAAGTTGACTTTTAATTGTCAACATTGTTATGAAGTATTCAGTTTGGTTTGTTTTTGACTTTCAATGCCTTATGGGTATGCAGATGGTTAGCAATTTGTTTAGGTTTGAGTTTTAATTGTCAACATTCTTATGAGGTTCTGTTTAGCTTTGGTTACTTTTGATGCAAATTATTCACACATCAAGATTAGTCAATCGATAATAATACACAATAATACACAATAATGACATGGTTCAATAGTTAATGCAAATTGATATAATTCCAAATGAATAAAATTGCGTACTTTTCGAAGCATGAGAATTACAGTTAGACACACACATATGTTTTTAGAGTACATAACTTGTCCATAGGAAATAAACTAGATGAAACATTGTCTAGCTAATTAGCATAACAGAATTGACCTATGGTGAGGCCATTATTCTTTCCAGTGCAGCCTGCTGCCTAGTCATTCTTCGTGTAGCAGGCTTGGTTGAAGCAGAAACCGCTTGCACATCACTTGACTGAAGCTGAGAATCAGACTGTGATTGATCATGTTGCTGGAATTGACATTGGGATTGCTCATGCATGCTGGGATTGCTCATGCATTCTCGGATCGGCAATTGCTTCATCTTGATGTTACTAGGATTGAGAAAGGGATTCATCTTGTATCCTGGGATCTTCTTTTCCTTCATCTTGATATCGTTGGGATTAAGACAGGGATGCATCATGTATGATGGGATCTTTAGTTGCTTGATCTTGATTTTCAGATTGAACACCACTTCCTTGAACTGTACTAACTTGACTTTCAACAACACCTTTACCTATAGGATGTGTCTTTTTTGCTGCTACTTTGTTACCTTTAGGATGTGTCTTTTTTGTTGCAGCTTTTGTAGGCACTTGTTTGACATTTCCCTTATGGCCAGTTCGAATACTTTCAGCTCCACCATTCCCTAGACATGTTTTCTAGTTGTGTCCAGTAATGCCACAAATACTACACTTAACACTCTTCCAAGCCCTTGACAGCTTACCATTCTTCACAATCTCTTCACTTTCAGGAGCTATCCTAACTCTTTCTACCTCTTGAGCTAGGCGGAGTTGTTTCGGATTTCGGTGGAACAATTGTTGTTGTCACAGTTGATTTTTTCCAATGTTCGTTGCTAGTTATAGGTTGGACATGGTGTTTGTAGGTTGCCTCCCAAGTGATAATATTGTAACAAGGATGAGCCCATGTTTCTACAGCTCCTACTTGTTGCCCATTTAAATCCATATTTCAATTGGTAGCAACAACATGTTTACATGGTAATCCTGTTATCTCCCATCTTCTGCAAGTACAAGACCTTTCTACAACATTAACTACACATTGGTCACCCCATGGTCCACTAACCTGAAACTTAGTTCCCCCATTCCATAAAACATTATACTTAACAGCCTCTTTCTTAATACCCTCTAGCATGTGTTGTGCAGTTGGTGTTAGTGGCCCATCACACTTCTCAATCACCATAAGAACATGCATTATCCTCTTCATACAGTATTCCCTGATGTATTCTAAGGCTGTAATAATTGGTTTGTTTAAACCCTCAATTATGATAAAAGATCATTTGAGGACAAAAGATTATTTACATAGGGATCAATCTCCACCCTCAATTTTTATTTGATCTAATGGATGAGATTAATCCCAACAATTTTAAAAACCCACTTTCATCATTTTTTTTCAAATATTAATATCTTTCAAACCGTTAATCGTTAAGCGAAAAAAATATATAATTGCGACGAGCATTTAATTATCTTTCTATAGATAGGCACTTTGATATACTTTCGACAAAATTTTTTTTTTCGTATTTTTCACGTTTTTTTTTTAAGTTTTTTCGTTTTTTTACGTTAATAAAATTTGCATTGAAAATCATATATGATAAAACACTAATTTGAATATCATATGTGATATTAGTGTAATATCATATATGATATGTAATATCACATGTGATATTAGTGTAATATCATATATGATATGTAATGTGATATTACATATCATATATGATTTAACACTAATATCACATGTGATATTCAATTTAGTGTTTTATCATATATGATTTTTTTATGTAAATTTCAGTAACGTAAAAAAACAAAAAAAATAACGAAAAAACGTGAAAAAAGAGGTTTTTTTTCTTTTTTTGAAAGTATATCAAAGTGCCCGTCTATAGAAAGATAATTAAATGCTCATCGCGATGGTGTAAATATTTTCACTTAACGATTAACGGTTTAAGAGATATTTAAATTATAAAAAATAAGTGAAATAATAAAATGCTTTTAATCTCAGCCATTGATTTCTTTTTAAATAGATGGTGAAGATGAGTCCCTTGGTATGTAAGAAAAGTTTGGTATGTAAAATAACTCTCCTCCTCAATTATTTAGTCATGAAACACTTAACACATGTTATTAAGTAACACATCAGAATTAGCTCTCCCTAAAGATAAACAGTAATAAACATGTATTAATTATAACTGTTTATACTGCATTAACAAATACAAATTAACAAAAACAGATAGATGACTTACATGAAAAATGTGACCTTCACCAATGTATCGGTGGTATCTTACTTAACCAATCATGGGTTGGTTGATTAAATTTCTTGAAATCAGCCATAGCTTTCTGAAACTGTACAACAGTTGAGGCTGTTGCACATTTCCACATATGCTCTTTGTAGGCCTTACCTTTCCATTGAAGTTTCATTTTCTCATAAATACTTCTAATACAAAATCTGTGTTCTGCATCTGGAAAAACATCTCTTAAAGCTCTACTTATATCCTGCACAAAATCAAATATGTTTACTGTCTATTTCAAAACAGAGAGACTTAAATTCATGAACAGATTAAGGGAGTACCTTTTGCATGTCAGTATTAAAAGTGATGCTTGAGATTGGCTCAAGTGCTATATCATCGGATAAACAATGAAGAAACCAAGTCCATGATCCTATGTTTTCTGATTCAGCAAAAGCATAAGCTAAAGGGTAGATACCATTGTTGCTATCAATTCCCATAGCTGTCATCAGTTGACCATTCAAAGGATCATGAATTGGAAAAGCATTCAGCCCCAACAACGATCTTCCACACACTTTAAATCCTTCCTTCAGTACACCTAAACAAACATACACTCTCTTGAATTATCTCGTTGGAAGAGCCTCATCTACAGGTCGTTCCACATTCATCAGTACTGTTGTATTAGGGTTTCTCTTCTGCAACCCTTGAACATAATATCTCAACATGGTAAATTGTAGCTTGAATTGACCCCTGATGGCTGTTAATGCTAAGTTTTTGGCCCTTAAAACCTTCTGTAGGGACACTTCAAGCTCATATTGGTTGGTAAGTTGATTATGCATAGACTTGACAGGAACTAGTGGATTGGTTTCAATTTGTGCTGTAATTTGCTTTGAGATATAGTTAAGGTCAAAAGCTCTGGGTGCCCTTGATAGCAAACAATTATGTTGCTCATTATATGTTCTGACTGACCATGTACTTGTCTCACCATTCCTGCTGACAAAAAGTAGCCATGGGCAGAGTATTTCTGAAGGGTCCTTTTTGCCAGAAAGCAATGCATTTATACCCCTTCTGAAGAGTATTCTCGTGACAAGTATTCTCTTCATTTGCTTGAATTGAATCATCAACTACATAGCCTAAGTCACTAGTGTCACTCACTTGTAACAGAGTAACATCAACAACATGATCCTCTTCCATGTTATTGGCATAAACAGATGCTCTTCCTACTAAATGCTTATCCTTAGTCAATTGAAACAGATTTACATCAACATCGGGCTCCTCAAACCTGTTATTGACATCAACTAGTGCTCTTCCTACTTTCTCTAAGTGCTTACCCTAAGTCACTCGGAACAGATTAACCTCAAAATTATCAGGCTCCTTAATAGCATTGTCCTCATCAATAAGTACTAAAGCACAATCACTGTTATGAACAGGTTGGCTTGCTTGATTAACCAATATAATTGAGTTTCATAGGTACTTGTGTAAGTTGCATAAAAGGATCTAGTCCAGGCTCATTATCAAGATCATCTAACACCAATCGCCTACAACAAGATTGAATAGGAGCAATAGCAACTTTTCTGCTATTTTCATCCATCTCCCAAAAGACAGTCTTAATAGATTGTGGGGACATTTCAGACAATTCTGATCTTGTCTTACCTATTTCCACATACACATCTATCAACTTATTGTCTTTGACAACGTCTTTCAACAACTCAACATTAGCAGCGTCACTCAAAGTAAATAATCCGTCATCCAATGTACAACCAGGCTTAAGAAAGTAAAAATAATTGGTTTGTCCATTCTCATAACCGATTTGGGTCATGAGCGCATCTATTTCATCAACGGCTACCTCCTTTATTTCCACATAATCAACAAGGCATTCCTTGCCTCCTTCATATATTCTACCTGGAGAGTATTTGAATGTACCTTCATAATGGAACCTCATGCTAAAGGATCTTGGTTCATCCGCTGTATAAAAAATGTACAAAAATAATGTTACGACAAAGTTACCTAAAACGGGAATAACTTAAACAATCGTACTAACATATAATTGTAAAAGACTATAACCAAAAAAACACTTACCATATCTCCTGATTACAGCTTTTTCCTTAATTTCATGATCATCAAAGAAAGGATGTTCTCTAATTCGCCATAGAGTAAATCCAAGGTTGGTGTTTGTTATTTTCTTACTTAGATTATTTGATTTGATGATTGACACTGCATTAGGGATTTTTGGGTAGGCTTCCGAAACAAGTTTGGGGATGAGCAATAAGTCCACAACTTAGTTATATTATACATTATGGCAGGAAATTAGACAAGACATCTGCTATAGTACATCAAGGTAATAAAACGATTCTACCCTCAACAGTAACATGTTAATGGGATTTTATGGACTATAACGGAACATTGACCTCGGCGTTAATGGTCAAGGGACCAGTTTGGCATATAAACTCCGTGTTTTGGACTCCCAGCGATGAGAAAGGCAACTTATGGTTCAACGTGATGCACAGGTACAAGATTAGGGAGGAACGGTGTATTTTACTCTATTTTCTAAGTCTTTTCTTCTAATAGTTATTCGTCCATTGTCCGTTTAAGCTTTGATCATTCCACTTTATTGAATCATCGATCATGCACATTCATTCTTTCACTAAATACCAAAAGTCCTATAAATAGGCATAAATACATATATACACTATGCAATATTACGGGTATAAATATGTATATTTGGAGAGTCATCATGTATCAAAACATAATTGTTCTAGTTGGACTTTCCAAGGATGGTGTTATTATTATGAAGCCCTTCTTTAATTAATTCTCCCAAAAACTTCTAAGTATAGTAATATTACTATAAGCGTTTAACCCTATAAGAAGAAATTCACTAAAGAATTAAATGACAAATTTACTAATTAGCCTATAATAGTTATATGAAATGAAATAAAAATAAAAATAATACACATAAATGTCAAATTTTTATCTATCTATTAAATTCCTGCATAGTCAAAGCTTTAAGAACATTTAGGTCATTTCAAATAAGAGAGAAAGATTTAATTATGTGTAATGGAAAAAAATACGAACTTGAATATGCACCTTAACAATAAAAAAAGTATAATATGTAGAATGAGTCTTTTTGATATGCACGTTAAGCATTTATAGCTTTTACCTAGAATTTAACTCACGAAAAGTTTTAAACTGAAAAACCCAACTTAACTACTTTTTTTAATGAACTTAAAACATTTTCCATAATAATCTCACTTAATCCATTCTTAATATTTTAAACCAAATCTGTACATACTTAAATATCAAAATCATTCACCAAACTTTTACAAGTAATATACCAAGCGATCAGCTTTGTTAAACATTAATTCCAATCCGAATTTTCATACAAGTCGACATATTATCCGAATAATAAGGAGATAAACACAATAACAAAGTGATTTTAATAGTATGGATCAAAACAAAGGCCTGGAAAATGATAATGATAGATACATAATTAGAATCGTGACATAAAGGTGAAAAAGAAAGCCAATAGGGTCCAAGTCAATAGGGCATGTGTACTCGTTTCTGGAAAGACCGGTGGCTTGATAATACCTCTCTAGCTGATTCTTTTTCCACGATTGTTCGCTTTAGAAACGGATATTGATATTTCAGTGGCTACTAAACTTCAGTCTATTGTAGCTTCTTTCCGGCGTTCTGTTAGAGGTGGTGTCGAAGATCACCAGCTTCAGCATCTAGTTTCTATGCATGATTCTGTTATTTTGTCTTCTTCAAATGACAGATGGATCTGTGATTTGAATGGAGACGGGATTTTTCGTGTTAAGGACATTAGGAATTTGTTGGATGAGTTTTTTCTTCCAAAAGTGAATGTTCCTACGAGGTGGGTTAATGTTGTCCTGATTAAAATTAACATTTTCGCTTGGAAGCTTGCTTTAGATCGCTTGCCTACCCGTGCAAACCTGGCGTTAAGAGGTGTTGTTTCTAATCCTCTTTCGTGTCCTATTTGTGAGTCGCATGTTGAAGATTCATCTCATTTGTTCTTTAATTGTTCTTTGGCTAAAGATGTGATGAGTTTAGTTTGTCGTTGGTGGAATGTGGGAGTGCCAAATTTTACTTCTTATGCTGAGTGGCTTGTTTGGTTCAATACGATTCGCCTTGGTTCTAAACTGAAGATTATCTTGGAAGGGATCTTTTACGTTACGTGGTGGAGTTTGTGGACCTTTCGGAATCAATATCTTTTTGCGATTAAGAAGCCTCGCAAAGACTCCATTTTTTATGATATCGCTCTTCGCTCTTTTTGTTGGTGTAATGCTAGGGGTAGTTTTAAACTCAAGTGGGATAGTTGGTTGCAACACCCCTTTTTGATTTCTTTGTAATCTAGCGTCTTGCTAGTGTTTTTGTTTTGTTTCTAATAAAGTTGCCGTTCAAAAAAAAAATTAAGTCATCAGTAGATGGGGAAATGACAAAAATGTTATAATCTGACACCCATTTCACAACTATCATATTTTGTGAACTTTTCAAAATACTCAATTCTCAATTTCTCACACCCCATGTGAGGTTTTCAAACGTGCTAAGTAAAATAAGGGTGTGTTTGTTACATTAAGATGTTTTTGTGTATGTATCTGACTAGCACATCTTACTGTTAAAAAGTGATTTTAAAGTCTGAATTTAAAAGAAATAATGTTGATTATTTTTTTTATATTTGTCTGAATGGTTTTAATTGTGTTTTTTCTAAGTATATATTAAAGGGACAATCGTAAAAAAAATACATCGAACTTGCCCATTTTTGTTATTGTATGTCGCCATTTTTTTTGTCATTTTGGAACAAACCTTCCGAATTTCGACCATTAGTCCTTTATAGCAACGGCCGTTAGTAAATAACTTAAAATTTGTTTTTCTTACGTTTTCATCCATTTTGTTACATTTTCGTCTACTTTTTATACATTTTCGTCCGTTTTAGACTTTTTCGTCCGTTTTATCTGTTTTCGTTTTTTTAAATGTTTTCGTTTGTTTTTATACGTTTTCATGCGTTTTTATCATTTTCATCCGTTTTTGTACTCTTTATTCGTTTTCTTGCACTTTTATACTTTTGCATACATTTTCATTCGTTTTCTTAAGTTTTTTATCCGTTTTCATCCATTTTAATACGTTTTTATACGTTTTCTTACGTTTTCATAGATTTTCATCCGTTTTTATATGTTTTCTTACGTTTTCATATATTTTTATCTCTTTTCTTCCGTTTTTATACGTTTTCGTCCATCCTTATATGTTTTCATCCGTTTTTGTATATTTTCGTCTGTTATTTTACGTTTTCTCCTGTTTTCTTATGTTTTTGTCCGTTTTTATACATTTTCGTTCATTTTATACGTATTCTTACATTTTCATTCGTTTTTATACGTTTTTATACGTTTTCGTCCATTTTGTAATGTTTTCTTACGTTTTCATCCGTTTTATACCTTTTCGTCCGATTTTATACGTTTTCGTCTGTTTTTATAGTATTCGTCTTATTTTACACGTTTTCGTCTTTCTGTATACGTTTCCATCCGTTTTATACGTTTTCGTCCGTTGTTACACGTTTTCGTCCATTAGCATAAATGACAAGAAAATTCATTTCGACCAAGTGAATACAAGAAAATTTAGACTGTTAAGAGGCAATAAGAGTTTGCCACCACATCTTATTGATATGACGGATAACCTCCTACCGCGTCTGATTAAAAGGAAAAGAAACAAACAACCTTTGCCTCTTACCTTGTGTGACTGGTAAGTGGTAAGACCTTTTTTTAGAAAAACAATCACCCCCGGCACTAAATAATTACACATAATCGAAAAAAATAAAAATTAAACAACATCTTTGTTATACATAAAAAACTTCACACCAAATCATAGAAAATTTGTCCCGAAATCTTAATCACTCGCACCAAAATATTAGAAACTCACAAAATACTTAAATGAAGTCGAAAACAAAGAATGAGTAGTTTGTTAAAAATTTATAGTTTGGTCATTTTGTTAAAAGAAAGTTCTTATAAACAGTCATATATTACATTATGAATATCGAATGAGCAAATAATTATTTTAGGCTATTAAAGTCTTGATGGGATATCAGATTAGACGGAAAGATCGACGCTTGTGATATTTTTACGACTTTTTTAAGTTTAATTAGTCAAGGTTGGCAAGTCACTGGAATGTTATTTTCCAAATTGATAATTACATGAATTTGGGTTTAGCCTCATAATGTTTTTATTCTACATATAATACATTATTTTTATTTATTCCAGTAGTTGGCTTAACTTGAGAAAACTTCAATGTAGGTTCATTATTTTTTAAACACCTAATTAACCAATCTTAATCATTCATTTTTTTTTAATAAAAATAAAATAAAATAAAAATAAAATAACTTTCACTTTATTTTTATTTTTTTTTAAATTTAGTATCTTGCGAACCCTTAATCGTTACGCGAAAAGAATCATACTATCACGACACAAATTAAATCATCTATCTATAGAGGGGCACTTTTATATATTTTTACTAGAACCTTTTTTTTCGACATTTTTTTGTAAGTGTTAAAATTTACGTCTTGAGAAATCATATGTGATTTGCTTTATTAAAATCATATGTGATTTTTAAAATCACACGTGATTCCTAACATACAAATCACATGTGATTTTTCAACACGCAAATTTTAACACCAAAACAAAACTCGAAAAAAATGGCTCGTCGAAAGTATATCGACGTGCCGTCTACTGAAAGAAAAAAAATCTCGTCGCGATGGTGTATTTTTTTATCGCTTAACAATTTACAGTTTGCAAGATACTATATTTTTTAAAAGGGTGAAAAATAATTTTTTATTAATTTTGATGAAAAATGTATCATTAGGATTAGTTAATTTTATCTATGAAGAATATACGATCTATATTGATCACAACTCGGCTTAACTAACATTAATAAGAAAATTGTACTTTGTAAAAAAACTAACCATACTAATTCTTAATATTATAATACCTGTTATATTTTTTGATTAATCAGCTAAAAAGAAAATAGTAGTTTGTAACAAAAAATAATAAAAAATAAAAAGATTTATCTATTGGAAGTTTGATTTTAGCACATCATTTTGTGAAAGCAAATTTGTAAAATTTTAATTGACATAGCAATCCTTGGGAAAATAACAAACTATGCCTCATTTTGTATTAATTTAATTGTCACTTTTATAGTAAAATGTAAAATTTTAATTGACATCGCATTCTTGTGTAAATAACAAAATATGCGTCATTTTGTATTAATCTGATTGTCACTTTTCTAGTAAACTTTTTCTCTCTCTCTTTTTTAACTATTAAACAGATGAGGTTTTTCATTTCAGGTTATTTGGAGAGGATGGGCCTTTTTAATTCAGATGTTTGCGACCTTGCCTGTTTAATCCTAGATCGTTTTCGAACCCTTTTATAGGATGACTATTCCGATAAGGTTAACATTTTAAGAAGGGTTCCGACCTTGTTCATAAAGTTCATGAAAAACAAAATAGGAGTAAATCACGTCAGTGTTTTTAGGAACTTGCTAGTTCAAAGCTCGGTAATATCCTTGGTGTTGAGAAGTTTGTAGAGCAGTTTGGTGTTGATACGACATTAGTCGCTCAAGATGGCGAAGTTGGTTTCAAAGGGGATGCAAAATTATGCATTTGTATTATAGGCGAGCTTATTAACGGGATCAATATATAATAACTTATTAACGAGCTCAAAATAGATATTTACGAGCCGACCTCTAGCCACGCTTTAATTTTTCATTGCCAAATCGTATATACGGGTTGAGCCCGATCCTAATAAGATGCCACGAGCCGAGCTCGAGCTTAAAAATAAAGCTCGAACCGAGCCGAGCTCGAGCTTTATAAAACTTAAACTAGCCGAGTTCGAGCTCCGAAAAGCTCGGGCCCGGCTCGTTTCCACTCCTAATTACGACCAAGTCTTGATACTTGTTTCTTGTATGACTAAGTGTAATGGTGAGCACACATTGGGGTCACCACTACCACATGACAACCAACTTTCTTCATGACCAACTTGTGTAATAAGGCGACCGCGGTCACCACAAAAGACATACCCCACTTACAAATATACCCCACAAAAATCATTTAAAAAAACTCCCACACACAAACATATCACACGACTCGGTCGAGTATACGACCAATTCCTAGCAAAGTACCACGCAAGACGCATCCTACCATGGTCTCCATAACAACACAAACGCATCCAAACTAGTGCCAAATCGAATGCAGACGCGTCCAAACTGGTGCCATTACGAACGGTCTAATGCATTGGTGTGTTTCAAAAGCTTTAAATTTATAATACTAATTTTTACCGACTCGATACATAAAACACATCGTTAAAGTATAACCGCCCACTTATAGTAAAGGTTTAGATAAGACCAGGTCAGCTCAAAAGAGAGGCGTGTTTTCATTTTCAATATATGGTTTACAAAAATAGACTTCGACGATTGTCACTTATCATGAAATCGGTTTGTTTTGATTATAAATTGAAAATATTGTTTTAACAAGATTATTAGAAGTATGTTTATTTAGGCCGAGAACATAGATATAAAGTTAACCACATAATTGTATGCAATCACAAATGATGGTATAAAAGCATATGAATAAAGAGTAATTATCATATCAATCTACTCGACTATGCAAGAAAGCCCTTTCGACCTATGAATTCTAGCATACCAAGTGCATTAAGGGTGGTTTATAACTAAAATATACGCAAGTGTCTTCTCCTAATTAGGTCATTTAGACATGAGACAAGGCAGTAAACATATCATAATAAGGTTATATTTATCATTTTACATTCCAATTCTCACAAGGATAGTAATGACTCGCCATAGACAAACGATTCATAATTAATCATATTAATAGACCTTTTCGACCTATGACTACTGTAATGATTAACCAAGTGATAGATAGTGAATCAAATCATAATGTATCAAGCATATGATTGTACATGTTATAGCATACATAAGAGTGATCAATTCATGTCATGACTCTCACTGGCCTAAACAAACATATTAGACTACTCCATACCGAGATTAACAACCACCATAACACACTTATACATCACAGAAAATTTCAAATCAAATATAGACTATAGAGAATAGAAAGTACCAATGATTAAAAGGATGAAAATAGCGTTTATGTGATTACAACCCAGAGTAACAACTAAATTCCAACCCAACTAAGTTCTCCTGTTCCACTACCCTTAAGGCGTTCTCACCCCTTTTCTAGAACTCAAACCGAGTATACCTAAGTCGTCCGAAATAGCATTTGAGTATATTAGGATTGTAAAGAGGGTGATTATGGTGTTTAACAAACCCTACTTAGTAGTGGTAATTTATCTTCTTGGTTCTTCTTTTTGTATGAGTTCTTCTTTTTGTGTGAGTTCCTGGTGTTCTTATAATTCCGAGGTCCAAATGAACGTGCAGGGAAAGTAACTTTGGAAAAATGATCGGTCTCATTGATTGAAATGCCTCGTCAATGTGGCCTTATGAAACTGCCATACGAAGTACACTGCACTTCTTTTAATTAACCGCCGGGCTATTGTGCGATACCGGCGTACTTATGAGTTGACTCATTAGTATATAGTTTGACCAATGGCTCCCCGTAACCAGCGTGCTTTATGGGAAAACCGGCGTACATTTAGCAATATCTCTTGTGTAATCTTTTATAAGTCTTTTCTTCTAATAGTTATTCGCCCATTGTCCGTTTAAGCTTTGATCATTCCACTTTATTGAATCATCCGATCCTGCACATTCATTCTTTCACTAAGTACCAAAAGTCCTATAAACAGTCATAAATAGATATATAAACTATGTAATATCACAGGTATAAATATGTAAATTTGAAGAGTCATCATGCATCAAGACATAACCCTAGTTGGACTTCTCAAGGATAATGTTATTATTAAGAAGCCCTTCTTTAATTAATTCTCGCAAAAACTTCTAAGTATAGTAATATTGGTATAAGTCTATAGGGTTTAATCCCATAATAAAAAATTCCGTAAATAATTAAATGGCAAATTTACGATTTTGCCTACAATAATTATATGAAATAAAAAAAAAAAAAAAAAAAATAATTCTCATAAATGTCAAATTTTTATTTATTTATTAAATTTATTGTCACAAAAATTTAACTCACGAATTGTTTTAAACTAAAAAACCCAAGTTAACTAATTTTTTGACGTCAGTTTTTTTAATGAACCTAAAACGTTTTCCATAATAATTTCACTTAATCCACTCTTAATATTTTAAACCAAATCTGTACATACTTAAATATCAAAATCATTCACCAAACTTTTACGAGTAATATACCAAGCAATCAGCTTTGTTAAACACTAATTCCAATCTGAATTTTCATACAAGTCGACAGATTATCCAAATAACAAGGAGATAAACACCTAGGATACACGGAAACGCCGCCGGTATGCCGTATCACATATCCGAAACGTTTCAGAAACGGGGAAACGCGAGAAACGCCTGGGAAACGTCTCCGGGAAAAGTGAAAACGTTTCTTCAATTGAGGTACGCCAATACTTATCTGGGAAAAACGTTTGGAGAAACGTTTCTAGCTCAAAAAGTCACGTTTCCAGGTCGGGCCCTATGAGTGGGCGAGGTGGGTGACGGCCAGGGCATCAAAATTTATGTGTTGGAAATAGTTTTTATGTTAGAAGAAGGTGTTGTGACATTGATGTGTAATAGAAACTCGTTTTTCCTGTCGAAAAACATTCTAGCTTTTGAAATAAATTTTCCGGCACCATCATCGGTGGTTGTTACAATTTGGTGAAGAAGAAGCAAAAAAGTGTTTGGTGGTGAAGAAGACATAGGGAGTTGATAAAGTAATAAAAGTAAATAGCATATTCCTAAGTTACTAAGTTACTGTGTATGTACTTTTGGTTTCATTTTATTTATTTACAATAAATCTCTAAAACATGAAATTGCTTTAGTTTTGTTTTAAACTTTAAATAACTTTATATTTTCGTTCAAGTAAAGGGCTCTATGTAGATAGTCAAACTTTTCATAACATAATTAGTACAACATTAAATATAGATTTGTATTCAGTAGTATTATTTTTCTTTTAAATTTTTTGTTCTTACAGTGTTCGAGTATGTAAAGTAGCGACTAAAATATTATAAAGCACATAGACGTTTCTCCGCCGTATCCCTTTCTTGAATTTTAGGATGTTGCCGTTTCCTGTACCCGTACCCGTCCCCGTCCCCGTCCCTGTTTCCGTCCCCGTGCAACTTAGATAAACACAATAACAAAGTGATTTTAATAGTATGGATCAAAACAAAGGCCTGGAAAACGATAATGATAGATACATAATTAGAATCGTGACATAAAGGTGAAAAAGAAAGCCAATAGGGTCCAAGTCAATAGGGCATGTTAATTAAGTCATGAGTAGACGGGAAAATGACAAAAATGTTATAATCAGACACCCATTTCACAACTATCATATTATGTGAACTTTTCAAAATAGTCAATTCTCAATTTCTCACACCCCATGTGAGGTTTTCAAACGTGCTAAGTAAAATAAGGGTGTGTTTATTACATTAAGATATTTTTGTGTCTGTATCTGACTACCACATATTACTGTTAAAAAGTGATTTTAAATTCTGAATTTAAAAGAAATAATGTTGATTATTTTTTTATATTTTTCTGAATGGTTTTAATTGTGTTTTTTTCTAAGTATATACTAAAGGGAGAATCATAAAAAAAATACATCGAACTTGCCCATTTTTGTTATTGTATGTCGCCTTTTTTTTTTGTTGTCATTTTAGAACAAACCTTCCGAATTTCGACCATTGTGTGTACCCGTAACCTGTTACACCTGAATCATTAGTCCTTTATACTAAATGCCGTTAGTAAATAACTTAAAATTTAGTTTTCTTACGTTTTCATCCATTTTTATACATTTTCATTTATTTTTTATACGTTTTCGTCCGTTTTTTTTTATATGTTTTCGTTTGTTTTTATACGTTTTCATCCGTTTTTATCGTTTTCATCCGTTTTTGTACGCTTTTATCCGTTTTCTTACATTTTTATACTTTTGCATACATTTTCGTCTGTTTTTAACCGTTTTCGTTTGTTTTTACACGTTTTCATCCTTTTTTATCGCTTTCGTCCATTTTGTACGCTTTTATCCGTTTTCTTGCATTTTTATACTTTTGTATTCATTTTCGTTCTTTTTATACGTTTTCATCCGTTTTAATACGTTTTTATCCGTTTTAATACGTTTTCATCCGTTTTTATACGTTTTCTAACGTTTTAAGACGTTATCATAAGTTTTATACGTTTTCTAACGTTTTCATCCATTTTTATCTCTTTTCGTCCGTTTTTATAGGTTTTCGTCCATTCTTATACGTTTTCATCCGTTTTTGTATATTTTCGTCCGTTATTTTACGTTTTCCCCTGTTTTTTTAATTTTTGTCCGTTTTTATACATTTTCGTTCGTTTTATACGTATTCTTACGTTTTCATCCGTTTTTATATGTTTTCGTCCATTTTTAAATGTTTTCTTACGTTTTCGTCCGTTTTTATAGTATTCGTCATATTTTACACGTTTTCGTCTGTTTTTATACGTTTTCATCCGTCTTATACGTTTTCGTCCGTTTTTACACGTTTTCGTCCATTAGCATAAATGACGAGAAAATTCATTCCGACAAAGAAAATACAAGAAAATTTAGACTGTTAAGAGGCAATAAGATTTTACCACCACATCTTATTGATATGAGGGATAACCTCTTACCGCGTCTGATTAAAAGGAAAAGAAACAAAATAACCTTTCCCTCTTACCTTATGTGACTGGTAAGTGGTAAGAGCTTTTTTTAGAAAAACGATCACTCCCGTCACTAAAATTACACATAACCGAAAAAAATAAAAATTAAACAACAGCGTTGCTATACATAAAAACTTCACACAAAATAATAGAAAATTTGTGCCTAAACCTTAATCACTCGCACCAAAATATTAAAAACTCACAAAATAATTAAATGAAGTCGAAAACAAAGATTGAATAGCTTATTAAAAATTTATATTTTGGTCATTTTTGTAAAAGAAAGTTCTTATAAACAGCCATATATTACATTATGAATATCGAATAGCAAATATTATTTTAGGCTATTAAAGTCTTGATGGGATATTAGATTAGACGGAAAGATCAACGCTTGTGAATATTTTTACGACTTTTTATGTTTAGTTAGTCAAGGTTGGCAAGTCACTGGACTGTTATTTTCCAAATTGATAATTACGTGAATTTGAGTTTAGCGTCATAATGTTTTTTATTTTACTTATAATACTTTATTTTTATTTATTCCACTAGGTGGCTTAAGTTGAGAAAAGTTCAATGTAGGTTCATTCATTTTTTTTATCAAAAAAAAAAAATAATAATAATAATAACTTTCAGTTTATATATTTTTTTAAAAATTTAGTATCTTGCAAACCGTTAATCGTTATGCGAAAAAAATCATACTATCACGACGCGAATTAAATCATCTATCTATAGAGGAGCACTTCTATATATCTTTACGAGAACCTTTTTTTCGACATTTTTTTTAAGTGTTAAAATTTACGTCTTGAGAAATCACATGTGATTTGCTATATTAAAATCATATGTGATTTTATGAAATCACATGTGATTTGCTATATTAAAATCATATGTGATTTTATGAAATCACATGTGATTTTTAAAATCACACGTGATTCCTAACATATAAATCAACGTGTGATTTTTCAAGAAGCAAATTTTAACACCAAAACAAAACTCGGAAAAAATGGCTCGTCGAAAATATATTGAAGTGCCGTCTACTAAAAGAAAAAAAATTCTCGTCGCGATGGTATATTTTTTTTATCACTTAACAATTTATTGTTTGCAAGATACTTTATTTTTTAAAAAGGTGAAAAATGGTTTTTTATTAATTTTGATGAAAAATGTATGATTAGGATTAGTTCATTTTATCTATGAAGAATATACGATCTATATTGATCTCAACTTGGCTTAACTAACATTAATTAGAAAATTGTACTTTGTAAAAAAACTAACCATACTAATTCTTAATATTGTAATATCTGTTACATTTTTTTTATTAATCACCTAAAAAGAAGATAGTAGTTTGTAAAAAAAAAATAAAAAAAATTAAATAAAAAGATCTATCTATTGGAAGTTTGATTTTAGCACATCATTTTGTGAAAGCAAATTTGTAAAATTTTAATTGACATAGCAATCCTTGGGTAAATAACAAACTATGCCTCATTTTGTATTAATTTAATTGTCACTTTTATAGTAAAATGTAAAATTTTAATTGACATAGCATTCTTGTGTAAATAACAAACTATGCGTCATTTTGTATTCTTCTGATTGTCACTTTTCTAGTAAAATTTTTCTCTCTCTTTCTTTTTTAACTGTTAAACGGATGAGGTTTTTCATTTTAGGTTATTTGGAGAGGATGGGCCTCTTTGATTCAGATGTTTGCGACCTCGCCTGTTTAATCCTAGATCGTTTTCGAACCCTTTTATAGGATGACTATTCCGATAAGGTTAACATTTTAAGAAGGGTTCCGACCTTGTTCATAAAGTTCATGAAAAACAAAATATGAGTAAATCAAGTCAGTGTTTTTGGGAACTTGCTAGTTCAAAGCTCGGTAATATCCTTGGTGTTGAGAAGTTTGTAGAGCAGTTTGGTGCTGATATGACAGTAGTCGCTCAAGATGGCGAAGTTGGTTTCAAAGGGGATGCAAAATTTGATCAATGCATGAAAACGGGTGAAAAAATATGCGATTTTGCAAAGTCAAACTCACTATCATAGTAGCATCAATCGATAATATGACTGTTTTGCAAAATAGGTTATACGATATAATCAAGTGGTTGTGGTTGTAGGCGAGACTGTTTCTGGAAAGACAACACAACTCACTCAGGTAACATTCCAACCACGAATACTGATTCTTATGATTTTAAGTTAATTTCCTAAAATGAAGCCGCCACAAGCAATGATTTGCTTAGGAGATTCCTTTCGTATTTATTTTTTTCTTCTATGGTCTTGCAATAATATGTCGTTCTTACGTCAGTGTCTCCGCTTCCTATGGCGTTAGTGAGACTAATAACCTCGTCATATTGTCATTTAAGGTTCATTACCAAAACTTATATGTAATGTTCTTTTATTTGTTGTTTTCTATTTTTGAGTCCAATCCTATGTTTCATTCAAACCTGATTAGGTTTTTTTGTGATTGGAAAAGTCTGGTGTCATGGTGGTTCAAAACCGATTAGGGTTTTGATGGGGATCATCATAGGGTTTTAATTCTAGTCGATCTATGGCAATCTAAAGGGTGCGTTTGTATTGCTTTAATCTAGACATTAGTTTAGGTTATGCAATATCCCTTTATGAGGTGTTGGGTTTTGCAGTTAGGGGTTAGGTTTTTCTAGCTCCTTTGCCGCCTGGGTGGTCATGGATGGGTGAAGCATGGATTCAGGTGGTCTGCTAGGTTTAGCTGATCTTTATGGCGGCTAGTGTTTGGTGGTGCCATTAGGGTTTCATATTTTCATTAAGCCATGGTGGTGGTTTGGTGCGGCTAGGGTGTCTATGGAATCCGGTTAGGGTTTCTGGCTCGCTTTGTCGTTTTGGTTGTTCCTGCTCATGGTTGGAGATGGTGCGGCTAAGGTTGGGAAATTGGGTTTTTTTTTTTTTTTTTTTTTTTTTTTTTTTTTTTTTTTTTTTTTTTTTTTACATTTAGATTGTAATTTAAATGTAATTGGTTTTTCTGCCTTTAGCAGTTGTGGTTGTTCTACGTTTGTAGAGTCAAATAGCCTATGTAACGGGCTGGGGGCATGGGATTCACCCATGTCAATTGTACTTCATAATTTTTGGCGTAATATATTTACCCGGGTTTAAAGCCTTATACCAAAAAAAAATAATATTGTCATTTAAGTCAAAGATCACCCAAGATCCATACAAAGTTGCTACCATGTGGAATCGATCATTCCTTTCATTTGTCTGCCTGGAGTGGTATTCCATGTGGTAGATCTTTCAACTAAAGAGGTCTCATTACGAGAATATAGTTTTGGATTACCAATGATGTTGCATTTGCTACAAAAATGCTAAATTGAAAGATGAGGCCATGGATGCAAAAGTGTCGTGTCGTACATGGGTTCATGTGTTCCCGCCAAGTTTTCCCATCTTTTGGACACATGCACTATTTTTGTTCAACTTTTTTATGCAAGTGCCGATATCTTTGTTTGATTTGGTTCTGCTGTTCCTCAACGAAGGGTTTTCAACTTTTAAATGCAGCCAACCAATCATCTCATTCATTGTCTCCGAGATGCTTCAACAACGATTGCGTTTGTCATGCTTTGTTGATCTATTCTTTATTATGTAATGTAATTTAATAATTTTTAATGTAATATTTTTTGACTAGATAGAATGTATTTGTTATGGTAATGTATAGACGTTGCTATGTAATTTGATGTGATGTTAACATAATTTATAATAACGTTATTAAAAACAAACACAAGATAAAAAGTACATTAATTTAAACTAAAAACACATGAAATGAACATTCAGGATTTAACACTACAGCATCAAAGATTATAGTTGTGTAGTACTCAATTTTTTTTCTTTCTTTAATGCTCCTTTGCATTCGTTTATCATCATCGTGTAGTATAAGTATTCTTTTTTCATCCTTTGCTACTTTTTTCGTCACTAATGAAACTTACCTCTTCTCAGCAAGACGAAATTTTCTTTTTGTGGCGTCCAATTCGGTACAAAAGGCTTTAAATAATATCTAAACTTGATAAAGATTTCGAGTTTGGCTTTGATGGTGAGGTCATTTGGAAAGAGGAAGCCATGTAGATTTCACCTTTAGAACTAAGGGATTGGTATAGCTATGGTTGAAAATATTTCTAGGTGAATGTGTATATATAAGTGTATTTACCTTTATTGTTTTTCGCAAAAAAGTCAAAATCAAATCCTAGCCAGAAAAAAGAAAGTAAGCTACATCAGATACTCCAATCTACATTTAATCGGACATTTTGTATCTTAACTGTATCAAATATGTAGAAATTATAACAACACCACGATAGAATCCAACCAACCACCCCTTGATTCAAATAAGATAGTATCAGTTTACAGTACGTGTGAGATATAACAAGATTGTCACCAGGTGTGAGCAATCAACCAAACTATGATCTAGGCTTGATCAAGATAATAGATCAGCCTAACTATACAATGAGTAAGGATCAGAGAAGAGGTTAGGAGAGTCGTATTGGAGAAGACGACTTGAGTGAGTGAGTAGAATGCAGAGGAGGAGGGTCTTATTTATAGGCTGCGACTTTGCTCTTGTCCATCTTTAGTCCCTGCACAAGTAGAAAGGAGACAAACAAGGAACAAACTAGTTATGTTAGAGTTAGACTAGTTCTGTGAAATACAGAACTAGTCCCTGTATATATATGGAGAGAAGGTTTGACAGATTATTCAACACCCTCCCTCAAACCTTCAACCTTAAACATGTCCATCATACCAAGCTTATCACAAAGCCACTTGTGTTGCTTAATATCCAAGGCTTTAGTCAGGATATCAGCAATTTGCTGAGAAGTGTGAATCTTCTCAGTTCTCACAAGTAGCAGAAGCCATGCATCTATACTCAGCTTCAGAGGATGACCTAGACAAGGTGGATTGTTTTTTACTTTTCCAAGTCACCAAAGAGTCACCCAAAAACACACAGTACCCAGAGACAGATTTTCTAGTAACTGGGCATCTAGCCCAATCAGAATCTGCATAAGCTTTAAGCTTAAGATTCCCATTTGCATTAATCTGAATGCCATTACCAGGAGATCCTTTTAAGTATCTCAAGACTCTAAGAGCAGCATTCAAGTGAGATTGTAAGGGGGCATGCATAAATTGGCTTAAACAGTGAACAGAGTAGGCAATGTCAGGTCTTGTATTAGTTAGATAGATTAATTTCCCAACAAGCTTTTGATAATTACCTATATTAGTTAAAGCTTTATCATCATCAGTTTCAATATGATTTAGAGTGGTGTTCTCAGGCAAAGGAGCATCAACAGGTTTAGCAGCAAGTAAGCCATATTCATGCAAAAGTTCAAGACAATACTTCCTTTGACTGAGACACACACCATTATCATTTTCTAAGACTTCAATTCCAAGAAAGTATTTCATCTTTCCTAGATCTTTGATTTGAAATTTAGTTTTTAAGAACACTTTAAACTTCTCAATTTCACTAACATCATTTCCAGTAATGATAATGTCATCAACATACACAAGCATAATCAGATACACATTTCCAGACCTCTTAGTGAATAGAGAGTAGTCAAATTTAGACTGCACAAAACCATTTTCACTAAGAGTTAAGGTAAGTTTGGCATTCCATTGTCTAGGAGCCTGTTTAAGGCCATATAGAGATTTATTAAGCTTCACAATTTTAGACTTATGATCATCAAAGCCAGGAGGAAGAGTCATATAGACATCCTCAGTTAAATCACCATATAGGAATGCATTATTGACATCTAACTGAAAGATACTCCAATTATTACAGACAGCAATATTAATCATACATCTCACAGTGGACATTTTAACAACAGGACTGAAAGTTTCTCTATAATCAAAACCCTCCCTCTGGCTAAAGCCTCTGGCAACTACCCTTGCTTTATATTTATCAATTTCACCTGAGGATTTATATTTAATTTTCCATAACCACTTACTACTGACAGTTTTCCTTCCTTTAGGAAGTTCACACTCAGTCCAAGTGTTATTTCTTTTTAAAGCAGTTATCTCATTATTCATAGCCTGAACCCAATTAATATCTTTAGCAGCCTCCTCATAAGAGGAAGGCTCAACAGATTTGTTTAAAGTGTTTGAGAAACAATAATTTGCAGGACTTAAATTAGAATAACATACATATTTCTCAAGCCCATACTTTACATTACTACTCACAACATAATCATTAAACTTAGCAGGCATTCTAGAATCCCTACTAGACCTTCTAAGAACAGGCTGCTCATGACTGGGGTTCTGAGTAGTGATAGATTGAGTGGTGTGCTCATTAGTAGGGGCACTTCCCTCAGGGAGATTATTGTCATCTATAGATGTTGCCATACCAGTATTCTCACCATCATTAGAAGTATGTGTACTCCTAGGGCATGAATAGGCACAACCATCATCATTGGATGTATTAGAACCTCTCCTTTCATCATTGGGATTTAGATCAATGTGTTTCTCATTGAAAAAATTTAGATCATTGAGTGTAGTTTCAGAAGCCTTATCAGTTTGTAGTTGAGAGTTCATTTTAAATGGAAAGACAGTTTCATAAAATTGAACATCTCTAGAGTAAGAAATTAGTTTAGACTCAAGATTGTAAACCTTATAAGCCTTTTTTGTTGTAGAAAAACCAATGAGGATACATTTTTCAGATTTAGAAGCAAATTTATCAGAATTATTAAGAATAGAGGAGAAACACAGACAACCAAAACATCTCAGATGAGAAAGTTTTGGTTTTTGACCATATACCAGCTCAAAAGGAGACTTTCCACTCAGAACCGAAGATGGTAACCTGTTAATTAGATAGGCAGCAGTTAAAATGCATTCAGGCCACATACTTAAGGGAATACCACTTTGAAACAACAAGCTTCTAGCAACATTTAATAAGTGCCTGTGCTTTCTCTCAGCAATTCCATTTTGCTGAGGAGTATAAGCACAAGTAGTTTGATGAGTAATACCCAGGCTGCTAAACAAATTACTCATTTTATTGTTAACAAATTCAGTACCATTGTCTGATCTCACAGTTTTAATACCACACTTAAATTGATTTAGAATCAGATTAACATAGCTAACAAATAAGTTATAAACCTCATCTTTAGATTTTATAAGATAGATCCAAACAGACCTGGTATAGTCATCAACAATGGTCATAAAGTATCTAAATCCTTCTCTACTAGTGACCTTGTAAGGACCCCGAAGGTCTAGATGCACAAGATCACCAATAGAAGAACTCTTATGATCACTAATAGGAAAGGATTCCCTAGTCTGTTTGGCTTTGTGACAGATGTCACAAGGAGACACATGAGAATCTTTAGTGAACTTAAGATCAGGTTGAAGCATGTTCACAGCTTGGTCAGATGGATGACCAAGTCTGTTATGCCATAAGGATTTAGAAACATAACAAGTAACAGACATATTACCTATTGTTTGATGTTTAGAAGTAATAGGAGAGAGAGTATCAAACAGATAGAGACCACCATTTTCACTACCAGTCCCCATGATTTTGTTTTGAGTCAAATCCTGAATGTAACATTTAGATTCATCAAATCCAACAAACATTCTACTGTCTTTAATTAGTTTATGTACAGATAATAGACTAACACTGTATTCAGGAACTACCAACACATCATATAAAGTAACTTTATCAGAGAGTTTTAAGTTACCAATATGTTTGATTTTAGCAAGAGTACCATTGGGATGTCCCACAGTAAGGTTTAAATCAGAAATATCAACAATGCTAAACATATTTAAGGTATTAATAGTCATGTGTTGGTTTGCCCCTGAATCAATAATCCACCCAATACTACCTTTACACAAAGCAGTATTGTTGTTATAAAATTTATGAAAATTTATGTTAAAGAAAACATTGTTGTTCATAAAGCTGGGTATACCTGCCATATTGGCTTGCATACTGCTAGAAGGCATGTCATTGATAAGATTCATTAATTTCATCATCTGTTCATTAGTGATAGACATAGAGGAGCCATTTTCCATAGATGAAGCATTAGCATTATAAGAAGTTTTGAAGTTAGTTTGTTTTTGACCAGGATTTTTATTATACCCAGGAGGAAATCCAATTATTTCAAAACATCTATCAACAGTGTGACCAATTTTACCACAATTAGTACAGAGTAAGTTTGGATTAGGACCCCTATTATTGTTATTATTCCCAGTATTAACAAACTTCTTATTATCATTAACAAAACTCTTCTTATTTTCAAATCTCTTATTTCCATTATTAGTCCAGTTTGTTTTTGAAACAAATCCAGTAATTTGAGATTTAGAATCAGAACCAGTAGAAGAAGAGGCTATGCCTCTATGAGACTCTTCTCTGGAAATAGTAACAAAAGCATCCTTAACATCAGGAAGAGTCTCTCTAGAGAGAATACTGCTTCTGATAGGCTGATAAATTTCATTAAGACCCATAAGAAATTGCATAAGTTTCATAAGTTGATTATGTTTTAACACATCTTCTCTAGCAGCACAAGTACACATAGGCAATTTGGTCATAATATCAAATTCTCTCCATAGTGAGTTGAGCTTATGATAATATTCAGACACAGTTAATTCTCCTTGTCTAAAATTATTAATTTTTTGCATAAGACTCAAAATAATAGACCCATCAAGTTTATCATAAGTTTCTTTAAGTTCAGCCCAGACCTCAGCAGCATTTTCAGAAAAGATTTGACCAAGATATAAATCTTCAGACACAGAATTCAAGATCCAAGACAACACAATAGAATTGCATCTCTCCCATTGATTAGAGAGAACATCACTAGAAGCATAAGTAGCTTTAACACATTTACCATTAATAAAACCAGCTTTATTCCTAGTATTAATAGCCAATTTCATAGCTGTAGACCAAACTCTATAATTTTCAGTACCAGTAAGTTTAATAGACACAATAGATGATGTACTAATATCATTAGAATGAAGATGCAAGGGATTACCCAAGTCAAGATTACTAATCAGATCAACATCACTAGTACCAGGAGCCATAATAAGGAACTAGATAAGCAACTAAGAACTAGATAAGCAACTATCAGATAAAAACAGAAAAGAACCAGCAGAGTAATAATACTGATAAATAACTTTGCAAGAAGATAAAACTCACACCCAAAAGTTACAAAGTCCAGCCAAGGAAACTGGGTGTGACCAGAGCAGGTATTCACACCTCTCAAGGAGGCAGATCAAGGAGTTAATCACACCGTTTGCACCCCCTTAACTAAAAACTAAGTAATTTTTAAGAGAGAAAATAATACTTACAGAGCTATAATGAGAAGAACCAGCGGAAAGAAATCACAACACTCTTATTAAGAGTGTTGTGAAAGAATAAGGTCCCAATAATCACCAGAAAACACCAGTAACAAGAACCCCCAAATCAGAAAAATTAGGGTTTTCAGATTCAAACCCTAATTTACCAGAAATCACCACAACCAGCAATTAACTCAACACGAATGTTGAATTAACCAAGAATCGATCAGATCTCACCCCAATTTCAAGAACCCCCAAAAATTGGATGAAACCCTAGACCACGAAATCACCAATAAATCAGAGCCAAAGCTCTAATACCATGTAGAAATTATAACAACACCACGATAGAATCCAACCAACCACCCCTTGATTCAAATAAGATAGTATCAGTTTACAGTACGTGTGAGATATAACAAGATTGTCACCAGGTGTGAGCAATCAACCAAACTATGATCTAGGCTTGATCAAGATAATAGATCAGCCTAACTATACAATGAGTAAGGATCAGAGAAGAGGTTAGGAGAGTCGTATTGGAGAAGACGACTTGAGTGAGTGAGTAGAATGCAGAGGAGGAGGGTCTTATTTATAGGCTGCGACTTTGCTCTTGTCCATCTTTAGTCCCTGCACAAGTAGAAAGGAGACAAACAAGGAACAAACTAGTTATGTTAGAGTTAGACTAGTTCTGTGAAATACAGAACTAGTCCCTGTATATATATGGAGAGAAGGTTTGACAGATTATTCAACAAAATATTATTTACCCAAAAATATAAAAGAAACTGAACAATAATAAAATGTAAAGATTGACTTTTATTCATACAAAAGAGAAGGGAGAGATATAAAGTTGAAGAATAAAATATTCACTGCATGCTACTTAAGCACATGTGATCAACAAATATTCAAGAATTTTTTTTGTAGCAATGGGTTCGTCAAGTCTCTTCAACTGCTTACTACATTCTTCTAAACTAGACATGCCGCACCCCATATCTTCATAGAAAAACGTGGCAACTTGCATGTAGCCTTTTGCACGGCTATAGTCTAGTTGTTCGATCTCTTTTATCTTTTCAATTTTTTTCTTTTATTGCCGCCTGCAGAGTAGAGACCTTTTTTATTAGTTCATCCCTTAAAGTACTATCCTTCACCAAAACAAGATTGTGTCGTAGAACCCAATGGGTTGTTTAATTTAGGTTTAGGGTTTGTTTTTTATAATTATTTGAAGCAAGACATGAGACCTATTATAAGAAGGCGGCTTGGGAGAGGCAGAAGAATACAAAAGGTGATAATTAAAATTTCAAATGATTGCGAATGTGATACGAAACTCGTATTTATTGTATTTAAATTAGATTGCGAAACATAAATTACTTAACATCTACCCGGTTTCCTTGTATAAACACGTTGGTAATTAAGTCATTATATCGCATATTTGAATACATTTATTAATAAATGCTTCCTTTACGACACATTAACTATTTATACTCAATTGTTTCACAATATAAACCATATTGTACTACTCCTACCTACCCCATGGATCAATCACCTAAAAAAGGTTATCTATAGACGTGATGAAATTTTAGTTCTAATACTCAAAGGTCATCGGCAGAATTTATGGGCAACATTAGGTAATAAAAAGAGTGTTATGAGCTAACCTCGAAACTGAATGTTGTTCTGTTACGAATGAAATTACTTCCATCGAATCAATTTACTGAAATGTGATTTGAGACACCTTTTTGCTACTAATCACATTCATATAGCTATATATTCTTCTATACCTCAAAGTGGAGGAGTATATGGTTTGATCATATTTACTAGCAAAAGGTTCATAAGTAAACTCCATTCCCGTGTTCTCAACCTTATTTGATGTAAATTGTCAAACACCCATAGCGAATTAAACCCGTGCGGCTAATGCCAAACAGGTGTTATTTCTAAAACAATAGAGTAATACAATATTGAGAGAAGCTTTACTTGTTTTCATCTAGATCTTACGGATGGGTGACTTTTCTTTAAAAACAAGAACAAGGAAAATTTAAAGAACATTTCATGCTTAGGATAATAGCATTTTCTTTTCTCTCTTCTTTGGCTAGGAAGAAGAAGAAAGCAATGAAGTACTTCAATGAAGCACAACATTGGAACTTCATATTTTATAGCAGCTTTGACACCGGTCAATGAAGCCCAACATGAGAAACGGAAGAGAACATCGAAGTCACTAAAGCACGACACAAAAGTAGGCGAAGTCTATGATTCTTAAATATTCATTTGTATTTTTTCTAAAAGTCATTGTTTTAATATTCAATTTAATTCAATTTAATATTAAATTCAATTCAATATATACATGTTACGATTTACGTAGCTAGCACGACCTTAATTGTTAATAACGACATAAATCTATCATAGGAAAATTGTCACACGATATAGATTTATCATTGAAAATGGACGAAATTGACAGAATATATATAGAAACTATGAAGATACAAAGTCACCAACATAAGTATTTCGAACATGTAGTTCATAATTACTTTTTACTCCCAAAGTGGCATATTGTTTTAACTAGATGAATCACGCTGGACTAAAACGCAACTTACTTTTGATTAGTGCGACTAAATCTATACATTAACCATAGTGTAATGACAAAGTCTTAGTTTGTAATCGCTTGTAGTGACAAAGGCTTCTCTTTGAAAATATTCTAAAGGAACTAACAGTTTAACATATGAGATGAGTTTTTTAGGAACAGACTTTGGGTTGGGTTAACATGACTATGGATTTTCCGGTAACTATAAACAAGGATAATGAAATCATAATACTTCGCAATTCGATTACAAATATTATCACAACGCGACGGCTGATTTGTCATTGGGTTGGTAATATAATCGCACTATATCACATTCATTATTTTTGTTTTGAAGTGATATTTGAGATGAAAAAAGTTATATTTAGTGACTTATGGGTAGTTGCAAAAGCTACAAATGTAGCTGCAGTTAGGTGTCACATATTGAACATACCAAACATATGTATTAAATATATTAAAGTACACAATGCTAGGAGAAATCTTGAATTAAAAAAAAAAAAAAAAAAAAAAAAAAAAAAAAGGTCGTAGTCTTAGCAATATGTAACAAAATTGAGTCAATCTCGCTTCGGTGTCATAAATGCAAATTTCCCTATAGACATAGGTATACATATTTAAGAATTAAAATAAAAGGCATACAACAACAAACGAATAAAAATAAGTGTTTTATATGTAGTATGAACTAGGTATGTTCACGGCCATGCTTAAGCACGGCGGACAGACGTGTGATAATCTTTTAATTATGGTCTACATATGTAGGAGAACAAAGATTTTACGCGTTGCATATGTTTGACCGTGCTATCATGTCTCATTATTCTTAGATTGTAGATCAAGCATCTGCATATAAGAGTCACCCTATGATTAGAGGAGTAAATAAATTTTCTTTCTTAAAAAAACAATGTTCACATACTTGGTTCTCTTTTATACAAGAACATGTTTGGATAGTTGTGTACGTTTCTTTTCTATAAGTATGAGGATTATTTTAGGTTGAAGCAACACTTTATGTATATTAAAATAACGGTGAGCTTTTTAACTTGTATTAAATTTGTTTAACAACTTGCTTAAATTTAATTAGTTTTTCCAATCAACAATAAGCCATGTGTCAACAAATTAAGTAATGATGCACGAAGATTAACATATCTTTTCATAGTAAAATAACTAACAGGTGCATCTATATGGTCACTCTAATTCGTTTGTGTTTGTTTAAGTTGAAGTTAGATTGTTTTTTGAATGTTGTTGAGAGTAAGAATTAGACAAATCTAACGAGTGAAATTTGGATTAGAAACTTTTGGTCAATGCTGTGGATTAGAAACTTTTTGTGTTTATTTATACATTTTATACAAAAACATGAACACAAACCCCTTTTTTCCTGTCCCTCACATTACTCTTAAAATCCAAAAGTGTAAAATTCAATAAAAAAATACCTGCTTTTATTTTACTCAGGCGTTTTCTTCATTAATTGGTAAGTTTCTTCCATTGTTTAATAAGCCAGAGTTAATTCATACATTGAAAGAGCTGCTTTTATTTTCTCTACTACTTCCAAACAAGTTAAATAATTGCTTCTAGTATAGAAGTTCTGTACGAAAATGCATGATTGAATGTTTACAAGTTGCATCCAAAAAGTAGTGAGATACAGCCAAAAGGAAGGCGTCAAGTTGCTTACATCTGGGACAATTGCCCACTCCCAAGTCTTCTTAAAGTCTTCTGTGATTATACATATAGAATAGTTACTATTATTAGTCAAGGAATTAGTGGAGGATAGAAAAAAGGTGTTGCTAGTTGTCTTGCTCAACCCGACTATAAAAAGCCAATGCATGTTCTTATAATTTTAAGTTAATTTCCAAAAATGAAGTCACCACAAGCAATAATTCACTTATCATCTTCCTCTCTTATTACTTTTTTCGTTTACAGTCTCGCGATAACATGTCTTACTTCCGCCACTGGCTCTACTTCCTACGGCGGTAATGAGACTGATTATCAAGCGTTGTTGTCATTCAGGTCAAGGATCACCCATGATCCATACAAATTTTTTACCTCGTGGAATCATTCCTTTCATTTCTGTGACTGGAGTGGTATTTCATGTGGAAAGCGGCACAAACGGGTGACTGCTTTACGACTCGATTCGCAAGGCTTAGAAGGCTCGTTGTCTCCTCATGTAGGAAACCTCAGCTTCCTCCGCGAGCTTTATCTCAAGAACAACAGCTTTCAAGGAACCATTCCTCATGAACTTGGTCGTCTATCTAGGCTACGTTATCTTTATCTTAACCAAAACAAATTCAGTGGAGTCATTCCAACAAACTTGTCTGGTTGTTCTAACCTCGAAGGCCTTTGGCTCTATAAAAATGAGCTAGGTGGAAGCATACCCAAGGAGATGAGTTTACTCTCGAAACTTGCTCGTCTTTTAATTCACGACAATAAGTTAACAGGTGGAATCCCACCTTTCTTGGGGAATATTACATCAATGGAAGTGTTCTCTGCTGTCAGGAACCCGTTGGGTGGGAGCATTCCAGATAGCTTAGGTCATTGGAAAAGCTTGACGGAACTTTACTTTGGTGGCTGCAACTTATATGGAAGCATCCCGCATTCCATTTTCAACCTCTCACTCCTAGTTAATTTATCCTTAGCTGAAAATCACCTCATTGGTAGTCTTCCTTCAGAAATTGGTAATCAGCTCCCAAATCTTGAGTTCCTTCAGTTAAGGGATAACGAACTGACAGGAATTCTTCCACCTTCTCTTTCTAATTGTTCTAAATTAGGAATTTTTGAAATGGTTCAAAACAATTTCACTGGGAAGTTGATAATCGATTTTTCCAAACTAAGAGATATTAATAGAATTAACTTAAGTAAAAACAACTTCCATGGACGCGGAGGAGCTGGTGACATGAGGTTTATTGATTCTTTGAAAAACTGCACCAAATTAGTAGCTCTGGATCTTGGTGAATGCAATATTATAGGAGTTCTTCCTATATCTATAGGTAATCTTTCTGATCAACTCGAATATCTATATTTAGAAGACAATCAATTATTTGGAAGCCTCCCTTCAAGTATAGGTAATCTAGTTGGTTTGACCTATTTAAATTTAGGAGCTAATCGATTCCAAGGAAACATCCCCACTTCCATTGGTAAACTAAAAAAGCTACAAGCTCTTGGTCTAGATAGCAATCAATTTTCAGGGCCTATCCCTGATGCCATTGGGAACTTATCATTGTTGACTTTACTTTATTTAGAGGTCAACAAATTAGAAGGTCATATTCCATCAAGCCTTGGGAATTGTAAAGAACTTAATGGATTAAACATTTCATACAATAGACTCAGTGGTAACATACCCAAGCAACTTCTTCAAATTCCATCACTAACTAGATTTTTAGTTCTTTCATATAATAACCTGTCTGGTTCAATACCATCAGAGATTAAAGACCTTAAGATGTTGAGCTATCTCGATTTATCTTACAATAATTTATCAGGCAACATTACTAGTAGCCTTGGTGAGTGTATTAGCCTTACAGAGTTACACCTTAGTGGCAATAGATTTGAAGGAGGAATACCATCTTCATTAAGTTCCTTGGGAGGATTGGGGGTACTCGACATTTCTGAAAATAATTTATCAGGTAGAATTCCACAATTTTTAGGGAAATGGAAATACTTAGAGTATTTGAACCTATCCTTTAATGATTTTGAGGGTGAAGTACCGGTTGTAGGAGTGTTTGCCAATACAAGTGCATTTTCAGTTTTGGGGAACGATAAGCTCTGTGGTGGTTTGGTTACACTTGAGTTACCCAAATGCAAAGAGGCGGGTAGTAAGAAAAAAAGGTTTCCTTTCTTCATATTAGTCATCGTGATCGCAGTCACGGTGCTCGTCGTATTGTGTTGTGTGTATCTTTTGTGTAAGAAGAAACGCAAAAGTCAACCATCTCAATCATCAGGGAGTGAACGGTTCATGAAAGTTTCATACCATCAACTTCTCAAGGCTACTGATGGCTTCTCTGCAGCAAATTTGATTGGGGAGGGTGGGTTTAGTTCGGTTTACAAAGGAATCCTCGATTCTAATCATAAGAAACCTGTTGCAGTCAAAGTTTTGCATCTTCAAAATAAAGGAGCTCACAGAAGTTTTCTAGCAGAATGTGAAGCATGGCAGAATATTCGACACCGTAATCTGTTGAAGATAATAACTTCATGTTCAAGTACTGATTTCCAAGGCAATGATTTTAAAGCTCTGGTTTACGAGCTTATGCCCAATGGAAGTGTACACAGCTGGCTTCATTCAAGTGAAAATACATCGAAACTGAACCTTCTTCAACGAATAAACATTCTCAGAGATGTTGCCACCGCACTTGATTATCTTCACAACCGCTGCCAAACCACTATTGTTCATGGTGACTTGAAGCCTAGTAACATTCTACTTGATGATGATATGGTGGCTCATGTTGGAGACTTTGGTTTAACTCGCCTACTTGGTACAAACTTAAACCAAAACCGCTCAACCGGGGTTAAAGGAACAATTGGTTATACACCTCCAGGTAGTATTCCATAATGCTTACATTTACTTACAAATTACTGTTTGTAACTTAAGTAACTGTTTTTAATTCGCAGAGTATGGTCTCGGGAGCGAGATGACAAGTTTTGGGGATGTCTATAGTTTTGGAATATTATTACTAGAGGTGATGACCGGGAAAAAGCCAACAGATGACATGTTCAACGATGGACTTAGCCTTCATAAATTTGCTTACATGGCATTACCGGATCATGTAATCGATGTTATTGATGATGATGCAATTGTGTTGCAAAGTACGGAAGCGAATGCAAAGAAAGTGGAAGAATGTTTGGTTGCAATTATCAAGATTGGAGTATCGTGCTCTGTGGATTCCCCACAACAACGGATGAAAATTGAAATTGTTGTCAACGAGTTGCATCGCATTCTCGATGTGCTTCAAAATATATAAGGTACTATGTTCTCCCATTTTGTAGAATCTGATTTTACACGAGTTTGTTAATAAATCATCACTAACTTGGTTTTATTTTCGAACGCTTTCAGATCTGATATCAAGCTTTCTTGGTGAAATTTGAAAGTAAGTGCAACAAGGAGGAGTGCATGTCGTAGTTATAACGTTACTTTGTCAAATATGTTTGTAAGTGTGTTTTAATTTTCTTGTTGCATAAGTGTTGTAAGAGACGTAAGGGTGCATTTACATTCCTGATGACTTATCATATGTATCAACCATGTTTATGATCAAGGGTGTCTATTTGAATGAGAAAGTCTGTTGGTTACATCACTGGATCCTTTCATGGGGGCAAAGTTTGTTTGTTTTATTACTGCAAGTACACTTTACTTTTAATTTTGTTGGTATTTCGTTAGGTCTTTGGGGTTAAAATGTTTTTATAAACAAAGTTCAGGGATCTGACCCTTGACATCTTAGTGTATCTGCATAGTGAATATTGTTGATAGTTGTAGTCAGATTACACTAACTTAGCTAAATTTAGGTCTTGTAATTTGTTTACTATTAGGCCTGGTACATGTTACTGTCTTTTTACTGAAAATACGTTCAAAAAAGAAATGCTTCGACAACGCCATCCCAGAAATCTGGAGGGTGAATCTGGGGAACGTTCTTTTGCTTCTGAAGTCGTCAAAAATCGAAAATTTACTTGATTTCGAGTTCATGGACCCGCCACCTAAACTTAACATTCTTAACTACATGTATCAACTATGGATATTGGAACAAGTGAAAGCTCTCCGAAGGCCACGGGATGTGAGTTATCAGTTACTCGACATCTTGAAAAAGCTCATGATGCAGCTGACATCATGTGGGTCGAATTGGGACGTCATAAGAAAATCGATTTGCTATGTTTACTTCCATAACACTGCAAAACCTAAAGGGATCGGGAATACATAAGTATAAGGAACCGGATGTCGTTCCATTTGCACCCGACCTCAACTTTATGTTGCAACATCTTGGATGGTCTGGCTGCTCTTTGAATAAATATTCGTAAAGTTGGAAAAATGGGCGGGTCTAGCGCTTGTGTAACGGGTCAAAACGAGAACATTTTCGTAAGGGTGGCAAAAGTAATGTTTTGGTTTTGGAATAAAACAGTTATTAAGCTTTTAACCTTTTTAATCTGATATTCATTTTAGCTTCATACTTCATAAGCTGAGAACAATTCATATGTTGAATCTGGACTGTCCTATAGTTTGAAATATTGCTTCATTTGGCCCAAATGGGCGCAAAAGAGACTGGAAGATTAAGTTTCTTTGTGAAATAACTTAATGGTTTGTCTAAAAAGGTAATTCGAGTTCATGCAAATTATATGACATATGAGAAAGAACTGATACCGTGCACCGAAAAGGTTTGTACAACATAATGCATGGAAACATGGATGGGTTAGGTAACGGGTCAAAACAGGATCAGGTTGAAATGTATCACTTTTAGTAGTGGTTGAAACTGGACACTCAAGAATATGTTGTATGTGGATTCATTACTGTAGGTTCATCATTGTGAGTAATATTATCACTTTGTTTTTGTTTCTTACCATACATATTTCAACCATCCATTTTTCCACTTCATTTTTTGGTTGTTATAGTAAAATGTTGCAAATATAAGAAAAGATTCATTCGTATACAACCAAATACATGCTTAAACCAGTTGCATAAAATATCAGCTTTACCTCAGCCAGACACTCGCTCTAAAACTACATATAAGAAAAGTTATACCGCACCCGGTCAGAGTTCGTTCAAGTGTATTGTGTGTATTGGACTGTAATCTTTTCCGAAACAAGACCAAGCCATGAATTTACCACAAACTTTAGACTAATCGTTAAAGACTCGTGAATGGCCTAAATGAGCATGGCTCACTGGACTATACCAAAACAAATAGGCACCGAACCAAATGGATTTGCTCTCATAGTATCAGCATTAGTCAATAAGTAGCAAAAAGAAAGTCACCTACACAAACAAACGACACTTATTTAAGATAGGCAATTGACTTCAAATCATATTAATACAATCCTATTTGTTCATGCAACATACTTAACCATCATAGACAACATACTTTTGGTCTGGGAACTTTAGATGATCCTTCAACTCTTTTTGCACTTGCAAGAACATCTAATCCTGAAACATAGTAAACTTTGTGTTATTAAAGAAACTGTAAATGAATGACTATTCAAAATGTTAACACTCAAACAAGATACAAGTAGAGGATCATTATACCTTCTTATACCATGTAAACATGTAAACTGTATATTCGATAATGATAATAATTGTTACATTTGTTTAGTATATAATGCACAATAATGGTCTTGCTTAACATGTAAACCAAACTAATAAGTGGGCCTTTGAAAGCTTATCAAATATATCTGCTAACAGTATCAACTATGGATATTGGGAGTATTAAACAGCACAGGGAGTCTAACTGATACTGGGTTAAAAACGACTGAGTCCCGGTGGACACACAGCGCGTTAAACTGCTTTTAACATGTGAAGAATTTAGTTGTGTAAACGAAGTTTTAACAATTGTATCTATGCTCTCAGTCCCATCTATTAATTAGTCCGTAAGGCCAGACAAAAAAAAAAAAAAAAAAAAAAAAAAAAGCGATGATGCACATGGAAAGTTTTTGGTGCTTCAATTCGATCATCTCATAATCGTTCTTATTCAGTGATACTTTCTGCAACATTATAAAACATCTCACAATTAGATCTGTTAGCATATAGCCCATAAGTGGCCCAAGGCCCAGTTAGCTATTAGGGTTTACCATATTACTTGTCTTATAAATACGGTTTGTAATCTCCTAGTTTATTATCAACTCAATAATAGTTTGCATTGTATGTTTGGTTTCTACATGGTATCAGAGCCGGTTGTCGTTTCGGGTCTGATATGATTAATATGTTCGTTTGAAGTGCCTTCGTTCGTTGTCACCGATTTGTTTGGGTCGTCCGTTTGTTCTCCTTGTCGTTGAATCAAGTAAGCCTTATTGTATATATTAAAGTTGAATTTGTTTTCCTTCCTAGCTTCTGATTGGTTGTTGATATGGCATATTAGTTAGTGGTTCGGTGGAATTGGTTTTATGTGTATTGAAATTAATTGGTGACTACAATATTGGTGGAATTGGTATTAATTTGTAAGCCTTATTTATTTAGATCATTGAAATTGGTTCCTACGTGATTAGGGTTTTGGACGGAAGCATCTTTTAGCCTTTAGTTTTATTTGAATATTTGGTTCTTTCGTATTTGGGTTTAGCAAAGAGAATCAGTTGTGCATTTGGTTTTGTTTGAAGACGAATTTGTTTATTATTTGGTTATTCCTGATAATTTGATGGATACTTGTAAGAAAGATTTAAAATTGGATTCGTCAATGTTTGAGCAGTTTCAGAAATTTTTAGTAATGTATGAGAAGTTTAAGATATTTTTAGACATGTTGGAGAAATTTAAAAAGTTTTTAGCTTTTCAGCCCCATGCTATGTCAACCTCATCTAATAAAGATTTGACATCATCATTTTTGAAATGGTTATTAGATTCGGGTGCCACTCATCACATGTCTCATATTTTGTCACAATTCATCTCGATGAGTCTTAATTCTTCGAAATCAATTGTGGCCGCTAATGGTGATTGTATGCCATTAGCAGGTATTGGTTCAGTTGATACACCATATGTATCTTTATCTGATGTTTACTACATACCGAGCCTAATGATGAATCTTGCCTCTATTAGTAAAATTTGCGATTCTGGATGTGATGTTAAATTTTCGGTTTCCGATTGTTCGATATATGACCGAAAGACACAGGATGTGGTTGGGACAGGTCATAGGCAAGGGGATCTTTATGTTTTGGATTACTTTAGAGACATTCATGATACCGCATCATCTAGTGTGGATTTGTCTTCTTTTTGGTTGAATCGTTCTTCTTCGGCATTTTATTTATGGCACTCTCGTTTGGGTCACGTCTCTGGGTCTCGTTTACGGTTTTTAGCTTCTACAGGAGCGTTGGGACAGTTAGAAACTCATGATATATCTGATTGTAGTGGTTGTAAACTTGCAAAGTTCTCAGCATTACCGTTCAGTAACAGTATTTCCTCTTCTACTGCTCCATTTGATATAGTGCATTCTGATGTATGGGGGCCTTCTCCTGTATCCACAAAAGGAGGTTCCAAATACTATGTTTCATTTATTGATGACTTCACTCGTTATACTTGGGTTTATTTGATGAAACGAACGTCTGATTTTCTTACAATTTTTAAAGAATTTAGAGCTCTTGTGAAAACACAACATTCAACAGTCATAAAATGCTTTCGCTGTGATTTGGGGGGTGAATACACTTCTAATGAGTTTGTTGGTTTACTTAAATCGGATGGAACTATATATCAGACCTCCTGTACGGACACTCCTCAACAAAATGGTGTTGCAGAAAGGAAGCATCGTCATCTTGTTGAGACGGCTAGATCTTTTTTTTACCGCTGATGTTCCTAGTGTATTTTGGGGAGAAGCAGTTCTTACAGCCACATATGTGATTAATAGAATCCCAACTGCACATAATTCTAGTTTATCTCCTTTTGAAAAGTTGTATGGAACCTTGCCTGATTATTCCTCACTACGCGTTTTCGGTTGTGCTTGTTTTGTCCTAAAACCACATGTTGAGCGTACAAAATTATCTGCGAAGTCCACCCTATGTGTATTTATAGGTTATGGTGTTGGCCAAAAGGGTTATCGTTGTTATGATCCGGTTGGTCAAAAATTGTACACTTCTCGTCATGTTGAGTTTTTAGAACACATTCCCTATTTTTCAGTTCCCACTAGTTCACATCATTTGACTCAATCTGAACTCATCAAATTGGACCCTTTTGATGCTGAAGATGAACAACCTCCGCCTGTTGTGACTCCTATCATAACAGAAATACCTCAAGCAATACCCCAAGTAATACCTACAGACACCACTACTGAATTGGAACCCACCACTACTGAATTGGAACCTACCACTACTGAAACATCACCTGTTACAACGGTTACTCAACCTCCTCCTACGGTTACCCAATCATCTACTGAAGATTTTGTTGGTCCTCCTCCCAGTGGTCGTCCAAAGCGTAATTGCAAGTCTACCAAAAGGGATGATTTTGTTTATTCGTGTTATTCTCATTCCTTTAATTCATTTATTGCTTCTGTTCATCTTCTTCATGAGCCTATGTCGTATAGAGAGGCTGTTTGTGATCCACTTTGGCAGGTTGCTATGGCTGAGGAACTTGCTGCTTTGCATCAGACTCAGACGTGGGACTTAGTACCATTGCCAGTTGGCAAGCGTGCTATTTGCTCTCGTTGGGTCTACAAGATTAAAACTAAATCTGATGGATCCATTGAAAGGTATAAGGCCCGTCTTGTTGCCAAAGGTTATGCTCAAGAGTATGGTATGGATTATGAAGAGACATTTGCTCCGGTTGCAAAAATGACAACGGTAAGAACCTTGATTGCTGTTGCTTCTAGTCGTAAATGGAAAATATCTCAGTTGGATGTCAAAAATGCTTTTTTGAATGGTGACCTGAATGAAGAATTGTTTATGACACCACCTCCTGGTGTTTCTCACAAACCAGGAGAAGTTTGTAAGCTTCGAAAAGCTCTTTATGGTCTCAAACAGGCACCATGTGCTTGGTATGAGAAATTTGCAACAGTTGTTACCTCTCTTGGCTTTGTCTCTAGCCATCATGATTCCGCATTATTTGTTAAACAATCAAGTGTTGGGCGTATACTTTTGTCATTATATGTTGATGATATGATTATTACTGGAGATGATTGTGTTGGAATTGAATCACTGAAATTGGAGTTAGCCCATCGTTTTGCTATGAAGGATTTGGGCTTACTTCGTTATTTTCTGGGTATTGAGGTTGCTTCTTCACCAAAAGGATATATTTTGTCTCAGTCCAAGTATATAGGTGATTTACTTGATCGTGCAAGAATTACAGACAAAATGGTTGAAGATATTCCTATTGATGCTAAGGAAAAATACACTCCGACAGATGGTAATCCTTTGCCAGACCCAAGTTTGTATCGGACTATCGTGGGCAGTTTGGTTTATCTTACAGTTACACGTCCAGATATTTCTTATGCAGTTCATATTGTCAGTCAGTTTGTTGCTGCTCCAACTACGGTTCATTGGGCTGACGGTTCATTGAGCTGCTGTTTTGCATATTCTCAGGTATCTCCGAGGTACTCAGTTCCAGACACTTTTGTTTGCTTCCACGTCTGCCTTGGACCTGCGTGCTTATTGTGACTCTGATTGGGCTGGTGATGTTGTTTCACGCAAGTCAACAACTGGGTTTTGTATATTTCTGGGTGATTCTCTTATTTCGTGGAAGAGTAAGAAACAAGATGTTCTTTCTAAGTCTTCTACTGAAGCCGAGTACCATGCTATGGCAGTGACTACTAGTGAGATTGTTTGGTTACGTTGGTTGCTTGCAGATATGGGTGTCCTTATAAGCCGTCCTACTCCGTTACATTGTGATAATCGTAGTGCTATTCAGATTGCGCGTAACTCGGTGTTTCATGAACTCACTAAGCATATTGAGATACATTGTCATTTCACACGTCATCATCTACAGGCTGGGACTATCTCTCTACCGTTTGTTCCTTCTGCTTTACAAATTGCAGATGTATTTACCAAGCCACACTCTGGACCACGGTTTTGTTTTTTGATAGACAAACTCTCAATGTTTCTCGCTGCAGCATTGTGAGTTTTAGGGGAGATGTTAGCATATAGCCCATAAGTGGCCCAAGGCCCAGTTAGCTATTAGGGTTTACCATATTACTTGTCTTATAAATACGGTTTGTAATCTCCTAGTTTATTATCAACTCAATAATAGTTTGCATTGTATGTTTGGTTTCTACAAGATCAAACTGTACAGGTCACATTACATTAAAACAATGACTTGAAGTAACTAACTCTAACCTGAATCAAACGTTTTGCTTCCACTTGAATCACGTTACTTTCTGCTTTTAATTTGTCCACTACTGTATACACCACTTCCAACGTCATCTTGATCAGCGAGTGATGATTTTTCCACATCTTCGTCTATATATTCCATTATAGAGGAAACTTTTGGTCTGGGAACTTTAAATGATCCTTCAACTCATTTTGCACTTGCAAGAACATCTAATCCTGAAACGTAGTAAACTTTGTGTTATTAAAGAAACTGAAAATGGATGACTATTCAAAATGTTAACACACAAACAAGATACAAGTAGAGTGTAAACTAGAGAAACTAATCCCTATAGCTTTTATAACCAAAATTAACAAAGATAACGCTTTTAGGTATGTGGTTCTTATCTCGAGACAGAACAAGGCTACATACATTATATTGGCTTCAATCATGCCCAAAGGATACTAAGATGATATAATGTATCAAGATCACCTTATGCTTAACTTATGCGTTTATTCATTATCATAACAAATTAACAGTATATAAAAATTAACTCTGCAACATGACTTTTTTGCATCCTACGTAATTCATATAACTTATGAACCAGCATATTCGTATTTAAATTAATGTTTGCATCAAATTGTATTTACGCATCAAAATGTTCGTGATGATTAGGCATTCTCAGACTGCATTTTCTTCATGTGTGCATCTAAGATGATGTTTTTTGCATCATAAAAAATCATGCAACAACAAAATATAGAAATAACAACTATTCTACATCGTCTTCAGTATCATCCTAATCTATCGTTATCTTTTGGCATCATCATCATCATCATCATCATCATCTTCATCATCATGCATCATCATCATCATCGATCATGATCATCATCGCATCGTTTTCAGCATCATCATGATCGACTTTTAACATCTCCATCATCGATTATAGCATCATCATTATCATCGAACATCATCGTTAATTTTAGCATCATCACGACCGAACATCATTATCGTCAAATTCACTTTCATTTCAAAAATAGTATCAACATTACAATATCATGCATCGATCATGTTCCTCAAAATCATCCTTTTCGAAACTTACTCCAGTGATGGCAACGGAATAATAAGCTTCAAAAAAGTCAATAAGAAAAATGAAATTGATAAGAAAAAACTTGAAAGAGATCGATCAAGAACTGCACTTGAGAAAAAGATGGATGCAGTTAATATCTTAAAAGAGAGAAAGAGATAATATATGAAGAGGAGAAATAAAATCCCGTTTTTCTTGCTGCACAAAATTGAAAAACTACCCGCATTTATTAATGCATTAAGAGACTAAATTACCGAAGTAACCCTCAATCCATGTTTTTTTACTTGAACTCTTGCCGTTACGGTTATATGACAGTTATCAAGGTCCACTTTCATTTCATTCTTCTTTGTTTTTGTCTTTCATATGAATGTTATATAATTTCTCTTATATACTGACTGGAATCTTTGAAACAAGCAAGATCATGTTGATAAATGATGCTAGAACACTTCCAGGTTTGGTGAATTTATTGCAAATTTTAGCTTTGGGTTATGAGGATCCTTACGCAACATCTAATCCTGAAACGTAGTAAACTTTGTGTTATTAAAAAAACTGAAAACGGATGACTATTCAAAATGTTAACACACAAACAAGATACAAGTAGAGTGTAAACCAGAGAAACTAATCCCTATAGCTTTTATAACCAAAATTAACAAAGATAACGCTTTTAGGTATGTGGTTCTTATCTCGAGACAGAACAAGGCTACATACATTATATTGGCTTCAATCATGCCCAAAGGATACTAAGATGATATAATGTATCAAGATCACCTTATGCTTAACTTATGCGTTTATTCATTATCGAAAAACCCCTATTCCCCCAAATAACTAATAAGCACTTTGGCATAAGCTCACCCAGCCTGTAAGTTCTTTATACAAGCTTACCCAAACACCCCCTAAATCCCATATTCCCATGACAGGTATCCCTCTCACAAACTCACGCTGCTTTACACATGATAATTAGGAAAAATACAAATACATCCCAATGTATAAGCTTTGTACCTCTTTTTTATACCCAATAGTTTATTAACCAAAAACCCATCTCACCAAATCTCTCATTTCTTCAAACTTCGACTACCAAACAGTTTTGAAGTTAAATTAGAGGGTTTGGGTTTTTAATTTTCATAAAAATTGGGGATTTTGTTTAAATTGAGGGAATTTAATAAAGGGTTTCTGTTTCGTTGGTGTTTGCTGGTGGCTGCCGGAGATGGCGATGGTTGTTAGAAATTGTTTCAGTAAATGGATAATGAGAAAATGGATATTAAAATGGGACCTAGGTTACTATAGTTTTTTCTTTTTTTTTGTTCAACGAGGTTACCATTGTTTATGTGACTGGTTGTTTAGGTTACTCCATATATTACAACTTATGATAGCAGGTAAAAAGTTACTAAATGGTCTTTGTGGTTGTCGGGTTTAACGGATTTAGCCCTTAGATTTTTTTTTCTAGGATCCTATCCTGTGCGCGACCCGTAACTGGATTTTCTTAGGTTTTTATCAGTTTTTGTTAGTTTTCATCCATTTTTCTTACGTTTTCATTCGTTTTTCTTACGTTTTCATCCGTTTTTATACGTTTTCGTCCATCATTATTATGTTTTTGCCCGTTTTTATACTTTTTTGTACATATTTATACGTTTTTCTCCGTTTTTCATCTGGTTTTATTTGTTTTCATCCATTTTACCTGTTTTGACCATTTTTATACGTTTTGTCAGTTTTTGTCCGAATAAATCTGACTAAAACAGATAAAATCATATTCAAGTGATTAAAAACGTTAAAAAATGGATAAAAACGAACAAAATTAAAACGTATAAAAACGGATAAAGCGCATAAAAACGGATAAAAATGTAAGAAAACGGACGAAAACGTATACAATTGGATAAAAACGTATACAAACATATAAAAAATGATGAAAACATATAAAAACAAATAAAAAAGTAAGAAAAATGGACGAAAATGTATAAAAATGAATAAAAACGTATTGAATTAAACCAAAAGTGAAATATCCAACAAACTACAACGATAAAAAATGCAGTTAACTCTTAACTGAATTAAAACCCTATGAATTGATTGGTATAGCGGATGTTTTTAATTATGGACCGTATTTAATTTAGGGTGCTTTTTAATTTTATATAAGAGGGTAAGGAGTCATAACGTGGAACGGGTGTTATGGCCTAGTTCCAAGTGTTGGCTTGCGTTTTGCACTCCGAGGTTCATTGCGTTACAAAGGCGTTAAAGAGGGCGTTGGTTTAGCAACTTGTGTTGAAACGCAAGATGAAAAAAAAAAGGTAAAAAAAAGTTCAATTCAGCCCCTCATATTTAAGAGTAACAGCTAGTTGCATTTTTTTTCTTTTTTTCTCATTAATTTATTTATTTATCTATTTATTTTTATATAAATCAAACCATTTACAAACGGTAAGAATTCAAAAAGTGACATTTTTTTTAAACCCTTATATATACTCACTTCACTATACTTGTATTCTCACTTCAAAAAATAATTCATATACTTCTATTCTTACAAAAAAAAAAAAAAAAAGAATAAAAGAAAAAGAAAAACAATGTCGGGACGTGACGTGACGAGAGTTTTTTGAACTTAATGGGTTTTGGAAATCTTTTCCCTAACCTTAACCTCAGATCTTTTTCAAACCCACACCCTAACCCTAGCACACTTAATTTGACACCCTAGCAACAACAGCAGTTAAATTTGACGTGGCAACAAAATTTCCAACAAAACACACCTTAATTTCGAGCAACAAACACAAACACCATCGTGTGTGTTAAAATTGGACCAAACCTAGAACAAATCTCTCACTTTTTGTTTGAATTCGAAAATTTTCACCGTTGCTCCATATCTTTGCCAAAATTGATCGTCGCCGGTCTAATTTGCTAATGACGTTCCGTCACATGCTTGACACACGAGGGTAGCACTATTACAAAATAGTAACATACACATTTTAAAGTGAGAATAATAAAAAATTCAAACTAGTATGCGGGTAAACCAATTGGGTATAGCAAATATTTTCACACTATGTGAGAAGATTTATGAATATTATTCACACTTTTAAGAGTGAGGGTTTTAAAACAATTCTTCACACTTTTAAGAGTGATGATTTGACTTTGAAATAATTCTTCTCTCCTTTAAATATTTTGATTTTGAGTTTGAAATAATTCTTCACACTTTTAAGTATGGGATTGAATGATCTGCTCATCGAACAAAAAATAAAGATCACTGGGGATGAAGCGTAGAGGTCACTTTAGCTTGTTGTTCTGGAGTGAAATGAAAGGTAAGGTCTAACTAAACCATTTCACAATTTTTAAGTGTGACGATTTTGAAACAATTATTCACATTCTTAAGTGTCGATATCTTTGAAATATTTCACGGTTTATAAAGTGCAAAGAAAAGACAAATTTGTGGTAGTCTAGATTTGTCTATTCATTTTTTTTCATTTCATGTATCTGTTTAATATTTTTTGTTGTCTTTTCATGTATTTTTTTTTATTCTTTATTTTTTTTAACCGTTTATTTATTTTTTCCTTTCAATTATTGTGTCATTGATCCCCACAAACTGCCAGGACTAATAACTCCGCCAAGAGTCAGTTTCAAGAATTTAAACTCTTTGATCGTTTTTATTCCAACCCAATGGATGAGATTTTGAAGCCTCTTTGACTTCCTAAATTTTTGATGGTAGCGTCAGCATTTGATGGTTAGGCATCCTTTTTAAGCTTTCGTGTTGTGGTGTGGAAAGTTTGGAGATAGAAGAGACATGAGGATGAGGGAATGTGTTTATCGTTTGATTGTTATATTGGATAGGTTAAAAAATAGAACATTAAAAAAATAGTTTATGTCAAATCTCGATATTTGATGTGAAGCTCAAATGTCTATTTTGGTAAACCAAGGCCCATTCTAGCATATTCATTTGGGTAATTTATCTATACCATATTATAATGCATGTAAAAGACAAACCTCATTACAAGCCTAACTTCTAACCAAAAATTAAGATAACGAGCTCCAATCATGAGATGACATGTGTCACTTCTTGACAAACTCCAAGCCTAACTCCTAACCACTAAAAAGTAAGATAAAGATCTCCAATTATAAAGTGACATGTGTCACTTCTCAACTAAAAATTAATCTTTATTTTCAAATTGAAATATATTTTTATCTATTTTTTTTATAATCTAATTTCACCATATTTTCTAAAATTTTATGTTATTTAATTCAACATCCATTTTCATATATTTTTATGAGTTTTGAGTTTTTATATTTTTAGTGGGTTTATTTTATTTTAATTCAAATTTTTACAACTTTAACCTTTATTCAATCAATACAATATTGATTCGTCAAAATCATATACTTTGGAGGGAGTGTTTGACGTGTAATAGATTGCGAGGGTATTTTTATATGCGGGAATAATGATGTCACGGGAAAGCTACGGGTAACCCACGCAAACACATACAACTAACACATATACATTCGAAGTGTTGTGAAACGAATTCACTAAACGGGTAAGCAAACACATATAACTATACTTATCGCCGCCGTTGTACGCGGGTATCCGACTAGTTCTAAAATATACATGTTATTATCTAAACACCAATCAAAAAACACAAATGTTATTACTATTCTTAGCCACAAAAAATCTCCAATAAATAAATAAATAAATATATAAATAAATAATAAATCAAGTGTCCCATCAAACTAGAATTAGTAAGTTTTCAAATTTCAGTATCTTTTAATATCCGAACTAAATCTCCCTATACTTATGTAATTTCCAATAAATTCATATAAATTGTAACGCCCCGACCCGACAAGGGTAAAGGAATCACAAGTAATGGTGTCATATCAAAGCAAACGTAAATATCCAAAAGAAATCTTAGCATAAATACTGAAATAATTCAAGTCAAAACGAATTCAACACATAGGCCCCAGCGGAAAAATAAACTCCAAATAAAATATCCGAAATAATAAGTCTTAAATGGCATCGTAAGATCAAAGCTAAAAATCTCTAAGGTAAGTCCACTCAGCACTCATCCCAAAGCAAAACCCAGCTCCAATGCTTAGATACCTGCCGCGGAAGAAAAGAAATGCGGCTGAGCTTCAGAAGCCCAGTGAACAGATATACAAGCAAAACGAATACGAAACGAAAACGAATACGAAATATAGTGAAAGAAAGATAGTAAAATCATAATCATTTCAAAGTATAAATCAGAATAATAGAATAAGTTTATAGCTAACTACCTCGAGCCCAGACACATATGCCATATCATAATCATATTCATATTCATATTCAAATTCACACAAGGCAACATTTGTAGGGGAGACCTACCAGAGTTATGAAGGACGTGCATGCACGCAGCATCAATCATCAGATAACATACATCATATAACATATAATATATAACATATAACAGATCTAGGATGCACCCATACGCCCCACAAACATATATTGGTAATATAATATAACTTGAGCTCATAACAGATAACAAATAAGGGACGTGGCAGAACTTCACTCTACTGCCCTAGAGTCATGTCAGAAGTGCATTACTGACACGGACATGGAACCCCCATGACTAGTTATTATTTGGCTCGGGTGTCAAACTATCTTAGGTCAAATTAGAATGTCAAAATTGACACAGATCATACTTTATCAAAGGTTTAATCATTGTTTTCAAAATCAAAGTTTTCATATCATATAGTTCAAAATCAATGCTTTATGATTCAAAAATCAAAGTTCAGATAAGCAACAGCTCAAACAAAACAAAATAGGGTTCATAGCAAAGGCTTAGGAAATCCTAATATAAAAGCTAACGAAAAGAAAACGTTATAAGGAACCTTTACTGAAAAGGTCAGAATATCTGTACCTTATTCCAAAGCAAATGATCGAAAAGCAGAAACACGGGAAGCAAAGGATTACTCCTTCTTCACAAAACCTATACACATTAACGATCGTACATGTTATTTATGATTCCATAATCGTCGAAATGATCTTTTAATATTTGGTGTTTATACTTAGTGTATTCAGTGATCTTAATACTTTAGGGTTTTATAATTAAATGAGACTTAAGTGTTTTATAATTAATATCGTAGATTAGGGTTCATTATGTCATTTATTAAAGTTTAGGGTTAAATGTGAAAATAGTTTAAACGTCATAACTCACACATGAAATAACGAATTAATATACTTAGCTTCAAACTCTAATCGACTCTCATTATGTTCTAGGGTTTTCTCATTCTTTAATATCTCATTAATATGCATTTACTTACATGTTACGTCTTTTAATTACTCGTTACTTAACCTAACACGTCATGAAAACAATCATTCCTTTTATGTTTCACCTTGCACGTTTATGATTTTATGTGACATACAAGTTACTTATTACTCGGATTAATTACACGTTTACACATTTACAAGTTCACTTGACTTATAATAACGCACGCATATGAGACACGGTTCACAAACCATTAGGGTTTGGCATTCCTTATTCGGTTCACATATCAAACTAGGGTTTATGTTTACATGACCTGTACTCGTTTAATACATGTTCAAAAACTCTTTATGTGGTTCGGTTCAACCTAGGGTTTCGGCTAATAGGTTATTACGCAAATCTTAACTCATCTACGTACTTTACATATTCAAGTTATCAAGTTTTTACACCTTGGCCGTAACATACACATGGTTCGGTTCACATGCATGTGGTTCGGTCCTTATATACTTGACATATTCATGATCCGATTCAATAATACTTATTACGTAACATACTCTTTAATACTTATAAGGTTCATTACATTATGGTTTGTCTTGTTGGTTTCATACGGCTCGACACAAGGGAAAAAGAAAACACAAGTCGACAAAAACAACAAGCTACAATATATTAACTTAAGGTGCATCAAAGGAAAACGAGAAACACGTTATACCTTAGCTTGGTTGAAGCAAAATCTCGACACCAAAGGTTGTAGGTGTTCGGCCGAATAGGAGCAAAAAGAAAAGAGAGGCAACCAAAAACTAGGGTTTCACTTTTGAGATTATGTGTTGTATTTATAGTAGTAGTATTTTCGGTTTAGGGCCTTAGGAGGGGGCATGGGCTCGGCTTAGTCCAACCGAACACACAACCAAACGCACGCCCATGTGGGCTTCGGCTCTTGACCCACACGACACAAAAACAAACGCCCCTTGGGCTCTTGGACTCTCGGCTTGGCACAAAAAGAAACGAGCCCATCCAAACAAATGAACGGCCCAACGTATTAGCGAAACGTTTAAATCTTTCGTCGTACCAAAATCGATCACGTAACATATTCGTTAAGCTTTTATTATTCGCATATTAGTTTTTAATTTCGTTAAATGATTATAAACGTATTTTATAATTTTTGATTCCAAGGGTATTTTAGTCTTTAATCAGGTTTTTGATTTTTCAGGTTTTACAAAAATTCTTAATAAACACCTCTAAGCATATCTCCTATAGTAACTCACTAGCTCATGGCCCGTGTAATACACGGGTATATAAGTAATTACTGAAAAAGTAGTTGTAATATATAAACATATGCAATTCGTGATCACTTCTATTTCAAATTAATAAAATTCAATAGCATGATTTTTCAGGTTTTACAATTCTTCCCCTCTAAAGAAGAATTTTCGTCCTCGAAAATTGAAATGGAATGAAACGAAAACGAAATGAGAACATACCAAACTATTCAAAGAAATGAGGATAACTAGCTCGCATCGACTCCTCGGTTTCCCAAGTAGCCTCACGCTCCGGATGATTTTTCCAAAGAATCTTAACGAACGGAATGACTTTATTTCTCATGACTCTTTCTTGCCTTTCTAGAATAGCTTCCGGTTCTTCAGATAACGACATATCGGATTGAATTTGATCAAACGGATAAGAAGCAACGTGTAACGGATGATAGTTGTATCCCCTTAGGAGTGATACATGGAAAACATCAAGAACATGCGATAACTGAGGCGGAAGTGCTAATCGATACGAAACTTCTCCTATAGGTTCCAAAATTTCAAACGGACCGATAAATCGAGGACTGAGCTTGCCCTTGATTCCAAAACGTTTCACACCTCTAAACGGCGAAACTTTCAAAAATACACGATCTCCAACCCGAAATTCTAAATCACGACGATGCTTGTCGGCATAACTTTTCTGACGAGACCTAGCTTCCTTTAACTTTTCTCTAGCAACAGCTACTTTCTCATTAGTGATCTCGATCATTTCCGGACCTTCAATTAAGCGTTCACCTACTTCATCCCAACAAATAGGTGCTCTACATTTCCTCCCATAAAGAAGTTCAAACGGTGCTGCCTTAATGCTAGCATGCCAACTGTTGTTGCATGCAAACTCTACTAAACATAAATATTCATCCCAACTGCCAGTCCATTCTAAAGCACAAGCCCTTAGCATATCCTCTAAGGTCTAAATAGTCCTCTCTGACTGACCATCTGTTTGAGGATGAAATGCCGTACTAAAATTAAGTCGAGTACCCCAAGCTTTTTGCAAACCTTTACAGAAATGAGAAGTAAAACGCGGATCTCTGTCGGACACAATAGATGCCGGAGTACCATGAAGTCTAACGATCTCTTGCTGAAAAATCTACGCCAATCTCCCAATACCATAATCCTTTCTGATTGGTAAGAAATGAGCAGATTTGGTCAGTCGATCAACAACTACCCAAATCGCATCATGCTTCTTCCGAGTAAGAGGTAGTCCATTCACAAAATCCACAGATATCTTATCCCACTTCCATGTTGGAATATCCAATGGCTGTAACAATCCACTAGCCCTTTGATGTTCAATCTTAACCTGCTGACAAATCATACACTTTGACACAAACGTCGCCACATCTTGCTTCATACCATTCCACCAAAAGTACTGCTTCAAATCCCTATACATCTTGGTAGAACCAGGATGGATAGTGAAAGGAGAACTATGAGCTTCAGTCATAACTTTCTCACGAAGTACCTGATCATTGGGAACACAAAGCCTATCTCCATACCATACAATACCGTCATTATCAACCTTAAACTCCGTTTGCTTACCTTCTTCAATATTTTGCGCCACGGCCCACAGCTCACCATCATCTTTCTGAGCTTCTTTAATTTGCAGTATAAGGTTCGACTCCACCTTCATACTAGCCCAGTATCCATCAAAACATCGTACACATATCTCAACATCCAAACTCTCTAAGTCACGAATAATCCTAGGCTCAATCTCAATACTTGCAAGAATGCCTGATTTCCGGCTAAGTGCGTCAGCAACTACATTAGCCTTACCTGGATGGTATTGAATGTTGGTGTCATAATCCTTAAGAAGTTCTAACCATCTTCTTTGTCTCATGTTAAGTTCCTTCTGAGTGAAAATATACTTGAGACTCTTATGATCAGTGAATATATCACACGTCTCTCCATACAAGTAATGTCTCCAGATCTTCAACGCGAACACCACTGCAGCTAACTCAAGGTCATGAGTTGGGTAATTCTCCTCATAAGGTTTTAGCTGCCTCGAAGCATAAGCTATTACCTTTCCATGTTGCATCAAAACACAGCCTAATCCTTTCTTAGATGCATCACTGTAAATTTGAAATCCTCCAGAACCAGATGGAAGAGTCAAAATAGGAGCGGACACCAATCTCCGTTTCAACTCTTCAAAACTCTTCTCTCGTTCATCCGTCCATACAAACTTTTCACCTTTTCTCATCAGTTGGGTTAGGGGTAGAGCTAAGCGAGAGAAACCTTCAACAAAACGTCGGTAGTAACCAGCAAGTCCTAGAAAACTCCTGACCTCAGTCACTGTCATAGGTCTTGGCCATTTAGTGATAGCCTCAACCTTAGACGGATCCATGGTGATACCATCAGCTGATACAATATGACCAAGGAACGCGACTTGTCTTAACCAAAACTCGCACTTCGAAAATTTGGCGTACAACTTCTTCTTCCTCAAAATCTCCAAAACTATCCGAAGATGTTCTTCATGCTCTTCTTCAGACTTGGAGTAAACTAAAATGTCGTCGATGAAAACGATAACGAACTTGTCGAGGAACTCATGGAAAACACGATTCATTAGGTCCATAAACACAGCAGGCGCATTTGTCAAACCAAAAGGCATAACGAGGAATTCATAGTGACCATATCTGGTACGAAACGCGGTCTTAGGAACATCTTGCTCCTTCACACGTAGCTGATGATAACCAGACCTCAGATCAATCTTCGAAAAGAACTTAGCTCCTTGCAGTTGATCAAACAAATCATCAATACGCGGCAGAGGATAACGGTTACGAATGGTAATACGATTGAGTTCACGGTAGTCGATACATAGACGCATGCTTCCATCCTTCTTCTTCACAAATAAAACAGGTGCACCCCATGGAGAAACACTGGGTCGAATAAATCCATTTTCTATCATCTCTTGCAGCTGTTCCTTCAACTCCTTCAGTTCTATAGGTGCCATGCGATACGGAACCTTCGAAATCGGTTCAGCACCAGGAATTAACTCAATGCTAAACTCAACTTCTCTAGCTGGGGGAAGACCAGGGAGTTCATCGGGAAAAACGTCGGTAAATTCACAAACAACAGGAAGATTTTCAATGTTAGGACTCTCCAAAGATGTGTCCTTAACAGATGCTAGAAAACCTTGGCACCCATGAGCAATCATGGTCCGTGCCTTCATAGCAAAAATGAGTTTAACAGATTTAAGAGGTTGAGAACCATGATAAATGAATTCAGGATGTTTTACGTCTCCAAAGATCACTGTTCTAGCACAGCAGTCAATTGAATCTCTATGATAAGCCAACCAATCCATGCCTAGAATGATATCAAAGTCGACCATATCGAGAGGATACAGATTTGCAAAGCGAATACGATCATCAAAACGAAGAGGACACTTAATGTATTTACGATCAATGATCATGTGGTTTTTCATAGGCGTAGAAATCGATAAGTGATTTGTTAATGGTTTGGGCTTCATATTAAGTTTCTTAGCGAATGTGACAGATATAATGGAGTGTGTGGCACCGGTATCAAATAAAACGAAGATAGGATAATCATCAATGAAAAGAGTGCCCGTAATGGTACCTAAAGTGCGCTCCGCCTGATTCTGAGTAGTAGCATAAACACATCCAGTAGTAGTTGGCGGCTTGATGTAGTTTCCAGGAATCACCGGGTTCTTCTTAGGGCAATCCTTGATCTTGTGAGCAGTAGAACCACAAGCAAAACATCCACCAGTGGCCTTGAAACACTGTCCCGGATGAGCCTTTCCACAAGTAGTACAGATAGGTGGGGGAGGCAAAACCTCAGTTGTCCTTTGCTGACCAGAAGATCCTGAAGCACGACCCTGATTTGATCCTCGAGTTGACTGATCCTTGTTGTAACGCTGGTTATTGTTACCTTGGTTCTGACGATCATTTCCATTCCTAGCAGCATTTCTATTATCTTGACTCCTCGTCTCAGGGCGCCCAGTGTCAACATTCCTTCCTGACTGACCCCGCTGATCATAACTCCTATCCACTTGACCCCTCGAATCGTAACTCCTACCAGAATTTCCTTTATAATCATTGCCTTGAGTCCTACCTTGAATCCGATCACCATCGCGATTACGCTTGTTGGAACCCGAAACCTCATGAAAGATCTCAATGTTACGAGCTGCGTCATTGCAGGCCGACACATTCTCATACTCAATATTAAGCAGTCGGTCCAACACCCACTTCTTCAGTCCCCACTTGAAGTGCTTAGCTTGACGCCTACCATCTCTAGCAATCACTCCCACAAAACTTACCAGCCTCATAAACCTACTCATGTACTCATTGGAATTCTCATGATCAAGCTGGTAGATTGCCTGATAATCCCTCTCATACCTTTGCTGCTCAGCATCAGGGAAGTAACGGTTATAGAAGATCATCCGAAACTCAGTCCAGGTACAAGTAACAGCAAAAGCATCTCCTCCTCTTGCTTGTTTGAGTGCCTTCCACCAATTCAAAGCATCACCTTCCAATTTGAATGCAGCCAAACGAGTCTTAAACTCGTCTCCACAACCCAGTACTTCAAACAGCTTCTCAATATAGGTGATCCAGTCCTCGGCCTCAGTGGGAGTAGCAGCAGTGCTAAACGAAAGAGGCTTGAGCTTACCGAAACGCTCGAGCCAAGTGTGAATGCCGACGGGTTGATTTCCTCCACCACTACCCGAAGCACCAGTCTGATTACGAATGTTGTTGATCACCTGTTCCATCATCTCAGGTGTAGTAAGACCAGGGAAAAAAGTGTTGAGGGCATTAGCAATCGCAACATCCATGTTAATAGCATCATCGTCTCCATCCGCGCTACCGGTAGTACGAGTTCGAACCATCAGAACGATATTCAAACGATTAGCAAAATGAACAAAGGTGAGATACGAAATGGAAGTACGCAGAAGGAATCCTAAAGTCTACCCAAATCCTCACAGGTCAAATCCTAAGCTCTAAAGGTCTCAAAACCTAGGCTCCATATGTCACAGGTCCTGACTACAAGTCGTAAACCCGGGCTCTGATGCCATAAATTGTAACGCCCCGACCCGACAAGGGTAAAGGAATCACAAGTAATGGTGTCATATCAAAGCAAACATAAATATCCAAAAGAAATCTTAGCATAAATACTGAAATAATTCAAGTCAAAACGACTTCAACACATAGGTCCCAGCAGAAAAATAAACTCCAAATAAAATATCCGAAATAATAAGTCTTAAATGGCATCGTAAGATCAAAGCTAAAAATCTCTAAGGTAAGTCCACTCAGCACTCATCCCAAAGCAAAACCCAGCTCCAATGCTTAGATACCTGCCGCGGAAGAAAAGAAATGCGGCTGAGCTTCAGAAGCCCAGTGAACAGATATACAAGCAAAATGAATACGAAACGAAAACGAATACGAAACGAAAACGAATACGAAATATAGTGAAAGAAAGATAGTAAAATCATAATCATTTCAAAGTATAAATCAGAATAATAGAATAAGTTTATAGCTAACTACCTCGAGCCCAGACACATATGCCATATCATAATCATATTCATATTCATATTCAAATTCACACAAGGCAACATTTGTAGGGGAGACCTACCAGAGTTATGAAGGACGTGCATGCACGCAGCATCAATCATCAGATAACATACAGCATATAACATATAATATATAACATATAACAGATCTAGGATGCACCCATACGCCCCACAAACATATATTGGTAATATAATATAACTTGAGCTCATAACAGATAACAAATAAGGGACGTGGCAGAACTTCACTCTACTGCCCTAGAGTCATGTCAGAAGTGCATTACTGACACGGACATGGAACCCCCATGACTAGTTATTATTTGGCTCGGGTGTCAAACTATCTTAGGTCAAATTAGAATGTCAAAACTGACACAGATCATACTTTATCAAAGGTTTAATCATTGTTTTCAAAATCAAAGTTTTCATATCATATAGTTCAAAATCAATGCTTTATGATTCAAAAATCAAAGTTCAGATAAGCAACAGCTCAAACAAAACAAAATAGGGTTCATAGCAAAGGCTTAGGAAATCCTAATATAAAAGCTAACGAAAAGAAAACGTTATAAGGAACCTTTACTGAAAAGGTCAGAATATATGTACCTTATTCCAAAGCAAATGATCGAAAAGCAGAAACACGGGAAGCAAAGGATTACTCCTTCTTCACAGAACCTATACACATTAACGATCGTACATGTTATTTATGATTCCATAATCGTCGAAATGATCTTTTAATATTTGGTGTTTATACTTAGTGTATTCAGTGATCTTAATACTTTAGGATTTTATAATTAAATGAGACTTAAGTGTTTTATAATTAATATCGTAGATTGGGGTTCATTATGTCATTTATTAAAGTTTAGGGTTAAATGTGAAAATAGTTTAAACGTCATAACTCACACATGAAATAACGAATTAATATACTTAGCTTCAAACTCTAATCGACTCTCATTATGTTCTAGGGTTTTCTCATTCTTTAATATCTCATTAATATGCATTTACTTACATGTTACGTCTTTTAATTACTCGTTACTTAACCTAACACGTCATGAAAACAATCATTCCTTTTATGTTTCACCTTGCACGTTTATGATTTTATGTGACATACAAGTTACTTATTACTCGGATTAATTACACGTTTACACATTTACAAGTTCACTTGACTTATAATAACGCACGCATATGAGACACGGTTCACAAACCATTAGGGTTTGGCATTCCTTATTCGGTTCACATATCAAACTAGGGTTTATGTTTACATGACCTGTACTCGTTTAATACATGTTCAAAAACTCTTTATGTGGTTCGGTTCAACCTAGGGTTTCGGCTAATAGGTTATTACGCAAATCTTAACTCATCTACGTACTTTACATATTCAAGTTATCAAGTTTTTACACCTTGGCCGTAACATACACATGGTTCGGTTCACATGCATGTGGTTCGGTCCTTATATACTTGACATATTCATGATCCGATTCAATAATACTTATTACGTAACATACTCTTTAATACTTATAAGGTTCATTACATTATGGTTTGTCTTGTTGGTTTCATACGGCTCGACACAAGGGAAAAAGAAAACACAAGTCGACAAAAACAACAAGCTACAATATATATACTTAAGGTGCATCAAAGGAAAACGAGAAACACGTTATACCTTAGCTTGGTTGAAGCAAAATCTTGACACCAAAGGTTGTAGGTGTTCGGCCGAATAGGAGCAAAAAGAAAAGAGAGGCAACCAAAAACTAGGGTTTCACTTTTGAGTTTATGTGTTGTATTTATAGTAGTAGTATTTTCGGTTTAGGGCCTTAGGAGGGGGCATGGGCTCGGCTTAGTCCAACCGAACACACAACCAAACGCACGCCCATGTGGGCTTCGGCTCTTGACCCACACGACACAAAAACAAACGCCCCTTGGGCTCTTGGACTCTCGGCTTGGCACAAAAAGAAACGAGCCCATCCAAACAAATGAACGGCCCAACGTATTAGCGAAACGTTTAAATCTTTCGTCGTACCAAAATCGATCACGTAACATATTCGTTAAGCTTTTATTATTCGCATATTAGTTTTAATTTCGTTAAATGATTATAAACGTATTTTATAATTTTTGATTCCAAGGGTATTTTAGTCTTTAATCAGGTTTTACAAGAGACGACTTTTGTTGGTGTCGAATCCAGGGTATCAATTCCCGAGACGACTTTTGTTGGTGTCGAATCCAGGGTATCAATTCCCGAGACGACTGTTAAAAAAAAAAAAAAGGTCTTTTTGCTGCCTCTCCTTCAACCTCTACTGTCTTCTCACCTGCTACGCTGCCTTCTCATCTGTTCATCTTCATCAGACAATTTCCTCACCTCCATTCTCTATCTTCTCAAAAAAAAAAAAAAATAAAAAAAAAAAAGTTGATCTTTATGTTTTTCTATGGAAAAACACGCCCCGTTTGTTTGGAAGGTTCTTTGGGGGTTGAAGTTTTAGAACCAACTTTCGTCAGTTTGCGGACATCTTCACCAAGGGATTGGCCTCTGTTTTATTTGAAGAATTTCGCTCCAGTCTGAATGTCCGGAGTCCTCCCGCTCAGACTGCGGGGGAGTGTTAGCTGTACTATTTTATTGTATCCGTGCCATACTTAGCGTGCTATCTCTTGTCCCCCTCTTGTACTATCTAAGCTAAAGCCCATACTCTATTGTCTTTCCTTGTATATTATATACTGTGATATCGTTTAATGCAAGCACACAAGACATCCTCAAAACACTTACACATTTCCTTGTATATTACTTTACATTACCAGTAACCATGTTAACTTACACATATTATAGGTGATGCTAGTCGTGCTACTTTGATGGCATGATTAAAGCTATAATAATGCAATATAAGTCTAGTCTTCCCACTCCTAAGTTTACTTCAAAGTCTTTTATGATATGATTATACATATAAATCAGTTACTATTAGTCATAAAATATGTTATAATGCAATATAAGTGCAGTCTCCCCTACCCCAAAAATGGGGCGAAATAACCCAGCTGTACTATTGCTGGTTATTTGTTGTATATGGAACTGTTAACAATCACCGAGGATTCTTGTTGGGTAAATCCGGCCCCTTTACATAGTAGTCACTAAATCAATAGTTGTATACCTCAACAATGAAATTCTGAAAATTTCTTCATTCGCTTGTATTCATAATTTATTAAATTGCTTACTTTAAGAGCTTCACCTTAAAATTCATGAGCTAAGTACAAATATACAAATGAAGTAAGCTAGTGTTTCATAAGCAGAATACACAAAACATGAAAAGAAATACACTATGTACAAACAACCAAGGAACACAAATAACATAAATCAAACGAAACCTCTCAGGCTCTATATCTTGCATAGCATTGATGCATAGCTTACAACCCCGTTGGACCGGTCCAAATTCAGTTTGAGCATATGTTATAAAGACATTGGAGGGAAAAGTAAACGTATTGGGAACATCTCTTTTTTATTTCACACTCGATCTTCAAAAAGTATTATGAACCAGCTTGTGCCATTTCCACACTTCAAACTTATATTCAACGTTACCCTTCTTAAGACCTATAACAATCAATTAATCAAATTAAGGAATCTTTAGAGTGACCAATATAGAATGTCAAAAGACATTTATCTAAAAAAAAACAAAGTAAAATGAGGTATGCAATGTTGTTGTGCTACTCTTGTTTGTCGTTCCCAAATTTTGCCTATTCCGAAATCATAATTGCAGATTAAAACAAGTTAAGCTATTACTAATTTCTTAAACATAAATTTGCAGGACACCACTGAGAATCACCAGTTAGTTACTTTTTTACAAATCTAACATTAATGCAGACTAATAATTACTACTAGTAATTGCTTAAATTACATTAGGAATCCATAAAGATCCGTAAAAATACCAGAACATTTATTATACCAATGAACTTACGAATTCAGAAAATTGAATTGGTCCAACACACATACATTCACATTAGATACTTGAAACGTTCAACCTAATCTATGCATAGAATGTATTTTAATAAAAAGGTTCCACCTAATCGAAGATTTGATATAAAACGCAACAAGAACAAAAACACCCACTCCATAAAAAACATGAACACAAAGACCTTTTTCAATCCAAAAAGGGGTATGAGCATAACAACCCAGATAACAGCCTAAATGTGTAAAATCCATTAAAAATGACCTAATCGGTTGAGTCTTTTCATTCACGCATTTAATCAAACACAAACAAAACAACTTAATTGGCGAACTATTGTTTCTTTGGTAAGTTTCTTCCATTGTCTAATAAGCGAGAGTTAGTTCATTGAAAGTGTTGCTCGTAGTTATAAAATGCATGATTGAATGTTTACAAGTTGCTTACATCTTGGACCATTATCCCTTACATTATAGGTGATGCTAGTCGTGCCATCGTTGGCTATGATTAATGTTATAATGCACTATAAAACTAGTCTTCCCACTCCCAAGTCTTCTTAAAGTCTTCTGTGATTATACATAGAAAATAGTTACTATTATTAGTCAAGGAATTAGTAGATGATAGAATATAGGTGTTGCTAGTAAAAATCTATCAAACATGAACTTGTAGACTCAATTATATTACCTTCTCTAAATAGATTATGTCTCTGAAATATTTCCTTATTTCTGAGTTCTGGACTTCAAACCTTGTTTAGGTCTGAAACAAAAAAGTAATTTGGAACATGCCAAGTAACCGTACGAGTGTAAGACAGACCTATGCAAAATCTCAATTTTTCACTAAATTTTATAATCATATGAGCAAAAGTTAGCACGTCATACACTTCATTCCATATAACTCTGCTATCAACTAACTTTAATAACAACTAGTGTTTCCTCCTAAGACCTAACAACCGAGTTTGACCAAAAATCTATCAAACATGAACCTACATAGATCGGACAGGACTCAACAAAGTGAGTAAGTGACAAAAAAGGGCTTTAGCTTTCCAAAACCCAAGGTATTTGCAGTTCATAGATGCAGCGAGTATGTGATCACAAGTATCAAACATTAGTCATCTATGCCAGAATGGTTTCAGCCAGTGGTTTCACCAATATACATAGGCTCAAAAGTGGGCTGTTCCGCTTGTTCATGATCTCTAATCTGTTGAAAATAAGAATACAGAAATATGTAAGCCAAAGATCAAAGAGCACTTTAACATCACATGTTAACTCCTTGGCCGATTACAAACTCATTTTTCTGGATATTTACATACTTTCGAGGCAAAAGGTGAAAAATATTACCACATGGTCAAAACAACTCTCCAAATCATATGCAGCAACGTTACCTTTGCCCATTAGTTATGTTAGACATTTCATCAAACACCTTAGGTGCAGCCAATTTAACATTAAGAAGTGTAACAAAACCTAAGACTATTCGTTATCACCTAAGAAAATTGATATTAGTTAGCTCAATAGATGATGACTGAAATGAGAACCACAATTAAAGCTTATGTTAGTGGATGGCATGATTAAAGTGGAGGATAGAAAATAGGTTATTCTTATGTTATAAGTGCAGTCTTCCCTACCCCAACTCTTCTTTAAAGTCATTTCTGATATGATTATACGTAGAAATTGTCTTGCTCAACCCGACTATAAAAAGCCAATACTTATCCTTATGATTTTAAGTAAATTTCTAAAAAATGAAGTCACCACAAACAATAATTCACTTATCACCTTCCTCTGGTAATTCATTTCTCTTTTATGGTCTCGCAATAATATGTCTTACTTCCGCCACTGTCTCTGCTTCATATGGCGGTAATGAGACTGATTATATCGTGTTGTTGTCGTTCAAATCAAAGATCACCCATGATCCATACAATGTTCTAACCTCCTGGAACCATTCCTTTCATTTCTGTGACTGGAGTGGTATTTCTTGTGGAAAGCGGCACAAACGAGTGACTGTTTTACGACTGTATTCGAAAGGCTTAGAAGGCTCGTTGTCTCCTCATGTAGGAAACCTCAGCTTCCTCCGTGCGCTTGATCTCGGGAAGAACAACTTTCAAGGAACCATCCCTCACGAACTTGGTCGTCTATCCAGGTTACATCGTCTTTATCTTGATGAAAACAAGTTTAGCAGAGTCATTCCCACAAACTTGTCTGGTTTTTCTAACCTCGAAGTGATTTGGCTTGCTTTTAATAAGCTAGTTGGAAGCATACCCAAGGAGATGACTTTACTCTCAAAAATTTCTCGTCTTGTAGTTTACGACAATAACTTAACAGGTGGAATCCCACCTTTCTTGGGGAATATTACATCAATGGAAGTGTTCGCTGTTGAAAGGAACCCGTTGGGAGGGAGCATTCCAGATACCTTGGGTCAATGGAAAAGCTTGACGGGATTTTACTCTAGTGGCTGCAACTTATATGGAAGCATCCCTCAGTCCCTTTTCAACCTCTCACTCCTAGTTAATTTTTCCTTATCTGAAAATCACCTCACTGGTAGTCTTCCTTCAGAAATTGGTTATCAGCTCCCAAATCTTGAGTTCCTTCAGTTATGGGGTAACGAACTGACCGGAGTTCTTCCACCTTCTCTTTCTAATTGTTCTAAATTAAGACTTCTTGAAATGAGTGACAATAATTTTAGTGGGAAGTTGACTGTTGACTTTTCAAAACTAAGAGATATTTATGAACTTCACTTACAGAATAACAACTTCCATGGACGCGGAGAAGCTGATGACATGAGGTTTGTTGATTCTTTGAAAAACTGCACCAGATTAGTAGAGTTGTCACTTTATAATTGCAACCTTATAGGAGTGCTTCCGATATCAATAGGTAATCTTTCTGATCAACTCAGCTTTCTAAGTTTAGGAGGAAATCAATTATTTGGAAGCCTCCCATCAAGTATAGGTAGTCTAGTTGGTTTGACCACTTTAGGTTTAAGTAAGAATCGATTCAAAGGAAAAATCCCAACTACAATTGGTAAACTTCAAAAGCTACAATTTCTTAGTCTATCTAGAAATCAATTTTCAGGGCCTATCCCTGATGCCATTGGGAACTTATCATTGCTGACTAAACTTGCTTTATATTCCAACAAATTAGAAGACCATATACCGTCAAGCCTTGGGAATTGTAAACAACTTAATGTGTTAGACCTTTCATACAATAGACTTAGTGGAAGCATACCCAAACAGCTTCTTCAACTTCCATCATTAACTATTTTTTTAAATCTTTCTCAAAACAGCATGTCTGGTTCAATTCCATCAGAGATTAAAGATCTCAAGATGTTGAGCGAGCTCGATTTATCTTATAATAATTTTTCAGGCACCATTACTAGTAGCGTTGGTGAGTGCATTAGCCTTACAACGTTAAACCTAAGAGGCAACAGATTTCAAGGTGTAATACCATCTTCATTCAGTTCCCTGGGAGGATTGGGGGTACTTGACATTTCTGAAAATAATTTATCAGGTAGAATTCCACAATTTTTAGGCAAATGGAAATCCTTAGAGAATTTGAACCTATCCTTTAATGATTTTGAGGGTGAAGTACCGACTGTAGGAGTGTTTGCCAATGCAAGTGCATTTTCGGTTTTGGGGAACGATAAGCTTTGTGGTGGTTTGGTTACACTTGAGTTACCCAAATGCAAGGAGACGGGTAGTAAGAAAAAAAGTTTTCCTTTCTTGATATTAGTCATCGTGATTGCAGTCATGTTGCTTGTCGTATTATGTTTTGTGTATCTTTTGTGTAAGAAGAAACGCAACAGTCAACCATCTCAATCATCAGGGAGTGAACGGTTCATGAAAGTTTCATACCATCAACTTCTCAAGGCTACTGATGGCTTCTCTGCAACAAATTTGATTGGGGAGGGTGGGTTTAGCTCGGTTTACAAAGGAATCCTCGATTCTAATCATAATAAACCTGTTGCAGTCAAAGTTTTGCATCTTCAAAATAAAGGAGCTTACAGAAGTTTTCTAGCAGAATGTGAAGCATGGCAGAATATTCGACACCGTAATCTGTTGAAGATAATAACTTCATGTTCAAGTACTGATTTCCAAGGCAATGATTTTAAAGCTCTGGTTTACGAGCTTATGCCCAATGGAAGTGTACACAACTGGCTTCATTCAAGTGCAAATACATCGAAACTGAACCTTCTTCAACGAATAAACATTCTCAGAGATGTTGCCACCGCACTTGATTATCTTCACAACCGCTGCCAAACTACGATTGTTCACGGTGACTTGAAGCCTAGTAACATTCTACTTGATGATGATATGGTGGCTCATGTTGGAGACTTTGGTTTACCTCGACTACTTGGTACAGACTTAAACCAAAACAGCTCAACCGGGGTTAAAGGAACAATTGGTTATACACCTCCAGGTAGTATTCCATAATGCTTACATTTACTTACAAATTACTGTTTGTAACTTAAGTAATTGTTTTTAATTCGCAGAATATGGTCTCGGGAGCGAGATGACAAGTTTTGGGGATGTCTATAGTTTTGGAATATTATTACTAGAGGTGATGACCGGGAAAAAGCCAACAGATGACATGTTCAACGATGGACTTAGCCTTCATAAATTTGCTTACATGGCATTACCGGATCATGTAATCGATGTTATTGATGATGATGCAATTGTGTTGCAAAGTACGGAAGCGAATGCAAAGAAAGTGGAAGAATGTTTGGTTGCAGTTATCAAGATTGGAGTATCGTGCTCTGTGGATTCCCCACCACAACGGATGAAAATTGAAATTGTTGTCAACGAGTTGCAGCGCATTCTCGATGTGCTTCAAAATATATAAGGTACTCTGTTCTCCCATTTTGTAGAATATGATTTTACATGAGTTTGTTAATAAATCATCACTAACTTGGTTTTATTTTTGAACGCTTTCAGGTCTAATACCAAGCTTTCTTGGTGAAATTTGAAAGTAACTGCATGTCGTAGTTAAATAAATGTTACTTTGTCAAATATGTTTGTAAGTGTGTTTTAGTTTTATTGTCAAATATTTTACACTCCTGATGACTTATCATATGTATCAAAAGTGTGCTTATTTTTCCTCAATCCAATTTCTGTAAAATTGAAAAATTGGGGGCAAAGTATGCTGGTTACATCTGTCAAACATGTACTTGGAGATTATGGGTGTTTCACTGTTTCGTTAGGTGAATCTGCATAATGAATTTTTTTTAAAGTTGTAGTCAAATTACTAGTATTAGGTATTTGTAGTTTGTTTACTATTAGGCCCGGTACCTGTTACCGTCCTTTTACAGAAAACCCGTACAAAAACGAAATGCTTCGACAACCCCATCCTAGAAATCTAGAGGGCGAATCTGGGGAACGTACCTTTGCTTCTGAAGTCGTCAAAAATTGACAATTTACTTGATTTCGAGTTCGTGGATCCGCCACCTAAACTTAGCATTCTTAACTACATGTCTACCTGTATCAACTATGGGTATTGGGAGCATTGAACAACATAGAGAGTCTGACTGATATTGGGCTAAAAGTGACTGAGTTTGCACTGAACCCACTGCTCGGTAAACTGCTTTTAACATGTGAAGAATTGAGTTGTGTAAAAGAAGTTTTAATGATTGTATTTATGATCTCAGTCCCGTCTGTATTCTTTAGTTCGTAAGCCCAGGAAAAAAAAAAAAAAAAAAAAAAAAAAAAAAAAAAAGAAAGAAAGAAAGAAAGAAAGCGATTATGCACATGGAAAGTTAACAAATACTGTGGAGACTGGTGTAGCACTCATTACTTACAAGTGAAAGCTCTACGACAGGCTCGGGAAGTGAGTCGTCAGTTACTCGACATCTTGAAAAAGCTCATGATCCGGCTCACATCATGTGGGTCGAATTGGGACGTCATCAGAAAAGCGATATGCTCGGTTTACTTCCATAACGCTGAAAAACCTAAAGGGAGCAGGAATACATAATTATTAGGAGCCGGATGTCGTGCCATTTGCACCTGTAACGCCCCAACCCCACAAGGGTAAAGGAATCACAAGTAATGATGTCATATCAAAGCAAACATATAAACCAAAAGAAATCTTCAACATAAAAATGGAAATAATCCAAGTCAAAAGACTTCAATACATAGGTCCCAGCGGAAAATAACTCCAAATGAAATGTCTAAAACATAAATCTAAATGGCATCATAATATCAAAGCTAAATCTCTAAGGTAAGTCCACTCAGCACTCATCCCAAAGCAATACCCAGCTCCAATGCTTAGATACCTGCCGCGGAAGAAAAGAAAAGTGCGGCTGAGCTTCAAAAGCCCAGTGAACAGATATACAAGCAAAACGAATACGAAACGAAAATCGAATACGAAATAAAGTGAAAGAAAACAGTGAAGTCATATTCATTTCAAAAGATAATTTCAGAAATATCAGAATAAGTTTTATAGTTTAACTACCTCGAAGCCCAGAACATATGCCATATCAGAAACATATCATAATCACATAAGGCAACATATTTGTAGGGGAGACCTACCAGAGTTATGAAGGACGTGCATGCACGCAGCATCAATCATCAGATAACATATAACAAATAACAGATAATATATGGCATATAACAGATCTAGGATGCATCCATACGCCCCACAGACAAATATTCATATCATAATTCAAATTGAGCTCATACAGATAACAGAAAGGGACGTGGCAGAACATCACTCTACTGCCCTAGAGTCATGTCAGAAAGTGCATTTGCTGACACGGACATGGAACCCCCATGACTAGTTATATTTGGCTTGGGTGTCAACTATCAGAAATCAAATAAGAATGTCATAACTGACATAGATCATATTTATCAGAAAATCATTCATCTTTCCAAAATCATAGTTTTCATATCAGATAGTTCAAAAATCAGATGTTTCATAATTCAGAAATCAAGTTCAGATAAGCAATAGCTCAACTAAACACATTAGGGTTCATAGCAAAGGTTTAGGAAATCCTAATATGATAACGAAAAGAAAACTTCATACGAAACCTTTACTGAAAAGGTCAGAATATCCGTACCTTATTCGAAAGCAAAAGATCAAAAGTCGAAATAGGGAAGCAAAGAATTACTCCTTCTTCACAGAACCTATATACATTAATGTCGTATATATTATTAATGATTCCGAAATCGTCACAATGTCCTTTTAATATTTTAGGGTTTCCATACTTAAATGAGACTTAAATGTTTTAATATTAATATCGTAAATTAGGGTTTCATACGTCTTTCATTAACGTTAGGGTTTTCATTCTTTTAATGTCTCATTAATGTATATGTACTTACATGTTAAGTCTTTAATGACTAATTACTTAACCTAACTCGTCACATAATACTCTTTCCTTTTATGTTTCAACGTAAATGTTTATGATTTTATGTGACATATAAGTTACTCATTACTCGTATTAATCACGCATTTACTCTATTAGGGTTTAGCATAACTTATTAAATTAGCGTATCAAACTAGGGTTTATGTTTAACATAACCTTTATTTAAGTAATGCATCTTCAAATCTCATATGTAATTCAATTCAAATTAGGGTTTATACTAGTATTAGCTCATCTAAATACTTTACTTACTCAAGTTATTAAGTTATATTCATTATTCAAAACTAAACATGTTTCGGTCCTAAACTCATATGGTTCGGCCCTCATTAAAACATCACAACATAACTCGTTTCAATATCACATCTTAAGCTACATGTTTCTTATTAATTAGAAGTTAAATGAATTAGGGTTTCCTTAGTTTTGTTTTACACCTCTCGGTCACAAAAAGAAAAGAAGAAAACGCGACGAAACAATTATAACTTAACATATACGTGTAAGATACGTTAAAGGAATACAAATAAACGATATACCTTCACTTGGTTGAGCAAAATCGACACCAAAGGTGTTTGGGGAAGTCTCGGCCGAACAAGAAAGAAAAGAAAAGGAGAGAGCAAAATAACTAGGGTTCCAATTTAATGAATATGTGTTGTATTTATAGTTGTAGTATTTGAGTTAAACTAGGAAAGTAATTGGGTTGGGTTTGGGTTTGGTCCAACCGGTCACACCATCTCACACGCACCACCATTTGGGCTTCGGCCCTTGTCCACACGAATTAAACAAACGCGACCCAAAACATTCACGAAACTTTAACTCTTCGTCGTACCGAAATCAATTACGTAATATATTTTAGTTAGGTTTTTAAATATTCGCAAGTTAATCTTTTAATTTCATTAAATGGTATAAATACATTTTACGTATTTTATAAGTTTTTGTTCCAAGGGTATTTTAGTCTTTATTCGGATTTTAAATTTTCAGGTTTTACAATTCTTCCCCTCTAAAGAAAATTTTCGTCCTCGAAAATTGAATGAAACGAAATGAAAAGAAAACGAAAACGAAAACGAAATGAGAACATACCAAACTATTCAAAGAAATGCGGATAACTAGCACGCATCGACTCCTCGGTTTCCCAAGTAGCCTCACGTTCCGGATGATTCTGCCAAAGAATCTTAACGAATGGAATCACTTTATTCCTCATAACTCTTTCTTGTCTTTCCAGAATAGCTTCTGGTTCTTCAGATAAAGACATATCGGATTGAATCTGATCAAACGGATAAGAAGCAACGTGTAACGGATGATAATTGTATCCCCTTAGGAGTGATACATGAAAAACGTCATGAACATGCGATAACTGAGGCGGAAGTGCTAAACGATACGAAACTTCTCCTATACGTTCCAAAATCTCAAACGGTCCAATAAATCGAGGACTAAGCTTGCCCTTGATTCCAAAACGTTTCACACCTCTAAACGGCGAAACTTTCAAAAACACACGATCTCCAACCCGAAATTCTAAATCACGACGATGCTTATCAGCATAACTTTTCTGACGAGACCTAGCTTCCTTCAATTTCTCTCTAGCCACAGCTACTTTCTCATTAGTGATCTCGATCATTTCCGGTCCTTCAATCAAACGCTCGCCTACTTCATCCCAACAAATAGGTGCTCTACATTTCCTTCCATAAAGAAGTTCAAACGGCGCCGCCTTAATGCTAGCATGCCAACTGTTGTTATAAGCAAACTCTACCAAACACAAATATTCGTCCCAACTGCCAGTCCATTCTAAAGCACAAGCCCTTAGCATATCCTCTAAAGTCTGTATAGTCCTCTCTGACTGACCATCTGTTTGAGGATGAAATGCCGTACTAAAGTTAAGTCGAGTACCCCAAGCTTTCTGCAAACCCTTCCAGAAACGAGAAGTAAAACGCGGATCTCTATCGGACACAATAGATGTCGGAGTACCATGAAGTCTAACGATCTCTTGCTGAAAAATCTCCGCCAATTTACCAATACCATAATCCTTCCTGGTTGGCAAGAAATGAGCAGATTTGGTTAGTCGATCAACAACCACCCAAATCGCATCATGCTTCTTCCTAGTAAGAGGTAATCCAGTCACAAAATCCATAGATATCTTATCCCACTTCCATGTTGGAATCTCCAATGGCTGTAACAATCCACTAGCCCTTTGATGTTCAATCTTAACTTGCTGACAAATCATACACTTCGACACAAACGTCGCCACCTCTTGCTTCATGCCGTTCCACCAAAAGTACTGCTTCAAATCCCTATACATCTTGGTAGAACCAGGATGAATAGTGAAAGGAGAACTATGAGCTTCAGTCTTAACTTTCTCACGAAGTACTTGATCATTGGGAACACAAAGTCTATCTCCATACCATACAATACCGTCATTATCAACCTTAAACTCCGTTTGCTTACCTTCTTCAACATGTTGCGCTACGGCCCACAGCTCGCCGTCATCTTTCTGAGCTTCTTTAATTTGTAGTATGAGGTTCGACTCCACCTTAATACTAGCCCAGTATCCATCAAAACCTCGTACACACAACTCAACATCCAAACTCTCTAAGTCACGCAAAATCCTAGGCTCAATCTTGATACTCGCAAGAATGCCTGATTTCCGGCTAAGTGCGTCAGCAACTACGTTAGCCTTACCTGGATGGTACTGAATGTTGGTGTCATAATCCTTAAGAAGTTCTAACCATCTTCTTTGTCTCATGTTAAGTTCCTTCTGAGTGAAAATATACTTGAGACTCTTATGATCAGTGAATATATCACACGCCTCTCCATACAAGTAATGTCTCCAAATCTTCAACGCAAACACCACCGCAGCTAACTCAAGATCATGAGTTGGGTAATTCTCCTCATAAGGTTTTAGCTGCCTCGAAGCATAAGCTATTACCTTTCCATGTTGCATCAAAACACAGCCTAATCCCTTCTTAGATGCATCGCTGTAGATTTGAAATCCTCCTGATCCAGTTGGAAGAGTCAAAATAGGAGCCGACACCAATCTCCGTTTCAATTCTTCAAAACTCTTCTCTCGTTCATCCGTCCATACAAACTTTTCACCTTTCCTCATCAGTTGGGTTAAAGGCAAAGCTAGACGAGAGAAACCTTCAACAAAACGTCTATAGTAACCAGCAAGTCCAAGAAAACTCCTGACCTCAGTTACTGTCGTAGGTCTTGGCCATTTAGTGATAGCCTCAACTTTAGACGGATCCATGGTTATACCATCAGCTGATACGATATGACCAAGGAAAGCAACTTGTCTCAACCAAAATTCGCACTTCGAAAATTTGGCGTACAACTTCTTCTTCCTCAAAATCTCCAAAACTATACGAAGATGTTCTTCATGCTCTTCTTCAGATTTAGAGTAAACCAAAATGTCGTCGATGAAAACAATAACGAACTTGTCGAGAAACTCATGGAAAACACGATTCATCAGGTCCATAAACACAGCAGGCGCATTGGTCAAACCAAAAGGCATAACGAGAAATTCGTAATGACCATATCTGGTACGAAACGCGGTCTTAGGAACATCTTGCTCCTTCACACGTAACTGATGGTAGCCAGACCTCAGGTCAATCTTCGAAAAGAACTTAGCTCCTTGTAGTTGATCAAACAAATCGTCTATACGCGGCAAAGGATAACGGTTACGAATAGTAATACGATTGAGTTCACGATAGTCGATACATAAGCGCATGCTTCCATCCTTCTTCTTCACAAACAAGACAGGTGCACCCCATGGAGAAACACTAGGGCGAATAAATCCACTTTCTATCATCTCTTGCAGTTGTTCCTTCAACTCCTTCAGTTCTACAGGTGCCATACGATACGGAGCCTTCGAAATCGGTTCAGCACCAGGAATTAACTCAATGCTAAACTCAACTTCTCGAGCTGGGGGAAGTCCAGGGAGTTCATCCGGAAAAACGTCAGCAAATTCGCAAACAACCGAAAGACTATCAATGTTAGGACTCTCCAAAGATGTATCCTTAACAGATGCTAGAAAACCTTGGCACCCATGAGCAATCATGATCCGTGCCTTCATAGCGGAAATGAGCTTAACAGATTTAAGGGGTTGAGAACCATAATAAACGAATTCAGGATGTTTTACGTCTCCAAAGATCACCGTTCTAGCATGGCAGTCGATTGAAGCTCTATGGTAAGCCAACCAATCCATGCCTAGAATGATATCAAAGTCGACCATATTGAGAGGATACAGATTTGCAAAGCGAATACGATCATCAAAACGAAGAGGACACTCGACATATTTACGATCAATGATCACATGATTTTTCATAGGCGTCGAAATCGATAAGTGATTCGTTAACGGTTTGGATTTCATATTAAGTTTCTTAGCAGATGTGATAGATATAATGGAGTGTGTGGCGCCAGTATTACGAGTTCGAACCATCTAAACGATTAGCAAAAGAACAAAGGTGAGATACGAAATAGAAATACGAAGGAATCCTAAAGTCTACCCAAATCCTCACAGGTCAAATCCTAAGCTCTAAAGTCTCGAAACCTAGGCTCCATATGTCACAGGTCCTGACTACAAGTCGTAAACCTGGGCTCTGATGCCATAAATTGTAACGCCCCAACCCCACAAGGGTAAAGGAATCACAAGTAATGGTGTCATATCAAAGCAAACATATAAACCAAAAGAAATCTTCAACATAAAAATGGAAATAATCCAAGTCAAAAGACTTCAATACATAGGTCCCAGCGGAAAATAACTCCAAATGAAATGTCTAAAACATAAATCTAAATGGCATCATAATATCAAAGCTAAATCTCTAAGGTAAGTCCACTCAGCACTCATCCCAAAGCAATACCCAGCTCCAATGCTTAGATACCTGCCGCGGAAGAAAAGAAAAGTGCGGCTGAGCTTCAAAAGCCCAGTGAACAGATATACAAGCAAAACGAATACGAAACGAAAATCGAATACGAAATAAAGTGAAAGAAAACAGTGAAGTCATATTCATTTCAAAAGATAATTTCAGAAATATCAGAATAAGTTTTATAGTTTAACTACCTCGAAGCCCAGAACATATGCCATATCAGAAACATATCATAATCACATAAGGCAACATATTTGTAGGGGAGACCTACCAGAGTTATGAAGGACGTGCATGCACGCAGCATCAATCATCAGATAACATATAACAAATAACAGATAATATATGGCATATAACAGATCTAGGATGCATCCATACGCCCCACAGACAAATATTCATATCATAATTCAAATTGAGCTCATACAGATAACAGAAAGGGACGTGGCAGAACATCACTCTACTGCCCTAGAGTCATGTCAGAAAGTGCATTTGCTGACACGGACATGGAACCCCCATGACTAGTTATATTTGGCTTGGGTGTCAACTATCAGAAATCAAATAAGAATGTCATAACTGACATAGATCATATTTATCAGAAAATCATTCATCTTTCCAAAATCATAGTTTTCATATCAGATAGTTCAAAAATCAGATGTTTCATAATTCAGAAATCAAGTTCAGATAAGCAATAGCTCAACTAAACACATTAGGGTTCATAGCAAAGGTTTAGGAAATCCTAATATGATAACGAAAAGAAAACTTCATACGAAACCTTTACTGAAAAGGTCAGAATATCCGTACCTTATTCGAAAGCAAAAGATCAAAAGTCGAAATAGGGAAGCAAAGAATTACTCCTTCTTCACAGAACCTATATACATTAATGTCGTATATATTATTAATGATTCCGAAATCGTCACAATGATCCTTTTAATATTTTAGGGTTTCCATACTTAAATGAGACTTAAATGTTTTAATATTAATATCGTAAATTAGGGTTTCATACGTCTTTCATTAACGTTAGGGTTTTCATTCTTTTAATGTCTCATTAATGTATATGTACTTACATGTTAAGTCTTTAATGACTAATTACTTAACCTAACTCGTCACATAATACTCTTTCCTTTTATGTTTCAACGTAAATGTTTATGATTTTATGTGACATATAAGTTACTCATTACTCGTATTAATCACGCATTTACTCTATTAGGGTTTAGCATAACTTATTAAATTAGCGTATCAAACTAGGGTTTATGTTTAACATAACCTTTATTTAAGTAATGCATCTTCAAATCTCATATGTAATTCAATTCAAATTAGGGTTTATACTAGTATTAGCTCATCTAAATACTTTACTTACTCAAGTTATTAAGTTATATTCATTATTCAAAACTAAACATGTTTCGGTCCTAAACTCATATGGTTCGGCCCTCATTAAAACATCACAACATAACTCGTTTCAATATCACATCTTAAGCTACATGTTTCTTATTAATTAGAAGTTAAATGAATTAGGGTTTCCTTAGTTTTGTTTTACACCTCTCGGTCACAAAAAGAAAAGAAGAAAACGCGACGAAACAATTATAACTTAACATATACGTGTAAGATACGTTAAAGGAATACAAATAAACGATATACCTTCACTTGGTTGAGCAAAATCGACACCAAAGGTGTTTGGGGAAGTCTCGGCCGAACAAGAAAGAAAAGAAAAGGAGAGAGCAAAATAACTAGGGTTCCAATTTAATGAATATGTGTTGTATTTATAGTTGTAGTATTTGAGTTAAACTAGGAAAGTAATTGGGTTGGGTTTGGGTTTGGTCCAACCGGTCACACCATCTCACACGCACCACCATTTGGGCTTCGGCCCTTGTCCACACGAATTAAACAAACGCGACCCAAAACATTCACGAAACTTTAACTCTTCGTCGTACCGAAATCAATTACGTAATATATTTTAGTTAGGTTTTTAAATATTCGCAAGTTAATCTTTTAATTTCATTAAATGGTATAAATACATTTTACGTATTTTATAAGTTTTTGTTCCAAGGGTATTTTAGTCTTTATTCGGATTTTAAATTTTCAGGTTTTACAGACCTCAGCTTTATGTTGCAACATCTTGGATGGGTATGGCTGCTGTTTGAATAAATATTCGTAAGGGTGGGAAAATGGGCGTGTCTAGCGCTTGTGTAACGGGTCAAAACGAGAACATTTTTTGAAAGGATCAGGTTGGCCCGGAATGTTTTTTGCCCAGTTTTATTATAATCCCCTATAGTTGTTATCGTGCTAAATATTATTACAAAAGTAATGTTTTGGTTTTAGGAATAAAACAATCGAGGAGCTTATATGCAGTACATATTCATTTTTCCCACATAAGATAGTTATTATGCCTTTAACTTTATTAGTCTGATATTCATGTTAGCTTCATACTTCAATTCATAAGCTGAGAGCAATTCATATGTTGAATCTGGACAGTCCCATAGTTTGAAATATTGCTTCATTAGGCCCAAGTGGGTGCAAAAGAGACGGAAGATTAAATTTCTTTGTGCAATAACTTAATGGTTTGTATTAAAAGGTAACTCGAGTTCATGCAAATTATATGACGTATGAGAAAGATACTAATATCGCACACCGAAAAGGTTTGTACAACATAACGCATGGAAACATGGACGGGTTGGGAAATGGGTCAAAACAAGATCAGGTTGAAATGTATCACTCTTAGTAGTGGTTGAAACGGGACACTCAAGAATATGGTGTATGTGGATTTATTACTGTTGGTTCATCATTGTGAGTATTGAAATCAGTTTGTTTAGGTTCATCATTATAGTGGAAATTTTCGAAAATTTACACTACAATATTTTTCGCCGGGAGGTCACATGACCCCTCGGACCCCCCTTTATCTCCACCACTGTTCAGATATGTAGCACTCGACACATATTGTATGTTGTCCCAAATCTAGATCAATGATATATAGATTGCAAATGTAAAGTATATTGAATAAGTAAAATTGTCTATTAACTTGTAAAATGATTCGGTACATATGTATATATACTAACTAATCGGTATGTTCCAACCATTGTAATGGTTCGGTTGGAAACTCCCTGTAACCGCCACTTCAATAACTGTTTTTCAGTTATTATGTTTCTATTTGGCGCACTTGGTCCTTCGTCTAATAATAGTTACATAAGAAGCATAAAGATAAAGATTATTGGTTCACATTCTCCTCCTTAATCTTGATCGTTGCTTCGTCCTAACTCTTGAACTCCGAGCATTTGTCGCATAGTCACGAACTTTAATCTTGGTAGAGCCTTTGTTAGAATATCTGCTCTTTGTAGTTCTCCGCTGACATGTTCCACATTGATGTGCCCATTCTCTACGCATTCTCAAATGAAATGGTAGCGAATATCGATGTGCTTGCTTCTTCCATGAAAAACTGGGTTCTTCACAAGTGCTATTGCTGAAATGTTATCGACCTTCAGCGTTATCCTTTTTTCTTCCTATCCAATTAGTTCACTAAGCAATCGCTTTAGCCATAAGGCTTGACATGCTGCTGCAGTAGCCGCCATGAATTCTGATTCACATGATGATAGCGCCACTGTTGGTTGCTTCTGAGTACACCAGGTAATCGGTGACTCTCCGAAATAAAATACGATCCCAGTAGTTCCTTTTCCTTGATCAGTGTTGACTCCATAACTACTGTCGCTGTAACCTGTAATCTTGCAGCCGCCTTCTTGCTTGTATATAATGCCATGCTCCTTTGTTCCTTTGATATATCGGATTACTTGCTTTACCGCCTTCAGGTGATGATCCTTTGGGTCTTGCATGAATCTACTGAGTAGTCCGACTGTGTAACTAAGATCTGGTCTTGTATGCAGTAAGTACCTGAGACTTCCTATTAAGCTTCTGTAGTAAGTTGCGTCAACTGAGTTTCCTTCTTCCGCCTTGACCAACTTAGTACCAGTATCCATAGGTATCTTCGTATCATTGTTGTCTGCCATACTTGTTTCCTTCAAGATCTTGTTAATATAACCTGTTTGCTTGATTTTAATCTCTCCTCCTGTCTGTGTAACTTCTATCCCAAGATAATAAGCCAACAATCCTAAGTCGCTCATTTCAAATATATCCTTCATCTGGGATTTGAATTCTTCGATTTCTTTCTTTGGAGTGCCTGTGATAATCAGATCATCTACATAGACTCCAACTATAAGTGTAGAATTCTTGTTCCGCTTCGTATAAACTGCTTGTTCGAGATTACATTTCTTAAAGTCTAAGGACTTTAATGTTTGATCAAGCTTCACATTCCAAGCTCTCGGTGCTTGCCTTAAGCCATATAAAGCTTTAGTAAGCTTATATACGTTTCGTGTATTTCCTTGTTGTATAAATCCTTCAGGTTGTGTAACGTAGACTTCTTCCTTTAAATCTCCATGTAAAAATGCTGATTTTACATCTAAGTGATGTACTTGCCATCCATGATATGCCGCTAATGCTAATATCAACCGAACTGTCTCTATCCGAGCAACCGGTGCAAATACTTCATCGAAGTCTATCCCTTGTTCTTGCACATAACCTTTTGCCACTAACCGTGCTTTATGTTTGATGATGTTTCCTTTTGCATCCCTCTTGGTCTTGTAAACCCATTTGAGTCCTATTGCCTTCTGATTTTCTGGCAATGTAGTAAGAGTCCATGTTTTATTCTTGTTGATTGAATCCAATTCAATCTCCATGGCCTCAATCCATTTCTCATCTGTTGATGCTTCCTTGTAATTTCGGGGTTCTTCTTCCGTAAATAACAAGCTTTGAGGTTCAACTCTTCGTGCATGTCTGTATATATCTGACATGTTTCTGTATTCACGTACGGGTGTATCATCAAATCTATCTCTTGAGTTTTCTACAGAACTAGTAGTAGCTTCTTCTTCCTCTTCTGAATGTGGGTCGTACTGATATGCCGGTGGTGTGTTTGGTGAAACTGGATCAGGAATCTGATCTTGTTCATGATACGTGTTATCATCGTTTTCTGTGTTGACTGGTGTAAGGTTTTCGTTGTCAACTCCGTCTACCACAAAACTAGCCCAAAATGTGTCTTGTGTGTTCGTATCTTCTTCATCTTTGTTCCAAACCCACGGCTTTGTTTCCATGAATTTTACGTCCCTACTAACATGTTTCTTCCTGGTTATAGGGTCATATAACCTACATGCTTTTGATCCTTCCTCTACTCCTAAGTAAACCAATGGTATGCTTCTATCGTCCAGCTTCTTTAAGTGAGGTATCGTTATCTTTGCATAAGCTGTGCATCCAAATATTCTTAGGTTTTCCAAATTTGGTTTTCTGTTGTAGAGCGCCTCATATGGAGTTTTATCTATCAGGGCCTTCGTAGGTACCCTATTGAGTATGTATATAGCATGTTTAACTGCTTCCGCCCAAAAAGTTAAAGGTAACTTCATCGCTTTCATCATACTCCTAGTGGTTGATAACACTGTCCTATTCCTTCTCTCCACTACTCCATTCTGCTGTGGGGAGTACGGTGCTGTCAACTGTCGTGCTATTCCATTTTCCTTACAGTACCTTGTGAATTCATTTGATGTGAATTCACCACCTCTATCCGTTCTTAGCATCCTTATTTTCAACTTCATTTCCATTTCTATCTTCTGTCTAAATTCCTTGAATGTACTAAACGCCTCATCTTTTGATGTCAGAAAGTAGGCCCACATAAAACGTGTACAATCGTCCACTAACAAGAAAATGAGTTTCTTGCCTGAGTGTGTTGCTGGACTTATAGGACCGCAAAGGTCTCCGTATACTAAGTCCAATGGGTTCTTTGATCTGAATTTAGTTTGGTTTGGAAATGGTGTTCTACTGTGTTTTCCTAATAAACATGCGTCACAAATCTGCCTTGCATGATTTATCCTTGGAATTCCATCTACTAGACCTTTCCTAGTCATCTTATTTATATCGTCAAAGTTCAGATGACCTAATCTAGCATGCCATAACCATGCTTGGTTATCTATATTTGCTAAGAGACATATAGGTGATTCTATCTGTAATTGTATCTTGTAGAGTCGATTCTTAGATCTTTCTACTTTCATCAACAACTTCTTATTCTTATCATACAAAGTCAATTTGTTTCCGTCCATAATGACTTTACAACCTATTTCCGTAAGTTGTCCTAGACTAAGTATGTTGCTCTTGAGGTTTGGTATGTAGTATACTTCCGATACTACATTCTGTTCTTGGTTCTTACAACCTAACAGTATAGATCCTCTACCCATTATCTGTACATACGATCCATCTCCAAAACGTACTCGTCCTGTTACGCTTTCATCAATATCCCTAAAATGACTCTTTATCCCAGTCATATGGTTACTTGCACCATTGTCTAAATACCATATGCTTGTATCCGCTATAGCATATTTCTTTGGTTGAATTTGTTCTTCATTCAACAACACTTCCTTGTGTTCAGTTTCGTGCATAGTCATTAACAGTGATGGTTCATCGTCTTCTAAGATAAGGTTTGATTGTTCCTGAGTTGCTGGTTTTCCTCTACAGTTCCTTTTAAAGTGTCCCATTTTATGACACCTATAGCATTTTATCTTGCTCACATCCCACTCATCTTTATTCTTATCCGAACTCTCTTTATAACTAGAGTTCCCTCCTTGTGGGTTGTTTCTATTTTTATTCTGCCAGTTCCCTCGTGAGAAATTCGATTTTCCTCCATGTTTGTAAAAACGTTTCCTATTTCCTGAGTGTTCGCCATGTGCGAATAATAGGTTTTCCTGGCTTTCTACTTGTCCTCCCTTCCGGAGTTTTATCCTTTCCTCAAATGCCTTGAGTCTCCCAATGATCTCATCTAAAGTGATGTCGTCGAGATCAGTTGTTTGTTCTATGGATGCTACTATCTGAATGAACCTATCTGGTGTGGAGTCTAATAGTTTTCGAACTAAAAGTGATTCATCCAAAGTTTTCCCTAATTCTTCTGCCTTCGTGGCATAGCTATTTAATTTAGCCGCAAATGCATCCACCGTCTCATCTTCTTTCATCTGAAGTGAGTTAAACCCAATCATCAATGATTGTAATCGTGCTTTCTGCACTCTATCTTCTCCAACGTGTCTTTTCTTCAGCGAATCCCATAAATCCTTTGCCGTCTTACAACCCGCTACTTGTAAGATCACATCTTCCGTCAATGCTTGATATAGGAAGGCAGTCGTTGCCTTTTCTTTCTTATCATCAACTGGTGTATCTAACTTTGGTTCTATTGCTTCCCATAAGCCATGTGCCTCTAGTATAACCTTGATTTGTATAGCCCAAACTGTGTAGTTTGTGTTTTTCAACTTAGGGCATTGATATTGTGCAATCGGTGTTACGGGTTTGGATACAGTAGTTGATGTGGTTACTATATCGTCGGTTGTCATTTTCGAAGTGTTTATAATCTTCACTTTCTAATTCAATGGGATTTGTTCTTCCTAGTGTGGTTTTTCTATAAAGTATGGAAATTTCTAATCTTCCGGGAATCCTAGTAATACGGGATCAATAAATAGTTTTCGGGATTTCCTAATAGTATGAAATAAAGTATTCTATACTATTCTATACTATGTAAAGTAATGAAATCCAGAAAGAGTTTGACTTGTGACCTCGTATATCCGATGAATACTAGTGTATTCTTTTGTTTTCGTTAGTAAATCGTTTACCAACGTTGCTTTGGTTCCCCTTTCTTTGCCTCGTACCCTTGATGTTGTTTTGCCTCGTTGTGTTTTGTTTCCCACCGAATACAAACACCAAAAGTCTTCACGTAATTTGAATTTCTGTTTTCCCTCCAAGAAGTCTCGGACTTCTTTCTTTGAAACCTTTTGAATTTCCAAGTTTCGAATGAAACTTATGTCGAGATATGTCTTCTTCAACAAGCCTGAAAACAAGTTGTTTTCTTTTCTTGTTCCTCCACACTACACACGTTTAACCTTTCCCTTGTACGTTATTTGAAATCTATACTCTGATAACAAACTTCCCACGCACAATTTTGGTACCGAGATGGTATCAAAAAATCTCCGAAGCAAGGTCTAATTCTGCTTCTGATCCTCTACACATTGTTGTTCTCCTTGTGTCGTTTGACACTACTCCACACAATTCCTTGAGCGCTCCTTCTTCTTATCACGTACGTTTCCTTTTTCAACAACAACGTTTCCCGCGTCTTCCTCCCTTTGTGTCTTGTTTAACCCGGTTTCACAAAGTTTTATCCCACTCGTTCCTATTACCAAAACGTAGTGTTCGAATTCTTCCTTCCCTATGTTGTTGCCAACACAGTTTTTCCCCACCAATCCGTTTGGTGTACCACGTTTGCAATCCCCTACGTAAATGATCGTGCACTATCTTCTACGTATCCTTATTCACTTTGTTTCTCTCGGAAGTAAAGAGTAAACAAAACTTGTCACCAAAACAGAAAATTTTCGAACTGAAAAGATCTGTTTTCAAAGCGTATGAAAAACAGTTTTTGTTTTTCTGCGCGTGTTCCTTTGGGTCTTCTTCTTCTTGCGTATGATTGTTTTGTAATCAAAAACGAAGGTGTAATCCTATGCTCTTGATGCCAATTGTTGTCCCAACTCTAGATCAATGATATATAGATTGCAATTGTAAAGTATATTGAATAAGTAAAATTGTCTATTAACTTGTAAAATGATTCGGTACATATGTATATATACTAACTAATCGGTATGTTCCAACCATTGTAATGGTTCGGTTGGAAACTCCCTGTAACCGCCACTTCAATAACTGTTTTTCAGTTATTATGTTTCTATTTGGCGCACTTGGTCCTTCGTCTAATAATAGTTACATAAGAAGCATAAAGATAAAGATTATTGGTTCACATTGTAGTGTTGATTTTCAATATTATTACCCGAGTTTAGTGGCTGCTTTTTATAGATTCAACGACATCAAATGTTGTGGATGAATGTGTCATCAACACCACTTGCACCACCCAAGTTGAATGTCGAGTTCTCATATAGTGCGTTTAATATACTGTAAAATACATAAGTCTTAATCCAATGCTAAAATACATCAAGTGTAGCAAAAATACAATATAATGGAATCGTATACAAATTTTACATGAACATAATACGGAGTAATAGTATGTGCTAAGGATTTGAAATAAAGCTTATCTTTTCAAAATTTGTGTGGTTGCATTACAAAATAGTTTCCATCATAACAACCACCACCTATCAAATCATCCCCTTTGTTTTTTGAATATTTCTTTTATTTGCATCAACGAATTACCAACTTATCGGCACTTAATGAACCCAATTCACTCTAAAATCGAAAGAGCATTTTTCGCCTTCTATTTTCTAAATGCTGAAAACCATGCAGACTCTCACTCTCACGGTATTCCCTTCTTTCATCCATAACAATAGTCAGCATCCATTAGAAATGGTTCGATCTTGAGGAACCAGTTGGCAAGGACAACCAAGGTGGACTTGTGCAGCACAGCTGTTGGTTCATGAAGCTTTATATCAGACTTTTAAGCAGAAAAATACTACCATTGAAAATGATAAAGTGAGATGATTTTACGTACCTTAATATTCTGAGACCAACTATTTCAACAAAGAGAGAAAACATTTTTTGTTTATACATCAAAAAATAAAAGCAGAAATAATAGATGAACTTGGGCAGTGCTTAAGACTATAAACATTTTTTGATTAATATATGAAGAAGGGAGAAAAGTGACAAAGAGTGTGTGAGAATGAGTGAAGCTTTTGGAGGTTATTTAATGAGAAGAGGAAATGAATCAACGGTTGAGATTTAAAGTGGTGAATTTGATCTTAACGGTTGTTGGTTGTTTGTGAATAGTATCAAATGGATCAATGACATGTTTGTGTATTTTTTTTTTCTTTTATTTTTTCTCTTTAGTTTAAACTTTAAAGTCTAATACAAAAAATTAAAAAAAATCATAAAAAAAAAAAAAAAAAAAATCTTTTTTGATTTTAGTTAATATACTCAATTTATTTGTTAGAATTTGTTTGAGTCGGAAATGTAAATATTTAGACCATCCGTAAAGTACAGTCAACCGTCAAAGAGGACGTTTCTCCTCCATTACGGCGCCTTCCATTGAATGCGGCGTCTAGTGATTTTTGGGAGGACCGGTCGATATAACGATCGAGTCGTGTGGTATATTTTTCCGTGTGGATGCTTTGATTAAATGATTTTTGTGGGGTGTATTTGTGTTTAAGTGAGTTATGTTTTGATAGTTACCGTGGTAGCCTTATTACACTAAGTTATTCATGAAGAAAGTTGACGTTGATGTGATAAGAAGCGTTTAATTACAAATTACACAAGTAATTCTCACTAAATGAAGGCTAGTTGCGAAGGTTTGTAAAACTTTACAAACCCTCGCAACTAGCCTTCATTTAGTGAGAATGACTTGTGTAATTTGTTATTAAACGTTTGGTATATGTACCAAGCTATTTTACAAAATGTCATTAGCAAAGCTTTTGTCACTTTTTAAAAAGTAAAAAGTTATTCGTAAATCTTGCTTCATGGTTGCTCTTAATAGAGTAGGATACATTTTTCTTTTTTAATCACTTTTGCTTAAAACTTTAAAACATAAAAAATAGTCTAATATTGTAAGATTATAATACTCCTACTTATAAAAGGAAACACAATCGCAAAAAAAATTCAATTTGCAGCTAAATGCTGCAAAGGGTAAAAAGTGATGTAAAAGGGGTTATTTGTTTGTTAGAGTAAAGTATAAGAGTGTAAACTGTAACTTTTAAACTGCATCTACTCTTTGACCCAGTTAATTTTTCAGCTGCAAACAAGGATGTGAAGCCCAAAATTTAGGGTCCGTTTGGTTTGTAGTTGGGTTTAAGTTTAGGATTTTGATTTGGTATAAATTTTGGATTTGATGTAGGTTTTGAAAAAATTAGAAGAGAGAAAATATAATATAAATTTGTATTATAAATTAATTTTAAAATTATTTATATGTTATTATTGAATAAAAAATAAAAAAGATAAAAAAGACAAAAGAAAATCATGAGAGAGACTATAATTTATGTGGTGGATATTAAAAAGTACAAACAAAACCACTGACATTTTTCATAAATCCCACCGAAGTGGTCAGGATTAAGTTAATAGGAACCATGCCTTGATATTTGCTTTTAAAATGGTACCAAACAACAAATCATAAGCATAAATCCACCACTTTGAGTCAAAACCCAAGAAACAAACGGTCCCTTAAATACTTGATTACAATTTAAGTTACTTTATTCACTCTCACTTAATCTAAACCCATATATACATAACAAAAATCACACACACAAATTACGCTACTATACACCATCGTCACAATGCGCGAGTAATCGTCTAGTTATTCTTTAAAAGCTAGCATGGGCAGTGCGTAGGCCCATCTGATTACCTTAATTTAACTTTCCTTGTCAGTTGCTACAGCCTTCTGGCCGACGCCCGACTGAATCCAACAAACATTCTTTGGAGCAAATTTGTATGAAAAAAGTTGCAAATATAGGAAACACATGCTTTAACCAGTTGCATAAAATCTGTCAGCTTCACCTCAGCCAGACACTCTCGCTAAAAGTACATATTAGAAAAGTTATACCGCACCCCGCCAGGGTTCGTTCAAGTGTTTTGGGTGTATAGGAGTGTGTAATCCATTCCAAAACAAGACCATGCCATGAATTTACCACAAACTTTAGACTACTCATCAAAGACTTGTGTATGGCCCAAATGAGCATGGTTCACTGGACTATACCAAAACAAATACGCACTGAACCAAATGGATTTACCAGTTTTGCACTCTCATAGTATCAGCATTAGTCGATAAATAGCAAAAAGAAAGTCGCCGACTAGGGAGTGAGTACTCCAATCTATTTTAAAAGACTGCCAAGTAAAAAAGTAGAAACCATAAATGGGGACTGCTGATGAATTCAAGACTATTCAACCGTTGCAGGATCTCATCCTGGTCCAACAAGCGCACACAAACAACCGACACCTATTTAAGATGGGCAATTGACTTCAAATCATATTAATACAATCCTATTTGTTCATGCAACTCAATGATAAGTATCTAATAAATAAGACGACACAGAGTTGAAAAGATACAGCACCTTCTAAGAAGACTTAGCCCAGCAACTCACTGGGTGACACATGCATGTAAATGTAAAAAATCTCTTAATGACCACAAATCGCGATTTTTATATGCTACAATATGACAACACAAATCACAAAGCAAGGTAACTCGATAACCACAGCAACAGGAAGACGAAGACGACGACATGACTGACTTTCAGACCCATACTGAGCAACAGCTGGACAATTCTGGACCTTCTTAAACATGTCCTAGTACTCACTGGAACAGTAGATACATAAACACATATTAATAATTCATTATAGCATAATTCACAGCAAGATTATAAACAAATGAGAAAGTAAATCGGCAAAGAAAGAAATTGACTAGAAAGTATTTCCGCTTTACATTCATAGGGACTGTAAGCATGCAAAAGCATAACTTAATAAAACATTCGACAAAAACAATACAGACCTGATCATTGTTTTCTTCTTCTGTAGGGGAATTCTGGGATTCTAATGGTTTGTCTGCACCGCAGTTCTGTTGGTTACATTTGGTCCTAAAAGGATAGTTTATGTTGTTACATTTGTCACACTTCCAGCTCCCTTCTGGCATATCCGCTTCTGAAACAAAATACGATACATATATAAGATTCAGACTCGAGAGTCACTAACAAGTAACCAAATATATATACAAGAAGTACTTACTGGAACCTGATTTAGGTGAGTTACTTTTCCTCATGTTACAGACTGTTCTGAAGGACATTTCCACATTTTGGGCATTCCCAGTCATTTTCTCGTGTTCCATCTGTAAGAAGCAAGTGAAACAATGAAAAACAGATCGTAAATTACAATCATCTGCTTATCTGTGTAGTAGTATATGAATAAGTTAGATATAACATACCTTTCTTTTGAGATGGCTCTTCTGGGAAAAATCCAGGCCGAGGTCCCTATAAAAATTCAAAAACCAAATGATCGATCAATATAGCATCACATGTTTATATACATGTTGTTAACATAGGGAGTATGTAAACAAACAATCAAATTTACTCGTTGCAATTAGGGGGTGTTTGTTGCGGCTTATATTGCCGGATTCTAGCTTATTTGGTTTTAGGCTTATATTTCATAAGATTTTGTGGATTATTTTGAAACTTTTCGGCTTATATAAGTGACCATATGAAATAGGGATGAGAATGGGAACAAGAAAAACGGTACGGCACCGGAAACGTACCGGTACCGACCAGAATCGGTACCGGCTTACAATACACTGTACGGTACCGGTAGCACAAAACAAGCCCAAAAAAATTTGGTACCATTCAAAATCGGTACGGGAGAAAAACGGGAAGTCCCGGTTCCGGTACTGGAATATAAAAGGCCATTTTTTCTTAATTATGGTTTCGATCCAAACACTCCTATTCCATCCCATAAGTCAAAACTAAGATCGAACAAGTAGCTAAACACAAAAAATAGATTATTAGAATATCCAAAGAAATGAAAAAAAGTGCAACTATAGCTTTAAGGATACCAAGAATGTTTGTGGGGAGTTCCATTATGTCGAGAAAAATTTGCGTATGCAAGTACATAATTGGCAAAACCCACCCATTTTGCTAACTTTAAGCATCTATTAGCCCACATTGTGTTATGCGCCTGCCATGGTAAAGTTTTTGTGACTGTTGCTAAATTTGCAGTTGCATTGGCAGATATGTATAAACATGTTGACGGTTACTCAAAGAACAGCACACAATATGCCCTTTTGCTCCGGAATACATAAAGGCAATTTAAAAAACAATAACTTTCGATTCAAACAGTAAGTGATAAACTAGCCAGTAGATGCAAAAAAGTAACAGCAAAACTTCCCATTTCTGACTAAAAGTGTTTTCGGAGTTGATTATCATACTAATGACTAAAACTTATTATTTCATTCTAAACGACACGCCAAACAATTTTTGCATGTCAAAATCTAAGGATAAATATTACGCAAGTATCATTCTCTAATGGACATTTCATCAAACACCTTTCGTGCACAACATAAACCCGAGCTTCAAACCATAGCCGCACGTAACAGACCTAATTCACCTCTATCGCACTATAATAATATCACAAATCTCCATAACTAACACCTAATTGAAGCAAACACAAAAACCAATGAATTCAATCAGATGAAAAGTATACCTGAGAGCATCACAAACAGACTTTAACGAATTCAATTTTTGCATGTTCCCGAACTCTGTACCTTTTTTTACACACATTCAATTTGGTCAATAAGCTTAATAAGCTTACACACATTCAATAAGCTCTGTACCTTCTTTTTTTTTATGCCCAATAGCTTATTAACCTCTTGAAATAAGCCTACCCAGTGTTGTAAATCTCAGGCTACAAAGTAATCGGACCAGGGCGAGTTGAGCAGAATCGGCCAAAGGATTCAATTTGGTCAAAAGCAGATAAAATTTGGGGCTTTTATAAAATTTGGGGATTTTGTTTAAATTGAGGGAATTTCTTAAAGGATTATTGTTTGGTCAAAACAAGATAAAATCATAAGCTTAAACAAGTACCCCTAAGTTCAAAGTTGATAAATGATAGTTTCTGTGAAATGAGAGTGAAACCAACAAAAATTTTAGGTTTTTGCAAGGGTGTTCTTCGAAGATTTGGAGCTTGGGTAATTTTAGGCTATGTTTATTAGATGGGTTGCCGACCCAACTCAAATAATATACATACAAAATAATATTTTTTTAATCATTTCATCCAATCTTTCCTACCAATCTAGATCGTATGACAACCTAAGAACCCAACTTACAATCTACCACTTGTAAAGAATAGATTGGTTGTATGTATTGGTTATGTTGGGTTGTTGATAAATGGTAAAAAATATAGATTTGTTGGTATGTATTAATTGCGTAGATGGATGAAAAGAAAATAATATTTTAATAAAAGATTGGGTTGTGATAGGTTGTTGATAAACATATTTTTTAGGAAAACCACTTCCATTTTGTCAGAGTAATGCTTCGTCGTCACCTTGGCGAGCAGCTCTACGGCGAGGGATAGCGAACCACCTCGGTGTGGCGGCGGGGCACGGCGAACCGCCACGTAAGCCCACGGCGAGCCAAAATATACCCCACCTAATATCCCACACACACACTCACAAAATAAAAAATTAGGCCCAGTTTGTCAGCCAAAAACAATAGTGAGCAACTCACCATACTTTGCAATTTTGGATGTGTTGCGCGTGAGTTGGCCGCCAAAAAGGGAAGTCACGACCACTCCATCCAATCTTGATTTGTTGCAAAAATGTACATAGATGCTCAAAGGGTTGATCAACCACACTTAAAAGTGTTTATTTTTCTCTTATCTTAACTACACATAATTTAAAAACTAACTTTTATTGAAAGTGAAAAAGTAATGATTCTCAAGGAGTGGGAGGATTGGATGGCCGAGATTAATCAGAGTCAAGTGTGTTTGGATGGGATTGCCGCCATGGTAAATATAAAAGGAAATAAATCAATTAGTTGTTTGTAAGTTCAATGTTTTTCTTATGAAAAATGATTCTTATTGCTAAGTAGTAATCTTACTAATATGCTTAATAATTTAATTGGTGAATTTGAAAAAATAATTAGTGGAAATTTAAAGAGAGAAGATTTACAATACATGTGTCTAATGTTAAGTGGATTAGGCATGTAATTAGGATTGCATTTTAGGCTTAAATAATTTCTTGCAAAAATGAACATAGTTGCTCAAAAAGAAGGCATGAGTTGTAAGGGTTTTCCTTTGCAGGTCTCTCCTATTGGTTCGGGTCCCGAAGCCTGCCCGTTTGAATGGTTTAACTTGGGGGTCGGATTCAAGTGTGATGCCATTCTAAAAAAATAAATATAAAATAAATAAATAAATAAATAAATAAGTTGATCAACAATATTTAGAATGTGTTTACTATTCTCTTTTAATTGAGATAAATGTGAGCCCAAAACACATATATATTTTTTTCTTAATTGAGAGACTCACAAATGTCTCTCTTTTCCAATTAAGAGGTTAATTAAGACACTTAAGGCAAAACCACTTAATTTAATAAACAACTCCTTACTCCACTACTAAATATTGGGAATAAGGGCATTCACTATAAGAGCATCCACTATGGTGGTTTAAGAATAGGTCCAAGAAATTATGAAGAGGTTTAAAAATTTGTGTACCATAGTGAGGAACCATTTCAAGTCTAGGTGGCATGAAAAGGTCTGGCATTTTAAAGAGGTTTATAAATTAATGTATTGCATGAGTTGACAATACTATAAACCTATTAAAAGCTTTATCTATAGTGGTAATAGGTTTATAGTATGAAAAGGTTTGTAAATTAATGACATTTCATGAAGTGGCAATCTTATAAACCTTTTAATAGGTTCATCATAGTGGATGCCCTAAGCGGTTCATGAAAAGGTTTATAAAATTTGAAGAGGTTTATAAATTAAGTCACTATAATGAGATGAGGTTTATGATAACATGAAATAAATAGGTATAGGTTTATAGACTTTTTTATTGTAACTAAAATACATATAACTAATTTAAACCGTGTCAATTTATAAAGTTTTAACAAGTTTAAGCATAGTGATAATAGGTTTATAAAATGAGAAATTTAAGAGTATATGACATTGAAATTATATAAACCTTATCAGAAGGTTTACCATTTAAGATGTTCTAGGTGGTGGCATAACTTAGCGCCTAACTGGAATGAACAAATATGTAGACGCGGGCACTATTTAGGTTTTATTACTAGAGTAATAGCAATCCTAACATCTTAGTGTAATTTTATTTACTTAGTCCATTCTGGTTAATCACAAACTTTAGTTTTGTATGGGTATAATAATTGTTGCTCTTTGAGTATAAAGTATATTTATTATTTATTTATTTTTTTGCGGAATTTGCTTAATGTGGGTTAAACCGGATCATGTATTAGTATTGTTGTCTTATGATCTATATGATTATCGCATATTTGATACAATATACATGTAGTATAACAAATTGTTTGCCTCACGGTTGGTGTTTATAGTATATTACTACATCTTCGCATTCTTCTTATATAAGATTACAAGTGTCATTTGATCAAAAAATAAAAGTGTTATATGTAATATCGAAAAAACCATAGATGTCTCATTATGATATAATGGGCTAGAACAAATAGTTACCCCAATCCATCATCACTCCAAACAAAAAATTTGTCCAAGTGAACTTGATTGTGTTTGTTTGGTTAAGATAATTGGTAAATGATATGATGATTAAAATTAAGTATAAGTTATACTTTGTGTAAATATGTTCTTACTATTTGTCTTTATTTTTGGATTATGTTTAGGTGCAGTTTGGTATTTGGGTTAGGATTGGATTTAGAAAACCAAAGTAGAAAAAATTGTTTGTTTTTAGTTTTAGCTTTGGAAGTTGTGGATTAATCATAAAAATAACATTGTTAGAAAAGATATCGTATTGGGTGGGGATGAGCTTAAAATGTATGCCACATTAATTGTTGTCTCTAAGGGTCTGTTTGGTTTGTTGAGGTGTTTAAGATTTGGATTCGGATTTGGATTTAGATTTGGTGTATATTTGAATTTAGATTTGATGTGAGAGAGAAAATATATAATTGATATAATTTTATTTATAACAAAAGTTTATTTGAATATTAAAATATGAATGGACCCACTCAAATACTTTAAAAATAGAAAAAATGACAAAAGCATAAAAGAAAATGACAAAAAAGTCAAGTATTCAATCGAAAATGACAAAAAAAATAGAGTATTCAACCGAAACCATGGATACATGTAAGGAATGATGTGGCCCACATAAAAAGGTATCAAATAATGTTTTGAATCACATATATGCAAACCAAACGATTAGTAATTGTCAAATCAAATGCAAACCGATCTAACACCCCATGACAAACAGCCCATAACTCTTTCTTACATTAATATTTTTTACTCTAAAAAATAATTAACTTTAATAAAATATATTATTTTAAACTAATTTAATATACTTTATATTTATATAATATATATTTTCTCTCTCCAAATTTAAATCCAAATCCAAAAAAAAATACAAATCCTAATCCTAATCCTAAACCCACCTACGTACCAAACAAACCCTACGGATTTTAGGGCTCAAAAAATGTATTTACCTCTCTTTGTGTTATTTTTTTTCTTTTACACTTAACTTCATATAATGTATTTAAATTTAGCCACTAAAGTTTTTATTAATTACCTCATTTTTTTAAAATTATTGTTTTCACAAATTTTATATCTATATTTTTATGTTTTTTTATTCCAGCAAATTTATCAAATTTTGACCAATTTCTTTTTTAATTTTTACTTTCAAGTGACCAATAATGATGCTCAATTTTGTCACATGTTAAAATAGAGCAACCTGATTGACCCATTTTTTTTAATAAGATTGTTTTAGCAAAAAACTTCGAAAATGATGTAATTCTTTTATTGTATAAAAGATAACACAAATCACAATAAAGTCTCACAAACCTACAACTTAGAGCATGGGGGTATAGTAATGAGTGAGCCTCATCAATTCGAGGTGTCCATCGCCATTGCACCGGTTGGTGTAATAGCCAAGTGTTTCGCACTTTTTGGCGCTCTCATGGGAGAAATTTGCATTTTTTTCTTTTTATTTTTTTATTTTCATTGATTAAAAATGGATTGGTTTATGTATGTGTTGTATTTTTTGAGTGTGTGTTTATGGAGAGAGAGAGAGAGAGAGAGAGAGAGAGAGAGAGACGAAGGGTGTGCTTTGTGTTTGTATTGGTTTGCAATTTTCTTTTCTTTTATTGATTAAAAAAAGTGTGTCGTGTGTGTTTATTAATAAAAAAAAATGGAAAAATGACGTATGGTGTACTTGTGTGTGTTTTTATTGACATGTTTTATTTTTGTATTTTTATGTAATTTGTATTTTTATTTCAATGAATAAAAAATTAGCTGGTTTGGAAAATAAAAAAGAAAATAAATTGGTGGGTCCCAAAAGTGGACTAAGTTACCGAGGAGGGTTTTTTTGGTGGGTGAATGAGAGGTAAGTGAAAATGGAAAAAGTTGAGATGGTGCTCAAGTGAAGCTTTGGCTCAATTTAATGCATGCTTTCCTTGACTTTAAGTAAGCCTTATGCGAAAATTTAATGGTAAAGATATGTATGTGCATCCTTTACCCAAAAAAGATACTATGTATATAAATTTTTTGACCATTCCAATTATACGTTAGAAATACAATTTTGTAATTATTGATTCTAAGGTAGTATGTACGATATGTATTTATTTCTCTTTAGGTCTGTATGACAGCTTGTGTTACTATTCCTAATACTATTCATCATTCTCAGGTGATTATCAGTGGAAAGCTTAGGGCTTGGCGTGCAAAATCAATGAAGTTCACAGACAGATATATGATAACCTTTGGTCAACAGTCTAAGCGTATATTGATTCTGTGAGACTTGTCCTTCTTAGACACGTAAATTGAATATACTCCTAAATGTTTTTTATTGCATAACTTTCATAGGTCATATATCTTAGTCCTCCTTAGACAGGTAAAATGACAGTGTATGCTCCTTTTGAAAATATGCTTGACACATAGAAAAAGCACTAACATGAACTAAGAAAGTGTTTCTAAAATGATATCCCACACTCATACATCTTTGTCCTCCTATGTAGAGCAACAATGGACTAACAAGCTTCTATCATCCTATACACCTTTTCTTCTTGTATGAATCTAGAATATTATGAAATATAGATGGGGCATTTTTCTCGCCTGAATATATGTGACTTTAAGTTTCAACATTATGATCATCTAAAACTAGATATTTGGACAGATACTATTGATGATCCTCTTGAATAAGATAAAACAAAAGCAAGGCACTAAGGTATGTATCTAATCCATAATCTTTCTTTTGCAGGAACAAAAGGTAATGGCCATGGAAAAACTTGGTTGTTTGGCAATATGTTTCTTTTTCGATATGAGCCATGTAACGACCTTTACTAGATAGAAAAATGAAGCTTTTTATCTTTGTTATTGAATTCGAAAGGATACCACTGAGGTAAATCTAAAAGAAAAAAATGCATACATAAACAGAAATAATTTAGTGATTGAATTTTAATTCATTTCTATTACTTGAGGACCAAAATACATATGATAAGCCTGTTGGCCCATTTTTCTAGATCTATAATCAAAATGTACCAAAATACAAGATACAATTGAATCTGTAGAAGCTTTTTATATTTATCAGTGATAATGCTAAGATTGTACATGTTTTCAATAGCGTTATGTGTGCTTTTGTATATGCTATTTGGTTATATTTATACGATTTCAGTGCTTAATCGCATCAATAGATGCTTGTCTAGTGTTTATAACCAAGTGCCGGGAAACAAAAGGAAAAGTAAAGGAATGTTCAACAATTGGAAGATTTCCGTTTCAGTTTAGCATGTCAAGCACATATCAGTATCTCAAGTACCATTGAAGACCATAGTGATTGAAGAACCAAGTTCTACAAGTCAAGACGAAGTAAAGATCAATTTTCCGTCATTCAGGAAGACCAACCAGATCGGTTGGAAGACGACCAAAAAGTGCCCAGACGCCCATACAACTGGTCGGTCGCCGCCCGCAACCGAATCGGTTGGAGCCGTTGTAGAAGACCAACCGGATCGGTTGGTCATGTGACCGATCAGGTTGGGGGGCCTGTTTCTACCAAATCTTCATCACTAAGTTTCGCCTTTGCATCCAAATGATTCTAGGTCCTTCTCTTGGTGTATTCTAGTCCCTTCCTAACTCCTTGGAGGCCAAGTTCAGCAATTAATACCCTAGGCCTTGGAACTAGTATAAATAGAGATCTTTTGTGAGCATATGAGACACACACTTCAATACAACTCTCTCTACTCATCAAACAAAGCTCTTAAGCTCTCAAATTCGTCCTTAGAAGTCCAGGAAAGTTTGGAGTTCCAGAAGTACCACATTTGGAGGCCAAAACCCCAAGAAGTCTACCCCAATACTTTGGGAATCATTACTTCGCCATTTTTAATCTTATTCTAAGCATTGTAAGACTCTTAATTATGTTTTCTAATGTTCAAAGATCTGAGTTTATGTTTATGTTTGCTATGAGTGGCTAGTTTCTTTATACACTTGCTTAAATGATGTTGATTATCGTATGATTAGTTCATGTTTGTGTTAACATGTTTTAATTCAATTTCAAGTTGATTCTAAGATCCAATTGTGCTAAAGTCTCATAGTGACATTTGTTAATAAAGTTTGACTAGTTGATAGTAATTGTAGAGGTTGAAAGAACTTATTGTTATTCAACTAGTTATAATCATTTTGTCTATGGATGATTGTTTTTACCCATTATTCTTGATTAAACAACGGAACTAAGGTGTGGTTGTAATAAAAACACTTTTTGATTATCAAGTTGGGTTGATTGGAAACCTCTAAAAGGTCGTAAGATTAGTTGTCAACAATCAATTGTAGCCTTTTGTCTATAATCGGTTACCTTTTGTATTGACCATTTCTTAAGCAATTTGATAAAACAAGTGGATGTTTTTGTGTTTAAGTTTATGAAAGTAAACTTATGAAACTTGAATTGATCTTGAATTGATTGGTTAAACTTAATGCTTGTTTTTATCAACTAAAATCTTGACGAAGGTTTAACTTGTGAGAACAATAGATTAGTACACCAACTAATTATCACAACCAACATGTTAAGAGGTTAACACAATCATACTAATCACGGATAAGCAACTAGTTTAAGCAAGTGTAGTTTTTAATCATCTGAATTTAATTATATCTATTTGCGTTGTTATATGTTTTGGATTGTCTTTGTTGATTCAAGCTTGTTAATCAGATTCACTGAAATCCCTGCGAACGATCCCGACTTACCTTTATAATCTTGCTATAATGGACGAGTGCACTTACTCGTATGTGTTATTGGTAAAATTGGTAATTCGTTTTTTATAAATTTATAACTTGTACACACGTAGCACATCAAGTTTTTGGCGCCGCTGCCAGGGATTTGATTGTGTTTCAGCAAGTTTTGAATCCCCATCTGTCGATTCATTCCAAAAAAAATTTTAGAAACCTCAACCGATCCGGTTGCCTCTCAACCGAACCGGTTTCGCCTTAAACCATATCAAACTGATCTAACCAATCGGTCGCACCTCGCAACTGATCCGGTTACCCTTTTCTGTCCAGAAAACTGTTTTCGTTGTATGTCCGTGTGTTTAGATATTGCCTGGATTTTCTAGGTTATTGTATGAACACTCGTATAGCGGGAATAGAACCAATTTCACCTCTTACCAACCCCGAACGTTTGATTCGTAGAAGAAGAAGAACACCTTTCATAGCCTTAGCCGATCGTGTACCAAGAGTACCAAACCCACCATTTGATAACTTTGTAGAAGCAAAAGTCATTTACAACCCTTTCACCAATTTGCCTTTTCCCATGGCGGACGATCAACCCATTTGGGGAACCAACCGAGCCGTAGCACCAACCCCTGGGAGTGCTATTGTTGTTGTCAACCTTGGTGACAACTTCACCGTGAAGGGTCATCATCTTTCCATGATCAAAGACCATCAATTCGATGGCCGTGCGCGGGCCGATCCTCATAAGCACATTGCCGAATTCATCGAAATTTGTGGCATGTTCCGTTATGGAGACACCGATGTCAATGCCATCAAACTCAAACTTTTTCCATCATCACTTGCCGGAGATGGTAAAGTATGGTACAATGAATTAACCCCAGGAATTATCAACACTTGGGAGGAGATGAGGCAAGCCTTTGTGAGCCGATTCTTTCCACCTGCCATGTTTGATCGATTAATGGGAGAAATTCGTGCTTTCAAACAAAATCCCAACGAATTACTTGTTGAAGCTTGGCTTCGGATGAAAGATTTGCTTCGTAGTTGTCATGGACATGGATTATCCAAACCTTTTACCATGGACTAGATGAAATCTCTCAAGGCATCCTTGATGCTGGAGGAATTTTTCTCTATAAGACTCCTAACGATGCACATCAATTACTTGAAGATCGAGTATTTCTCAAACTCGATTGGTCTAAAGATTCCAAAATCAAACCTCTTCGAAAAACCATTTATTTTGTCGAAAACACCGATACCTCAAAACTCATGGAGAAAATAGCCTTAACCTCAAAAATCAACTCGCAATACATAGATATAAAAGAAAAAATGAAGGAAATGCGAGACAGATGCAACAATTGTGGAGGAAATCACCCATCGTCTGAGAGCGACGATAAGCCTATGGGTGGACCTAATGAAGGAGAAGCAAATTATGCCCAAGGAGGATATCGTGGAGGAGGATATCGTATTAATTATTACGGTCAAAATTCTGGAAATTGGCAAGACCGCCGACCAAGGGATGAAAACCGTGATTCTCAAACACGAACTGACAATCCGCCACCACAAAACTTCGACAAAAAGATGGAAGAATCTGAATTTGAAAAAACCATGAGAGAATTCGTGGCCGCTCAAAAATCTGCAAATGATTTTATCAAAAATCAATTTTTCAATCTCAAAGCCAAAGTAGAGCGGGGACAAAAAAATCATCAAGCATCTATCCAAGATCTTGAGAACAAATTTGGCATATTTTCTGACCAACATTCCTCTCGACCATCTGGTTCGTTGCCAAGTAACACCCAATCCAACACAAAACCATCAAATGATAAGACGTACCATCCACCACAAATGAGAAATGAGCATTAAATGAGAAATGAGCATATAAATGTTGTCTTCACAAGAAGCGGTCTCTCGTACGATCCACCACCAAATCCTAATGAAAATACTCCTATCACCCAAGATAGTGAGGATGAAGCCGAGGAAACCAACACAAATCAAACCACCCAAAAGAAAAACACCCCATCTGTCAAGGCGTACACACCAAAAATTCCATATCCTCAACGCCTTAAGAAAGAAAAAAATGGAAGAACATTATAAGAAGTTCATCGAAATAATTAAAGAGGTTAGACTCAATGTTCCTCTCGTTGATGTCTTAGCCGGAATGCCCAATTACGGGAAATTCTTGAAAGAACTTCTTAGTAACAAAAGCAAGCTAGAGCAAATATCAGCTACTTTCCTTAACGAAGAATGCTCAGCCATTGTCCAAAACAAAATCCCACCAAAGCTCGGAGATCCTGGGAGCTTTCTTATTCCATGCACTTTCGGGAATAATATTCAATGCGATGCTTTAGACGACCTTGGCGCAAGTATCAATTTGATGCCTTATTCGATGTATTCCAAGTTATGCAATAACAACCTTAAACCAACGAAAATGAGCATTCGATTAGCAAATCATTCTTATCAATATCCTGTTGGTATTGCCGAGAATATGCTTGTTCAAGTCGATAAATTCATTTTTCCCATGGACTTTGTAATCTTAGAAATAGAAGAAGATAATAAAGTCCCACTCATCTTAGGAAGACCTTTCCTAAATACCGTTGATGCAATCATCAAAGTTAAAGGAAAAGAACTCAGCCTTGGAGTTGGAGAAGATCGAATCACCTTTCTAATCGATAAAGCGATGCGCTATCCACATTCCAGTGATGACACTTGTTTCAACATCGATGTTATTGATGAAGTCACTGATGAAGAATTGGATGCATTACTCAACGAATCCGATCCATTCATGACTACTTCTGAAAAAATCAATGAAACAGAGTTCGAAGGAGATAACACGGAGGAAGAAGAAATGGAGGAAGAAAATTTTGAAGCAATAACTTTCGATGACGAGATGAGAATTAAATCCTCTGTAGAAGAACCACCAACAGATCTCGTGCTTAATCCTCTCCCTGATCATCTAGAATATGCTTACTTGGAGGAAAATTCACTTCTTCCAGTAATCATATCTTCATTACTTGAGGCCAATGAGAAAAAAAGTTTAGTTTCTGTCCTCAAAAATCACAAACAAGCTTTCGCTTGGAAAACATCTGACATCCCGGGAATCAGTCCCAATTTCTGCAAACACAAAATCAATTTCGAAGATGGTATCAAACATGTTGTTGAACATCAACGTTGACTCAATCCCAACATGAAAGAAGTCGTAAAAAAGGAAATCATAAAACTTCTCAATGCCGGTATCATTTACCCAATCGAGGATAGTCCTTGGGTGAGTCCCGTTCACTGAGTTCCCAAGAAAGGAGGAATGACGGTTGTGACTAATGAACGGAATGAACTAGTTCCAACTAGAACTGTCACTGGTTGGCGCGTTTGTATTGACTATCGGAAATTAAACAAAGCCACCAGAAAAGATCATTTCCACTCCCGTTCATGGATCAAATGCTTGAAAGACTAGCAGGAAATAAATTCTTTTGTTTCCTCGATGGATTTTCAGGATATTTTCAAATTCCAATCGATCCTAATCACCAAGAAAAGACCACTTTCACTTGTCCTTTTGGAACCTACGCATATCGGCGTATGCCTTTCGGTCTTTGTAATGCACCTGCGACTTTTCAAAGGTGTAGATAGCCATATTCCATGACATGCTCGAAAACTCCATGGAAGTTTTCATGGATGACTTTTCAGTCTTCGGAAACTCATTTGAAGCTTGTCTTTCAAATCTTGATAAAATGCTCGAAAGATGCGAAGCTGCACACCTTCTCCTTAATTGGGAAAAATGTCACTTCATGTTGACCGAAGGAATTGTGCTTGGCCACAAGATCTCCAGTGCATGCATGGAAGTAGATAAGCAAAAATCGACATTATCACAAAGTTTCCACCACAAACTAACGTCAAAGCCGTTAGAAGTTTTTTAGGACATGCCGGTTTCTACCGCCGCTTTATCAAAGATTTTTCAAAAATATCCCGTCCAATGACAAAACTTCTTGAGAAGGAATCTATCTTTGACTTCAATGCTGATTGCATAAAAGCTTTCGAAACGTTGAAATCTCAACTAACTAGTGCTCCGATCATGGTTTCACCTAATTGGTCACTACCCTTCGAGCTTATGTGCGATGCCAGCGATTTTGCTGTTGGAGCTGTCTTAGGCAAACGAGAAGGAAAACACTTTTGGCCCATATATTTTGCTAGCAAGAGACTGAATAGTGCTCATCAAAATTATACTGTCACGGAAAAGGAACTATTGGTAGTAGTTTTCGCATTCGACAAATTCCGATCCTACCTTGTGCTCTAAAAAATAGTCGTGTTCACCGATCACTCGGCACTCAAATATCTGTTCACCATGCAAGATGCTAAACCGCGTCTTATCCGATGGATTCTGCTACTCCAAGAGTTTGACATCGAAATCAAAGATAAGAAAGGAGCAGAGAATCTAGCCGCTGATCATTTATCACGTCTTGAAATCCCCGATCTTGAGGAGTTAAAGGAAGAAGAAATCGATTATTACTTCCCTGATGAAACTCTCATGACCGTCGATGGAAATGACGATCCTTGGTTTGCTGACTTTGCGAACTATCTCGCTGGAGGAATTATAAGAAAAGGTTTAACTTACGCTCAAAAGAGCAACTTCTTTTCAGAACTTAAATACTATTTTTAGGAAGAGCCATATCTTTTCAAAATTTGTCCTGACGGAATGATCCGAAGATGTATTTCTGTTTCCGAAACCTGCAAAATTCTTGACGAATGTCATCATGGCCCAACTGGGGGACATTATGGTCCTTCCACCACAGCTAAAAAAGTTTTTGATGCTGGATTCTATTGGCCAACAATATTCAAAGAAGCACATACACTTGTTCAGAATTGTGATGCTTGCCAAAGAACCACCAATCTTTTGCGAAGAGACGAAATGCCGTTGACAAGCATTCAAGTGTGTGAAATATTCAATATTTGGGGAATTGATTTCATGGGACCATTTCCTAAATCCCACAAATACGAATGCATTCTCGTTGCTATAGATTACGTGTCCAAATGGGCAGAAGCTGAAGCTTTACCAACGAACGATGCTCGCGTCGTCGTTAATTTTCTCAAAAAGCTTTTTGCTCGTTATGGAATACCCAAAGCCTTGATAAGCGACCAAGGAACCCATTTCTGTAACCAACAAATGGAGTAAACCATGAAAAGATATGGAGCAACTGCTTATCATCCACAAACCAGTGGCCAAGTTGAAAACCTCAACAGAGCTCTTAAAATAATACTCGAGAAAACAGTGAAGGACAATCCTTCAGTGTGGTCGAAGAAACTTGACGATGCTCTGTGGGCGTTTCGTACGGCTTACAAAACTCCTATTGGCACAACTCCTTACAGACTCCTGTATGGAAAAACTTGTCATTTGCGGTTCGAAGTTGAACATCATGCTTACTGGGCTCTCAGAAACTGTAACACCAATCTCAAAATAGCTGGAGAAAAGAGATTCTTGCAATTGCACTAACTCGACGAGTTAAGACTCCGAGCTTATGAAAATTCTAAACTGTATAAGGCCAGAACAAAAGCTTATCACGACAAAAAGCTAAGAGTTCGAAAAGAATTCAAAGCTGGAGATAAAGTTCTGCTCTTCAACATGAAATTACAACATGAAATTACAACCAAGATGGTTTGGACCATATATCGTTAAACATGGTTATCCATCCGGTTATGTCGAACTTTTTGACAAACAAGGTGGAAGTTTCATTGTTAATGGGCACCGAATCAAATTATATTACGATAAGGAGCAAATGAATGAAATATCAGTTGAGACAGTTTCCCCCCATAATTTGAATTCGAAACCATCACCTTTGTAGCACCTTCCCAGGAAGAATCCCAAAAATTGTTCCTTGGAAACCATCGGCTGAGTTCATCTGGGATGATATTGATACTACTGGTGAAGATTTCATGTATATCCCCAAAATTTTCAAAATGTTCAAGGATGTATCTGTGGCCAAGTGAATTCGGTAAGATTCGAGTCAGGCTGATGACTCGGTAATAAAATAAGCGCTTCTCGGGAGGCAACCCGTGTGTTTCCGATTTGATTTTCTGTGGTCACGCCCCAAAGTTTAAACCTTTGGTTGAACTTAAGTGTGGGGGGGGGGGGGTGCCACATATTAATAAAACTCTTTTGTTTGTATATAAGATTTTGTGCAGGTAATGATTACTCCAGTGGACGCTAGGAATGAAGAAAATTAAGCTGACAAACTCATTAGAATATCTGGTTTCATCTTTATTTTCCCTATTTCTATACTTTGAAGTTCGTTTTCACATTGCGGACAATGTTTAACTTAAGTGTTGGGGGGGGGGGGTGAATAGGAAAATTAAAGTTTTTAAGCTTAAAATTAAAATTTTGTTTGCCCTTGTGATCTAGTTACTTTTCACGCTTTTAGGATAATATATTAGAATAACTGGATCAAACCACTGGTAAAACTGGTAATATTTGAAACTTTGAGGTGTGTTCCGATTAATATTGCAATCCATTCTGGGATCGATATCATTTGCTAGCACAAATTATAGCCCTTTCCACTAAAATTGTGAGGATTTGAGCCTGTTCTATATAAAGCATACATCTTTTATGCTTGGATCTTTTGCTATGAGTATGCCGGTGATTTTATTTATTCTAGAACTTGTACTTGTAAATCATTACCAGACCGCAGTGAGATCGCATTCGTGTGATATAAGTGAATTCGTGTGATAAAGAGGCACCTTAGGATTTAACCCAAATGGCCTTCCATTTTTCATATCATGCTATATTAGCTAGCCACACTGGTTAGTTAACCACCTACATGGACCCATTTGTAGCGCTCATCTTTAGCGCTAGATACCCCTAGTTACACCCTCTGAGCCATCCTTTTCGTTTTTGATAAGTCCAGAAAAATACAAAAAGATTTTACACTTTAAACCTTAGCCTAACCCTTATCAATGTCTAAACGGTTGATTATGAGCATCTTGTTAGTTGATTGAGCCATTTCATGGATGAGTTCAAAAAAAAAAAAAAAAAAAAATTGTTGAAAGTATGAATGTATTAGCCAATGTGCTATGTTCGAAGAAAAATAATCATGGCGAAGCAAAATGAAGAGTTGTGGAAATCCAAAGAAAAGAAAATGAAGCTATAATCATTTATTGGTTTGCGGATTGTTTGGTAGCTAGCAACATGGGTATTAGACTTGATTCAATTTTATTTTTACACCAATTTCATAAATATTCCCATGCCTTATCCATGCCCTTAACCCTAAGCCATATCATTATAACCCGAATAAAAGTCCTCTCTAGATGTTTTTCCTTGGTGCTCACGCCACGTCGGTGGAGTTTTGTTTCTTGTACAAGCTTATGGTAATAATCTAATCATGACTGAGCAATGAGTGTGATTTATCTTGTTACTCCACTAAAAATTGAGTGATTGAGTGAATCATATTTCGTTCCTTTTTCGTGAGGTGTTTTGAAATGTTAATCATGCAATAAAATCATTGGATATTGTCAAACATCTTGAAAGTTTCACTCTTAAAAAGCATAATTGATGAATCTTCTCTCGTACTTGTACTTGGTTGATTTGCATCACATTTTCGTAATCATAATCTTGTGCCAGTGGATGTTTTTCCTAGATTTGCTTGAGGGCAAGCAAAGTTTAAGTGTGGGGGAATTTTATACCACTCAGATTGTACATGTTATCAATAGCGTTATGTGTGCTTTTGTATATACTATTTGGTTATATTTATACGATTTCAGTGCTTAATCGCATCAAAAGATGTTTGTCTAGTGTTTATAACCAAGTGCAGGGAAACAGAAGGAAAAGTAAAGCAATGTTCAACAATTGGAAGATTTCCGTTTCAGGTTAGCATGTCAAGCCAAGTACCATTGAAGACCATAGTGATTGAAGAACCAAGTTCTACAAGTCAAAAAGAAGTAAAGATCAATTTTCCGTCATACAGGAAGACCAACCAGATCGGTTGCAATAGCAACCGGATCGGTTGGAAGACGACCAAAAAGTGCCCAGACGCCCATCCAACCGTTCGGTCGCCGTCCGTAACCGAATCGGTTGGAGCCATTGTAGAAGACCAACCGGATCGGTTGGTCATGTGATCGATCCGGTTGGAGAGCCTGTTTCTGCCAAATATTCATCACTAAGTTTCCCTTTGCATCCACACGATTCTAGGTCCTTCTCTTGGTGTATTCTAGTCCCTTCCTAACTCCTTGGAGGCCAAGTTCAGGAATTAATACCCTAGGCCTTGGAACTAGTATAAATAGAGACCTCTTGTGAGCATATGAGACACACACTTCAATACAACTCTCTACTCATCAAAAAAAGCTCTTAAGCTCTCAAATTCCTCCTTAGAAGTCCAAGAAAGTTTGGAGTTCCAGAAGTACCACATTTGGAGGCCAAAACCACAAGGAGTCTACCCCAATACTTTTGGAATCATTACTTCACCATTTGTAATCTTATTCCAAGCATTGCAAGACTCTTAATTATGTTTTCTAATGTTCAAAGATCTGAGTAATGTTTATGTTTGCTATGAGTGGCTAGTTTCATTATACACTTGCTTAAATGATGTTGATTATCATATGATTAGTTCATGATTGTGTTAATATGTTTTAATTCAATTTCAAGTTGATTCTAAGATCCAATTGTGCTAAAGTTTCATAGTGACATTTGTTAATCAAGTTTGACTAGTTGATAGTAATTGTAGGGGTTGAAAAAACTTTTTGTTATTCAACTAGTTATAATCATTTTGTCTATGGAGGATTGTTTTTACCCATTATTCTTGATTAAACAAAGGAACTAAGGTGTGGTTGTAATAAAAACGCTTTTTGATTATCAAGTTGGGTTGATTGGAAACATCTAAAAGTTCGTAAGATTAGTTGTCAACAATCAATTGTAGCCTTTTGTCTTTAATCGGTTACCTTTTGTATTGACCATTTCTTAAGCAATTTGATAAAACAAGTGGATGTTTTTGTGTTTAAGTTTATGAAAGTAAACTTATGAAACTTGAATTGATCTTGAATTGATTGGTTAAACTTAATGCTTGTTTTCATGAACTAAAATCTTGACGAAGGTTTAACTTGTGAGAACAATAGATTAGTACACCAACTAATTATCACAACCAACATGTTAAGAGGTTAACACAATCATATTAATCACCGATAAGCAACTAGTTTAAGCGAGTGTAGTTTTTAATCATATGAATTTCCTTATATCTATTTACGTTGTGATATGTTTTGGATTGTCTTTGTTGATTCAAGCTTGTTAATCAGATTCACTCAAATCCCTGCGAACGACCACGACATACCTTTATAATCTTGCTATAACGGACGAGTGCACTTGCTCGTATGTGTTATTGGTAAAATTGGTAATTCGCCTTTTATAAATTTAAAACTTGTACACACGTAGCACATCAATCAGTCATGAATCTGTTTTGATACAAATGCTATCTATTTATACATATATGAAACGGTACAATTTTAAGAGTCGTGTTGGTTCACAGAACCAACAGGTATGTCGGTTTATGGATATAACTGCCATTTAGCAATTACTTTGTAACTGTCATAAAAAACTGCTTGGTTGACTCTTTTTGTTTGACTTCTGGGTTGACCGGGTCATAAGGTGTTGACTGGGTCGATTGTGATTAACCCAATATTCTCCCCCTTAATCACAATCGCTGCGAGGTAGGTCTTTAAGTCTTCTTGATTCATCTTCTGGTTAAATTCACCATCTGAGCTTTTTAATTTCTTGTAGTGCTTGTGATCATCCTTGTATCCAGGTAGATCAATTTTTCCTTCGGTTATTTCCACCTTTTCTACTGTGATCTTCATTATGTCCATGTTGATCTGGTTATTTCAACCTTTGTGATCTTCCTTAAGCCCAGGTTGATCATATTTTTCTGGTTATTTTCACCTTCATTGTTGTGATCTTCCTTAATTCCGGTCTGATCATATTTTTCTGGTTATTTCTACCTTCATTGTTGTGATCTTCCTTAATTCCGGGCTGATAATATTTTTCATGTGCTTCGTCAACAGTTACCATAAGCAATGTTGGTTCTAAGTCTTCTTCAATGGGATTAGACTGTTCTTCTTTCTTTGATGGACATTTGTTTGTAAAATGCCCATACTACTTGCATTTAAAACACATAACCTTACTCTTATCATGAGTAAATTTATTTGAGTTGCTGTTTAATTTTTCCTTGAAATTATTTTCTTGGCCTCGCAACAAATCATGTCCACATTTTTCACAGTGTCTTCCGTGAGTAATGTTATTGTCGTGACGTGCAAACAATAACTTATATTGATAGTTACTGTCCTTATTCTTAAACTTTATTCTTTCCTCGTACGTCTTGAGTCTCCCAATTACTTCTTCCATTGTCATTTCACTCAGGTCGGAGTATTGCTCTATTGATGCAACTGTTTGCAGATACCTATCGGGTACAACATTTAATAGTTTCCGTACTAAGGTTTGATCTTCAATAGTGTGTCCTAGACTAGCGGCTTTGTTTACGAGTGTTGTTAGTTTTGTAGCGAAGGTGTCGATTGTCTCGTCTTCCTTCATTTGTAACATCTCAAAATCATATTTGAGTGTTTGTAGTCTTGCTTGTTGAACTCTGTCTTCGCCAATGTGTCTAGTTTTCAAAGCGTTCCAAATGGATTTCGTGGTTTTGTGCTTTGTTATTTGAAGTAATTGCTCCTCGGGTAAGGCTTGATAAAGGAAAGCAATAGCGGTTTTCTCTTTTTTCTTATCGGGTTGAGTCAATTCAGTCGGCTCTATTGTTTCCCATAAACCATTCGCTTCGAGAATGATTTGTATTCGAATTGCCCATAATGAGTAATTCACGGGTTTTAGGATTGGGCATTGAAATTGTGGTGTACTATTTGTACTAGGCTCCTTATTTCCATTTCCTTTCGTCAAAATTTAAATATATTGACAATAAAAAAAATATCTCCAAAAATCTAACACGAGGTGTGTTGAAAAATGTTTTATTTTTCCTTATAGGCTATAAAACTTTATAGGACTAGTTTTTTAATCCAAAACTATCCTCGGATTTTATATATTTTAAAAAGCGAATAACCTAAGGTTAATTCCTCCTTAAATGTTATTCCTAATTATAATAAGCAACGTAAAACACTAGGTTATTATATTCAAAAATTATGATAAGATACTAAGGATATAAAGTAGTAACTTATCTAACAAAATAATATATATCAAATAAAAAATATATACTATAACAAATGAAAGAGTGGTTTTGTAAATTTTGGAACCTGGAGGGGTTGATGGTCTAACTCGATGCCTTAAAAAAAACCTTTGTGTAGCCCTAAGTGAGTATTGATGCGCCTCTTTATTTATCTTTCTTATCTTTTGTGAGATAAAAAGTGAGATACTCTACTCTTATGTTTCTTATATCTCTCCAAATTTAAATCCTAATCCAAAAGCAAATCCAAATCCAAATCCTAAATCCACATACATACCAAACGAACCCTTAGCTTTGGTCCATGGATTTTAGGGCTCAAAAAATGTATTTACCTCTCTTTGTGTTATTTATGTTTTTCTTTTACACTTAACTTCATATAATTTATTTAAATTTCAGCCACTAAAGTTTTTATTAATTACCTCATTTTTTTTAAAAAATATTGTTTTCACAAACTTTACACCTATATTTTAATGTTTTTTTTTCTCCGCCAAATTTATCAAAGTTTGACTAATTTCTTTTTTAGTTTTGACTTTAAAGTGACCAATAAGAATGCTCAATTATGCCACATGTTTAAATAAAGCAACCTGATTGAACAAATTTTTTTTCTTAGTAAGATTGTTTTAGCAAAAAACTTCAAAAATGATGTAATTCTTTTATTATATAAAAGATAACACAAACCACAATATAATCTCACAAACCTACAACTTTATGGTTGATGTGCACACTTACATACGATTAAGTCAAAAACTTTGGGTTTTATTCGTATTATGTTTTTCTATTGTATAACGTAATTTCCATCAACAAACAGCCTTAGAGCATTGGGGCATAGTAATGAGTGAGCCTCGTCAATCCGAGGTGTCCATCACCATTGCACCAGTTGGTGTACTAGCCAAGTCTTTAGCACTTTTTGGCGCTCTCATGGGAGAAATTTGCATTTTTTTCTTTTTATTTTTATTGATTAAAAATGGATGGGTTTGTGAATGTGTTGTATTTTTTGAGTGTGTGTTTATGGTGTGTGTGTGTGAGAGAGAGAGAGATATGAATACGAAGGGCGTGGTATGTGTTTGTCTTGGTTTGCAATTTTCTTTTCTTTTATTGATTAAAAATGGTGCGGCGTGTGTGTTTATTTATAAAAAATGGAAAAATGACGTGTGATTGTTCCCTTGTTGCGACAGACGATGGAACACCAAAAAGATATCTTTGATTTGTGTTCGAATTATCTTTGCGATTTTTTTTATCGAGACTGTTTTTTTATTATGGAACTAAACGAATAATGGTAAATGATGGTTTTGGTTAGTGTGACCAAACCGCTCTGTACAAATTGTTGGCCCGTTTTTCTGGATCTATAATCAAAATATACCAAAATTCAAGATACAATTGAATCTATAGAAGATTTTTATATTTATCAGTCATGAATCTGTTTTGATACAAATGCTATCTATTTATACATATATGAAACGGTACAATTTTAAGAGTCGTGTTGGTTCACAGAACCAACAGGTATGTCGGTTTATGGATATAACTGCCATTTAGCAGTTACTTTGTAACTGTCATAAAAAACTGCTGGGTTGATTTTTTTGTTTGACTTCTGGGTTGACTGGGTCATAAGGTGTTGACTGGGTTGATTGGGATTAACCCAATAAAGTCGACTACATCAACGTCACGTCCTTTGAACCTTCCTTTTCTTATTCTTTTCTAAGGTATGTCACGTCCTTTGTACATGTGTATCTCAAAATTTGCACACATACGCGACATTAACTACTATGAATTTGTTCTCAATGCAATTTCGTTCATTTATGCATGAGTTTAAGGGATATCAACAAAAGGTATTTTATCAATTAATATTGGTTGGGTTGAAATGGTAAATGAGTCATATGCGGCTTTGTGTGCACATCTCTTTCTTCTTTAGTTTACTTTATGGTAACGATTCTTTGAGTATTTTCTACATTAGCATATGCCTATCGAAAATTGCATGTGTTATGTATGTAGTGTTATTCAACTCCTGTTGAATGTTTAGATTACGTGACATTATTTTATTGGGTTAATAACCTTTTAAAGCACTATACTTGTCAAGAATGGTAGTTATGGCCATATTATGACCATTTTACCCTTTATTTAAATAGCGAACTAAAAAAATAACTCTTTTAGACATTAATGTTGATATTTTTGTCTCTCTTTAAGTATATGACCATATTATGACCATTTTACCCTTTCTAAATTTTTTTCGAAATACTTTTTTTTTCCAAATTTTTTTTTGAATTTTTTATTTCGAAATACTTTTTTTTCGAAATTTCTGAATTTTTTTTTCGAATTTCTTTTTTTTTGAAATATTTTTCGAAGGGTAAAATGGTCATCATTTGGTCATAATACTTAAAGAAAGACATAAATATCAACATGAATGTCTAAAAGATTTATTTTTTTAGTTCGCTACGCAGAACTGCCATTCTTGACAAGTATAGTGCTTTAATAGGTTATTAGCCCTAATTTATTTATGGTAGTTGTGGTTAATGCGTAGTTAGATGAACTAATATATGGATGTCACAAAAGTCATTACCAGTATAAGAAAGATGTGACCAATATTAGGCTTCTTTGATGTGCAGAACAAAAGTAATTTATTGAGAAAATAAACAGTTTTGGCTTTTTTGATGTGCAGAACAAAGGTCATTCCATTTAAGAAATATGCAACCACAACAAGGGATTTTGCATCGCTTGAAAATGAAGATTCAATTAATCTTTATGCGCAAATCAGGTTGTTATACATTATTTACCTTTTTTTTGTAAACAAATGCTACATATGTAAGCTTATATTTCTTTTGAGATTAACATAGTCATATTTTTTATAGGTGTAGACATTCATAGAAAGATGGAAAACTGATAATGAGTTCAGGAAGTTGCAATTTGAACGCAAACAAAAGATTAAAATGGGCATTGGCTGAAACCTCACGCACTCCTGATTATTAGTTTTATGGATATAAATTAGTAGACGTGAGTTAGGATCGAACTTGAGACTATGGGATTGCACACTTTACGTATGAGAATTTAAAGTTAAATAATTAAATATAAATGTTGTATTTATTTATTTATTAAACGAAATAACTAACGAACGTTAAGTAATTAATGTAATGGACTAACGGGCGTTAAAGGTATTTGGAAAAGGACTAGAATGCAAAGTTTGGAAGTTTCCGGAATCCCTTGGGGATACCCTTATCCGATCGGCCAAGGAAGAAAAGGAAACAAACCGGATTTGATTCTTGTTCGGCTAGAATCAAGTAAGGTACGCATACTTTATTCTTTAGTTAATTAATTATTCATTATATGTTCCTATACGCTTCCGCACTTGCTTTGATGTTTTGTGTTTTTATATATGATTGTCATAGTATATAATTCAACAGTGGCATCACGAGCTTGGTTTTAATGAGTAATTAATTACTAAACATGTAAAAAAAACGGATATTGTATTGTGTTTGATATGATTTATTCTAGGGTTTTAGTTATGATTATATAAACCCTAATTTTAGGGTTAGGGCTTTTGCCCTAATTTGGTTTTAAAAATCTATTATGGATCGATTTTTTTTTATGGGTGGAAACCCTAAAATTTTTTAGTCGATTTTCTTAAATTTTTTTAGGGTTTATATTAATTGTTATGTTATCTATATCGAAACCTAGATTTAATATATTTGTTACGTGATAAATTCATGAATAAAGTGTTATGTGACATGGAATTGTATGCGATCTTGTGACTCATTGAATAATTGTTATTTTATATCCATGATGAAACATGCATGTTTGTCATGGATAAGTTACTTTGATAAAATTGTTTAATTGTTGAGACATATTTAATTACGATAAATCTTGAATTGGGGAAGAATCCAATTATGTATATTAATGAATCAATTATGTGCAATTTGGTATATCATTAATTATGGGTTTACGCAATCGATTCGTCGATGTATGTGGCTCACTCTCAATTGAGAGAGTGAAAGCCCTAATTAATATATACATTAATTTAACCTAGACATTGATTATTAATAGGGTTTTATCGAATAAGTTGCATGTGGCTACTTGTTTACATGTATAAATTGTTTATTATGTGCGCATTGTTTTTAGTTGTTTATTTTTATTTATTACCGGTTTGTTTATTATGTTAGACATTCTTAAGCAAAGGGTAATTTTGAATAGAAAAATGATACGGACTAAACAATGGCGAAATTTGATTCGTTTTGGAAGAGTTAAGTTTTCAATAGTTTAATTGATTGGTGACTTTGGTACAAATGGTCTGAACGGCTCACCCACTAGAATGAACTATAAAGGGGTTAATAAAGAAGTGCGCACAGTCACACTGAAAGGAAGTCTAAGGTTATGCTTTGCGCTTACCTGGTCCTCTGCCCCCTGTAAGTTCGAATGCAGCTACTAAGTAAGCCATAAATGTACAAACTCATCTTAAGGGCGAATTAGTTTTAATTCCATGCGCCACTTCGGTGGTAATTACCCGAAACACTAAGTGTTTAAACTTATGCAAAAGTACGGTATAATGGGCGATAATTAACGCTACATTCCTTGATTGGTGAACCCAATACCTCAATCAAAACTTTGATAATTTGATCTTTATGAATTGGTAATAAAAAGTTTTTTTATTAAATTTATGCTACAAGATGAATGCATGACATCTTTGTACATATTTGATTTGACCACATAAAATCAAAACTAGTACCCATTTAAAATTAAGTTATATGCCATCTAATTAAAGGGACACTTGAAGTTGCAATTTACGTCATGACAGTACTTGGCGAGATTGTAATTGAGAGGTAAATCTCTATATAAAGTCAGACCTTACATGGACATATTTGCAGTTCTTTAAGTTAGACACTTAAGTTGAGTAGGAAGTGAGACCTGGACTCAAGGCATAAGATGGGATGAAACATGTTTATATTTGCAATAGCGTTGGAAAATATAAATCCCATAATGATCTAGGAATTGGAAATTGCTTGCCAATTATTGTTCGACAGATTACCTTATTATGTGCTTTCGTTACTAGCAGATCAACTGATGTAATGGAACTACGATAATTTGGATCCTAGTTTTCGAGAAAATTCTATGGTTATATGAATATTACCTTGGGTATTTTATTTTCTTGAAAAGTTTAATTATCGAAAATACAAAAATTGAATTTTGCTAATTCTTTAAATGTATTAATGCAACATTAAACCGTAAACATAGGTTATTCCTGTATTGGTAAATTGATCTACACCTGTAAGGGTTTTTTAGTAGAGTCAACCTTACTAAAAGAATAAACCTAGTCCTCTTTTCATAATAAAGAGTGAGATTCAATCCTATTCCTTTTCATGAATGAAGAAAGGTATGATAGGACAATTAGAATTGTCTAAATTCTAAATACATAACTCGTAAGCAAATTTTAATAGTTAAGAAAATTGCATATATTTCTGAGTTATTAAATTAGAAGCTAGACTAATTACTGCAAAATTGGTAAAAGACAAACTAGCTTATTTTATCTAGTTGTTTTGTTTTGACCATTTAAAAGTACTACTTACAATTGTTGGAATAGTAGAACTATTAAGAAAGAAATTGCATGCCCAATTTTTCAAGTTAATAGCATTGATGGATAGTTCATCATCTACATAGTAGAATACATTCTTTTAAGTACATAAGTAATTGTTATGTATGGACTTTCTCAAAGGTGTAGGGAAGTAAATTGAACGCTATTTTCTTTCACTGGTTAATGCAATACTTACAATGTTGTCAAATCCAGTGGGAGTATTTTGTTCTTATTTCTGAATAAGGAATTAATGTAATGATCTCTAATTCAGTGGGAGTTACAAGCTTTGTCATCTTGGTAGTAACTCAGATTATCTCTAGAATGTCTTAAGATAATTACTTTCCACTTGTAGACACTTATGTTTTCAAGAATAGTCATGTACGTTTCCTTATTAGACAATGAAGTGGTTCTACATCTACTAGTTATGCTAATATCAATGACACAATCATATTAGTCACATAAACAAACATATGTCGTGTTGTTTATCTGCTACATGATGTTGTTCCATGCACAAGTGTGAGAAATCTATATTGTGTGCAAGGTACAACATATAGGTTTATGATTTAAAGGATTCTCTTGACTGCAAGGCAAGATACTAACATTCTAATATAACTTGAACATATCTAATTCAAGAAACACTTGGTGTTGCAATTTAAGTCATGTGAGAACTTGGCGAGATTGCAACAACAAAGTAAATCTCTATGTGAAGTGCATGGACATATTTGCAGTTTCTAAATTAGACAAGTATTTAGAACATGTGTCAAAATGATATATAAGACTACTTCAAATTAAATATTTATGTATTATTAGAATGACATAAAATTAAATGAAGTAATCCAATGCTACTTCAATTTGTTTATTTATGTATTTTGGAATGAAATAAATGAAAAATAATGAAGTCCTACATTATTGTGAAGTAAAAATAATTAACTTGGAATTACTATTGAAACCAAGAGTTGTGTTCATAATTACTTTAGTTAAACATGTTTATGATTCATTGTAAAGACATAAACATAAAGTCTTTTAAGACTTATAATAAAGTAAGACGTTAACTTGTTATGTTTTTTAATTAAGACATATACAAGAAGTCATTGAGATGATCAATGATTTATAACGTATAATGGGATTATAACAGTTTATGTTTTCTTGATGAGACATGGATATGAAGTGACTTGGTTAAAAAGTACTTGTGTTATAAAGCATGCAATTGGCTTGGAAAGTCTATTATACCATTAAGTTGACTTAGTTGGTAAATAGGTAAGCCAAAAAGGAATATGTTTATCTTATATATTGTTAGATTGTCTTACAAATTTAAATTCTAATGAATACCACAAGTTGATGGTATGTTCAGTTAGGAGGATCAAACTTTATTTGATTTGTTTGATTCAAGATAACCATAACTTCTTTCTTAAAAAGTAACAAGGTTAGAAAATTGAGTATGGATTGAATATACTCAATATGACTCCAATCTAGAAAATTGTTAAAACACCATTTCATAATGGAATGTGATGAATCACATTAAGTTTTAAAATTGAAGATTTTGAATTTGTTAAACTACTTATGAATAGGTTATTAACAAAGTAAAATCAAGAATTATCAATGTGTATTTGTAATGTCCCAAAAAGAGAACAATGTAGTTTTGCTCTAACTGCTAAGTATATATAGATAGTGTATATATTACAAAAGGCAAGTGGGAGTTTTTCTATCTTGAAAGATAAAATAACAAGATACATAATCTTCTAAAACACACTAGTAAATATCATGACGAGGTTAGACATGTAAATGATAGACCTCAAGATGATGGAATTTTCATTCATAGATCTGCAAGGATATCTCAGATATTTGATTTATATGCTGAGAAGAACATGAGTTATAGGATTATAGTAAACCTGATAATCATTATGATGGATTACCAAATATTGAATTGGGTAAATTACTCATACTATGAATGTTAAAGATGTTGTCCATAAAGATAATCAATTTTGGAAATTTGGTTTATCTTAATAGTTTGACTAGAGAATGGAAATGAGTTTCTTCAAAGAGATGAAAAACCCTAGCGGTTTGAATTTCTATGTAGAAATCATATGGACAAAATTGTACACATATTTAATGCATGTTTTATGACAAGATTATTAATCATACTTAAGCAATTAATTATGATTGAATATTCTTTTCAAGACACATTAAATATATAAAGATGATAATTGTCATACTTGTTTTCATTAATATGAAATATGACAATGAAATATCAAAACTCTTTCTTGAAAAATTACTTGAGCGAGGACGGTAAGTAATTGAAAGGTTTTTTGAATATATATAATCTTTGGAAGTGTACGAAGTGCAATAATTCATGAATGGATAAATGCATGCATCTATGAAATTATTCTTATATTTAATTATTAAATCTTAGTTTTGATTTATAATTGAAATAAGATACATTTTAAGTATTCCTGAAAGCTAGTGGGAGTATTATGTTAAGGTTTTTAAATCTTATATGTTGTATTACATATTGGAAGTAACATTCCTTGTAAGCTAAATGTTAAGTCTTAGTTTGGAATAAAACTTCACTTGTAAGATTTAAGAATTAAAACATACAACTTTGGAATATATGTTTATCATTAATAAACATGTGCAGTAAAATAAATGATTCTAATAAAACATGATATATGGATAAATATCTTTTGACAAGATAGAACATGAATGAATTCTAAGTTTGACATGTAGATTCATCATATACATCATGTTGTGTATTAAAATTGTTGTATCATTCTTGAATAAGAAGTGATTTGACAACATTGATATCTAACTAAAAGTTATTAGATAACTTGTGTAATGAATATTCTAAAAGAATTACATCCTCAGCCTGGAATTGCTCCTAGATTCTATGAATGAACAATATGTCAAATGTTGTGCAAATTGTCATCAGCTTTAAACTTGAAAGTTAGGAAAGCATCAAACATTACAAGATATTAAAGTTTACGGAGTTTTAATGAGCATATTGTTGTTTGCATACAATGATGCTGGTTTAATTGAGATGACACTCAATACTAGTCATGGTAGAATTTCATCCTTGTTTATGGCCATGTGAACTGGTTGTGCTACTAAGAGCGCAGTTGCATTATACATTAAAAGAATAAGAATACTTTAAACTTTAAAATGTTTGAAAGTTTAAATTATCATAAATTTGTGATAGAGGATGTTACACACTTTATGAATTATTATGTGGATTGGTGAATGCACACATACAAGGACTTCACTAATTGAATTCTTAAAATAAAGTATTCTCAAAATTACGATAGATCAAGTTGGTTGATTTATGCCTTGTCAACAAGTATGATTGTCATTACTTGAGGCATAATTCATCAAATGGAATTTTCATGCATTGATCTATTTGGTATTTGGATAAGGGATGTTAAACAATTGTTATAATATATTGTATCCTATATTTGCATGTTTAATCCATGAATAAATTTATTTATTCTAAATCGTCCGTTGTCAATTAATGATATGGGAGTATCATTAAACTAAGACAAATCTGAGACATATGGTAGAATGTACTTGAAAGTATATTGATGAGAATGCATACCAATTTCAGATAATATTCAATGGATTGAATATAGGACTTATCCCAACTACATAATTTACTTTGTGGATATTGTTATAAGTAAATTATGAATAGTTATCCTCAGACTTGAGATACCAGATAAGTGTCATGAATGTAGTGCACTTCTGTGGAACAACTTAACGCTATACGTAACTGGTAGTCATAAGGGTTGTTTCCTGAAGTGTTGCAAAGTTCATGGGTTATTCTCGTAGTCAAGATAGAATTTGTTCATTCAAATTTATTTTGCAGTTTAATACTGTTGGGCCCCTCGTAGGGTTGACAAGATGTTTGCATGGCCATGCCCAAAGTTCTCCCCTGAATATGTTCAGAAGATTTGGTAATCTTGTTCAATCACTAATAACGAGAAACAGAATGGTTGAATAAAGAATGACTTAATTCCATATCTTTATTTAACATGGTATTAGAAACAAAAGGATAATAATAATGAGAAATCATTAAAAGGTTTTCCAGGAGCCTTGCTGGAGTTGTACTAGAGGCATCGAAGTGTTGCTAGACTCTAACCGATGTGATCACTCTATTAAGATATATCCAAGTGGGAGCTGTTAGTTTTATGGATATAAATTAGTAGACGTGAGTTAGGATCGAACTTGAGACTATGGGATTGCACACTTTACGTATGAGAATTTAAAGTTAAATAATTAAATATAAATGTTGTATTTATTTATTTATTAAACGAAATAACTAACGAACGTTAAGTAATTAATGTAATGGACTAACGGGCGTTAAAGGTATTTGGAAAAGCACTAGAATGCAAAGTTTGGAAGTTTCCGGAATCCCTTGGGGATACCCTTATCCGATCGGCCAAGGAAGAAAAGGAAACATACCCAACTTGTTCACCAAGTTTGCTTGGGTATATATACAAGGCTAGGGGTCTTGTTTTTGCATCTCTTGTATTCATTAGCTAAACCCTAAAACTGTTTTTGTGTGTGTTTTTAAGCTACAAACTGATCGACCAAATCCTCTAGGGGATCGATCATCTATTTTCCACAAACCAAGTTATTTGGTTTAGTAAAACTAGCATTACTTTAATTCGGTTTAGTACGTGTGTACAAGAACATAGTAATAACATACTTTTGTTATTATCCTTGGATTGAATTACAAAACGGTAAGGGGTAATTCATATAATCCTAATTAAATCAAATTAGGGTTCATCCTAATTGCTAGTTTGTGGATTTGATTCTTGTTAGGCTAGAATCAAGTAAGGTACGCATACTTTATTCTTTAGTTAATTAATTATTCATTATATGTTCCTATACGCTTCCGCACTTGCATTGATGTTTTGTGTTTTTATATATGATTGTCATAGTATATAATTCCAACACTGATAACATGGCACCTGTGCGTCCCATTAACGTGAGCGAAAAGGTTGTTAAAAGTCTGGTTTCTATTCCAGTTTAATCGAAGTCTGTGACAGTCGCTTTAGCTGTTGAACAAAGAAACGTTGATTAGTTACCCGAAGTTAAAAGCGAGAGATGAATAAGACGAATAACACTTATATATGCATGTAGCTTCAAGTGGACTTACCGGGACAAAAATGGCTATAAGGGCAGGATAGCGTTAATGAATTCGAATTTAAAGCCACAAGCAAAGATAATATATCATCTCAACGAGTCTTGCCTGCTATATATGTTTCTAGACACACATGTTAAATCATTTTAGTGTAATGTGTGGACTGGTAACTTTTCTACCAGTACTGTACTAACGTGAGACCCAAATTTTAGAAATCTTACTAGGTAAACTATTTCTTTCAATAATTAAATGATATATAATGTTTTAATATGTAAATTTATGAGGTTTCCTGCATATGTTGTACAATTGGTTATTTTTGTATTTTTAACTAAGTTGTGAATGTAGTTTCGGGAATACGGACGATATAGGGACATATATTATAGGCGGAGAAACCGTAGCAGAAGCATGGATCGGTCTGATAGATACGGTTGTCCAAGCTGGAAAACCATATAAAAGCTTATAAAGAAAAAGAAAAAAAAAAGGAATTTAGTGAGCAAGGTGAGCGTGAAAAATCATTGATAACTTGAATACGGTCAATTGATGATGAGGTAATTTACGCCAATTTCCTAATGTGTTATGGAGTACATAATATGTTTTGGTTTCTTTGATAATTATGTACCTTTTTCTGAAAGATCGATAGGGTAAACCAAGATATGAACGTGATTATTATCTCAATCGTACTGCTGAGCTCAAATAGCAATATGCCTAGAGGTGAAAAAATGAGCAGGTATTTCAGCTACTTTGGTGACACATTAACAGCCAGGTAACTTTTAAATGTAATAATTTGATTGTCGTACTGTTTTTAGCAAGTGAGCTTTCGTTCACTCACAACCCTCGCATTATAAATATTAAATTAGAATCTTTTTCTGAACCTGTTTACCCTGTTTCATTTTTTGTTATCCTTTTAGCTTAGCCATTTGACCCATTAGAGATACGACGTAATATGAACACTCAGGTAAAATTCAAACTTATAGCTTTTTCTGGCATCTGAAATCATCATAAATGAACTCAACCCATTTGACTCATTCAAGTTTTTGCTAGCCCATTTGACCCATTAGAGATGCAACATAATACAAGTTTGACCCAATCATATATTGTTTCCTTTATGCATTGTTGTTTGGAGGGAGGAAATGGTAATGGGGTTAACACGTTTGTATCAGCACTATTAAACTACTTTTGTTATGAATATGGCTTCATGAAGAATTGAAAATTTATATGTTAGAAAGGGATCCTTTGTGTTATGCGTACATATAATCTATAACCTTAGCAAAAGCGCCTTATTGTTGAAATTTATTAAAATCTATTATTAAGATCAGTTGATTAATTGCCTTTTGTTTTGTAATCTATGTCAATAATGTTTTTTGTGGTGTCATTTGTTAATGTTGTTGTATTCTCTTAATGAATTTTATCACATTATTCATATCTTTGTGTTGTAGTGTTCAATTTACAGTGAAGTTGACTCTATGGCCGCCTGCTGGTCTTCAATTGCTCCCCAATATCAACTACGTTTGAGATTCCTTTTGAATTTAATCTTTGTACTCATTCTTTGATATTCCCAACTTGCACAAAAATCTTATAAGAAATTGTTTATGCGTCGTAAATGACACCTTCAAAAACAATATTTATATAAGAGTGTTTTAAGATTATATTTATTTTTGGCTGGCCACACCAACCTCGAAAAGAGAGGGCTAATTCATACATTGAAAGAGCTGCTTTTATTTTATCTCCTCGTAATTATTAAATGCAGCTTTTTTGACTCTGTACGAAAATGCATGATTGAATGTTTACAAGTTGCATCCTAAAAGTAGTAAGGTACAGACAAACGGAAGGTGCATGTCAAGTTGCTTACATCTTGGACCATTATCCCTTGAATTATAGGTTATGCTAGTCTTCCCTATTTCCCAAATCTTCTAAAGTGTTCTCTGCTTATACAAGTTGCATCCTAAAGCCAACGGGAAGGTGTCAAGTTGCTTACATCTTGGAGCATTATCCCTTACATTATCAAAAGCTAGTCATGCTACTTACATCTTAGACCATTATCCCTTACATTATCAAAAGCTAGTCCTGGTACTTACATCTTGGACCATTATCCCTTACATTATCAAAAGCTTTGAAGGTCTGTGAACACACTGAACAGAGTGTTTGGATGCAGGTTTTAACACTGTATCATCATAATCCTTTTGTTGGATTGTTTTATCTTCTTCCAAAATTATCATCAAAACAGATGATAGAGATACAAAACACAACCTTCAATAACAACTATGCAAATATACCCTGGAAAACGACAATGGACAACAATTGTGAGCGAATGATATATCTAGAGTAACTACAAAATGAATTTTAGTTTACCAAAGATGTAATTCACATAAGTAACTTTTAGACTTGTTCAACTCTTTTCTTTCCTTTTTTTTTTCTATCTCTTATATATGTACCTTCTGTTCTAAGTTCACATTAGATTTTATATACTTCGTTTATGTTTTTTTTTTCATCTTCATAATGTTGTACTGTGAGTAGTTGTGCCCTTCCAATAGGGATCCGGCTAGTAGAACTACAGGGATCTGTGGATCTGTAGTGACAGAAAAAGGGTTTTGATAAAAGCATAGGTTTTTGCATCTTATAGTTTTACACCAAGATATGTATATTAGCCAACATTTACTTTTAGCATGCATTATCGATTTCTAACGTATCTCAAGACCAAAAATACGAAAGATATAAAGTAAAAGAAATGACAACCACATTATGAAAAATAAACTAGATAAACTAAAACATTAGTAATATTTCATTTCAATACTAAGAACGATACAAAGGATTGGGTATATAACACCAAAGTAGATTAACAACACAAAGTACATGTCTCCATAAGAAAACTTAATCATGGGGAACACAAGAGCGATGAGTGTTAAGACGATGAGTACGAAGGCGATGTAAACCATGTTGGTGAAGATCCTTCTTGGTTTTGGTTTGAAATGAGATGAGATGAGAAGGAAGATGAAGTTTGAATGAGAGGTATTTTTTTGATAGTGGAAGATTTAAAAAATGAGGATTTGGTGGAGTGGACGTCGGAGGGAAGATTCGATTTTCGGATAAGTAAAATAAGACAAATTTATAGACCTAGACTATCGACGAAAGAGTAACACGTATGCAAGAAAAGTTTCCTAACGAAGCTACGTGTAATATATGAGTATGTGAAAAAAAATAAACACATAAGTTTCTATGTGAGCATACTTATTTTCTAAGCTAATGTTATTTAGAGATAAGTAGAAAATCATACCTCTAATGCACTTAAGAGTGTCTTTACTAATGACAAGACAAATGTCAGTAGACTACTCCAGTTCCTTCGTGTTTAAGATACCTTCTTAGGGAAGGTGATCTTGTTACCAAGCGATTCCTATGGCTTGATAAGTATGAGCTTTAGCACAACGCAAAATGACAAGGAAGGTTAGTGCAATTTAGTAAGAAAAAAAAATGTTTTCATCTAATCAACATCCAAACAAAGTGTTTTTAAAACATGGTGTTTGTTTTTGTAAAAGACCTTCTTTGTAGTTTTCAATTAAACATGGATCGTATCAAGTTTTTAAAGTACAACATACTCTAAGAAACTTGGTAACGAAGCTCTGATGCCAATTGTGGAAAACTAGAGGGGGGGGGGGTTGAATAGTTTTACCAATTAAAAACTTCGTTTTAAATTATTTAGATTGACTTATGTCAATCTATTTAAACATGAGTGTTGAATGTTGATAGACAAGCATATAGATATATAAATATGTAATGAAAAGATAAAGAGTAAGAAGCACAAAACCACAACGCGAGTATTTATAGTGGTTCAGCTACAAGGACACCTTCCTTGCCCTACTCCACTCCCCGAGTAACCTACTCGAGACTTTGTAATCACTACACAACACCAGCTCCTTGTGGCGAAGAAGCCTTCACAACGTTGCCTACACTTTATCCGATACAAGGCTGGATACCGGGTTCTTCCACGAGGTAGAACCAAACCTATCACAACGTCGCCTACCCTTTATCCTGTACTAGGCTAGATACCGAGTTCCATTACAATGGAGGAACTACTACCCAACACTACACAACACTTAACCCAAAGGAGATCCACTCCTTATAACAACATCAACAAGGATATCAATATCCTTTGACCCAATACTGATTTATCTTGTACATCGAACACACCATATCGAATGTACACCTTAGGCACCTTTCACTAATGCCTTTGGCTTGACTTCTAGGCACCCTTCACTAATGCCTTGTGACTTGACTTCTAAACACCCTTAATGCCTTTAGCCTTTTCTTCTAAGCACCCTTCACTAGTGCTTCAAATATGGACGTTCGACACCTTTCAATAATGTCTTCGTCTTGACCCTTTAGACATCTTTCACTTATGTCTTCGACACTACACTTCTAATGAGAAGGAAGAGAAATATCAGCAAGAGAACCTCAGTAGTCTTGATGATGATGAAGCATGGCAACTCATGGACTTGAGCTTGCTCGACTTCAAAAGGTGGTGATCTTGCTTTTAAGAGGAACCTAGAGAATCACAAAAAAACAAAACTACATACATAGATCACTTGGATATGAGGTTAGAGAGTTTATAACTCAAAGAGAAAATATATATGAAAGGGGTGAGTTACAATGAAGAAATGGCTCACTATTTATAGAAGAAAATTAGCTACTGTTCCCCGGATCCCATGGATCCCTCACTTGAGGAATCCGTCCAGTGTATTACTGGGGATCCGTGGGACGCTCCCTTTTGCCCATGGGTTTTGGGTCATGGGTCATAGGCTTTGGACCATGGGTATCCTAGTAGATACAATGTATCTACAAGATGCAATGCATCTAGTCCATGGGTCATGGGTTAAAACCATGGATCATGGATAATATCCATATATGACATATGCATGATGTCATGCAATGGGTTATGGCTATGCTCTATGGGTATGGTTTATGGACTTTGGGTTTTATCCAACTACATTCAATGTATTTGGTCAATGGGTCAAATACTTAAACTTCTACACATTATAATACATAATAGTTATGTGTATATTTGCCCAATATGTAAACACTAGTTGTTATACATATGTATTACTAAATCATAAAATCACTTATACGTGTTTTAGTGTTTTATGTGAAAACATAAGTGTGTTAGTAAACTATTGGCTCAAACCATTTACGTATTTTATTTGTTTCGTTAAAATGATTTTACGTTTGTTATCGACAAAACATTAGAAGATCGTAAAATATAAATAAACGTTTTTAAGGCTTATTTGTATTAACAGAGGCTAATTAAGACACTTAATGCTAAACCACTTGATTTAATAAACAACTCATTACTCCAATTTTTTCATACACAAACCGAACACATTTCTTTTCTCTCTCTAAAAAAACGCTCCCAACAAAAAGAAAACCTAGATCTTATTTTGTGCGCCACCTCATGGTGATCGTCTTTTAATTGTAACACCAATTTGATTCAATCAATTTCATTGTTTTTTCCCATCTGCATTGTGGATGCCAGTAATAATTTAGTGATGGATTGGTGTAAATGGGTTCCTATCAAGTGTAATGTGTTTGTGTGGAGGGCAGCGTTAGGAGGGATTCCTACCTCTGTTTCTTTGCTGAAAAGACATGTTCCGGTTGCGGATATTGGTTGCCAGATATGCGGGTATGGGGACGAATCAATCGAGCATCTTTTTATCTCTTGCTTGGTTGCTTCGGTTGTATGGCAGGGCATTAGCCAGTGGTGTAAGGTTCCTAACATTTTTGCGTTCACTTTTGGCGATCTGCTTGAGCTCCATAACTTCGTGGGGCTAAAAGGTATTGCTAAAGAGGTTTTCCAAGGTATAGTTAGGATTGGTTGCTGGTCTTTGTGGAAAGCGAGGAATGAGCTTAGGTTCTCTAACAAGACGGTGCGGCCTAGTGATATTTTGAGCGAGGTTAAGTCGGTTGGTTTTTTATGGTTTTCTAATCGAGGTAGGTTAAAGTCGATATCTTGGGAAAGGTGGTGTAAATTTAGCTTCTTGTAAATGTTGTAGTTTGTTTTTGGGGGCCCTGATTTTGGGGTCGCCCGTGGTGGTTTTTTAATGAAATTTACAGTTCAAAAAAAAAATTTCATTGTTTTTTATTCCAATACAATCAATTACTTTCCTTTTCATCTATTGGTCCATTGTGGGTCGGTGGATTCATTATAATTAATTGGTTGGTATTGGGTTCTTACACATTATTGCTTGGTTTTTAGATATTTAATTGTGGGTGGGTGCACTATCATGATGCATTGATTGTTCCTTTATATTAATGTACGTGCATGAGGTGTTTGTTTGCCTTTGTGTGTTGTGGCTGTGTAAGTTTGTTGGTTGTGGGTTTACGAGAGAATGGAAAGAGGGTTTTTGAAAAGTGTGTCGGATTATCAATCATGTGACGAAGGACATGTGGGTTCGATGAGTTCTTTGTTGGATGATTTGGAGAAGAAATTTGCTGATGATATGACTAATTTAGCTGTGCCACATGGGGCATCTTTGAATGAGGGAGATGTTGATCGCCAAACGGATTCACAAGCTAGTCATAATGTTGGATCTGCTATAGGGAACAACATTACGAGTGATTCACAACCTCAAGTTGCTGAAGGGCTTGCTGCTGATGTGAATGTCGGAATGAGAAGCCATATCGAGGCTCTTGCTAGTCCACAAGTTGCTGTTACTATTGATATCGATAATTATGGTGTTTCTGCCCCTTACAAGAGTGTTAAGGACTCGACAAAGCAGAGTACTACTTTTTCTAATGTCCTTAATAATGATAGTACAAGGCGGAAACTACAGTTTCGGTATTTGGTCAATGAGGAAAGGGTGGATAAACACGATACATTGCTTCCATTAGCGGCTATGAAGAAGGTATTAAGCCGGTATGACAACACTTTGGTAGGTTAGTTTCTTGGTAAGACCATCGCATTCCCTAATGTTAAAAGTTATGTCACTAATACGTGGGGGAAATTCGGATTACTTAAACTTATGAAAAATGGTGATGGTGTGTATCTTTTTAAATTCGCTACCAAAGAGGTATGAATCGTGTTTTGGAACGAGGTCCTTGGTTAATCCGCAACTCGCCTATTATTCTTAACAAATGGACTCCTACTTTATCTCTTAATAAGAATGAGGTAACCAAGGTACCAGTTTGGATCAAATTGCATAAGGTTCCTCTAGTTGCGTACTCGGAGGATGGATTGAGCTTGATTTCTACAGAAGTTGGGAAACCAATTATGTTAGATTCTTTTACAAGTTCTATGTGTGTTGATTCATGGTGCCGCATTAGTTTTGCTCGTGCTTTAGTTGAATTAAGCACAGATTCTGAATTGAAAAGCCAAGTTACTATGGCTATTCCTAATGATGAAGGTAATGGCTTTTCTACAGAAATTATTGATGTTGAATATGAATGGAAGCCTCCTCATTGTGGTGAATGTAAATCATTTGGGCATACTCTTTTTGATTGTCCAAATTGCGTCAGGGAGCCTGTTCGTAATGACATTAATGTGGCAGCAAAGGTGTCTAATCCGGTGGATAATCATGAAGAGGGTTTCATCGAGGTAAGGAACCGTAAGAATAAAGGGAAGAATATGGTTGCTTCGTCTCAATCTAAGCCAATTGGAGGTATTAAGCTTTCTAAGCCAAAACCTAATTTCTGGAAACCTAAAGTGACGGTAGCTACAAATCAAAATGCTACCAACCAGGATTCGAATTCTAAGATTCAAAAGGAGGCTTCTAATTCAAATGTTAATTGTGGTACGAACTCAAACTCTTCAAATTCTTTTAGTATTTTGGAATCTTTGGTGGATGAGGATGTTCTCGATTTTCAACATGATGGTAAGCGGTCACAAGATCTGCATATAAGTGACTTGGATCCGAAGGTGCAGGTTGAGGCTTCTAAGCCTTGTACTCATTCATATCCTAGTACTTCTTCAACTAAGAGGGGTAACCTGTTCTCTAAGGTAGGTGATGTGGTAGTTTCTGATAGTAGTGATGATGATGAAGTCTTGGAAGACCACGTTGGGACGTTATATTCGGGTAGTGGAAGAAATGAACAGAGCCTTTATGAGCAATGGAAAGCGGATACGGGTGACTGTAAGAGGATCATGAAAAGGTTTATAAAATTTAAATTGGTTTATAAATTAAGTCACTATAGTGAGATGAGGTTTATGATGACGAGAATAAAATAGGTATAAGTTTACTGACTTTTTTATTGCAAATAAAATATATGTAACTAATTTAAACCGTATCAATTTATAAAGTTTTAACAAGTTTAAGCATAGTGATAATAGGTTTATAAAATGAGAAATTTAAGAGTATATGACATTGAAATTATATAAACCTTATCAAAAGGTTTACCATTGGAGATGCTGTAAGTGGTGGCATGACTTAGCTCCTAACTGGAATGAACAAATATGTAGTCGCGAGCACTGTTTGGGTTCTATTACTAGAGTAACAACAATCCTGACATCTTAGTGTAAATTTATTTACTTAGTCCGTTATGGTTAATCACAAACTTTAGTTTTGTAAGGGTATAATAATTGGTGCTCTTTGAGTATAAAGTCTATTTATTATTTATTTACTAGCTAATAACCCGTGTAATACACGGGCTGTATAAATTTATTTTGTTATAAGAATCTTATAATTTATGCAAGAAAAACAAAAGTCACATTCACATGAAATGGACCATATTACAAAATACGACATAAAAGTCTGTCAATTCGTGACGGGTTTCACATCATAGTGAATCAGAAACTCTAAATACGGGGATAAATGATCAAATAACATCACAACTTATCGTTCAAAAAAAAAATAATAACATCACAACTTAAAATAACAGCATCACATGTAGGATGCAACTTCATATGACTAAAGTCTTCATCTTTCTAATTTAAGCAAACATGTACATTCAATTCGTACAAATATGCTATTAGATGGGTTATGGGTAGAATATACATAAGTAGGAACAAATAAAAAAGAAGTTATATTCCTAAAGAAAATAAATAACAACAAATTTTATATCCATCTTCAAAAGTTGTCACTCAAAAAAGTTAGCCAACTTAGAATTAACTACTACTTGTATAGTGTATCCTTGTTTTCTTTTGTCGTGGTAGTCATCTAATTGCAGCTTGTAAAGTTCAACAAATTGTCCTTTTGTCTTCAGAGTAACAAACTGCCATTGCGTCCCCAACAATGCATCCTTCTCCAAACTTATCTATAAGAATATCAGCGGAACACTATACCAAAAAATCCTCTTCATCATCTGCTCATAAACAACCATTGTGGGTTAATATGAATTTAAAGGTAAAAATATTGTCCCTAATTATGTTCATATCAACCAATAATGTGGAGGTAATTCGTTCTGTTCCATAATTTCTGCTTTTGCCAAAGGACCGAAGCATATGAACAATAGCATGTTTAGACTTTCAGTCTCTTTAACTTTTAGCATAACTTAAATACCATCTCGAAAATATTTACCAACGTCAGACATGGTACGATAAACAAAGGTAAAAGTTGGACACAAATGTGATAACTTTTTTAAAAGCACAAAAAATTATTATCGCATAACCCTTATAATCTTTAAATTTCCCAATGCTTTCAGAAGACTTATTAAAGGCTCAAATGTCATTAAATAGCTCAAAAGCTTTCATCACTATGGTTATCGTAAAGTTACCACCAAAAACCATTCACAATAAACCTGTAGATAACATCAGACAAGCAAAACTATGTTGGATCAATCTAACAACCCAAATGCTTCAATAAAAAGTATGTCACTATTCATTCCTCGAGGTGCGATCCTCTACAAAGCCACAAATTATAAAAAGTCTGCAAAGCCAATTGTCTTGCGACACGTGTCCTCCACTAATTTTATCCCTTTCCATCTTTTTTTTTTCTTAATATTTTCAGCTAAGGGGCATTTGAGTCATTTGACTTGTTTTTTAATTCCACCCGAATCTTCAAACGCAAATAACTTTCAAACGACATATTTTTATGAAAACCCGATTCCACCATAATTTTTAAAATTTAATCCTCTTTAATTTGATATGCATTTTGATATAAAAATCGGAACTTTTTTTTTTAATTTCAAGTGGGTTATGATTTTCTTGAAATTTTTGGCATATTCGACCCTACTTTTATCTAATTTAAAGGTTGATTTAAGCAAAATTTAGAACACGAAAGTTGTAGATTTTAGTTCACTCTTTACACAAGTTTTTGAATCACTCAAATCCGATATGAAATAAGTGAGATATCGCACGTTAAAAATGGCGTTTTAGTCATATTTGTTGCACACTATGTGTTTGATAAAATGTCTAGCTTAGATTTTTAGTGTTAAAATTGCGTTAAATGCTCTAAATTTTGTACCACAACGCATCATTAATTATTTTATTAATGTAAGATTCAAAAAGTGATTTTTTTAGTACTTAATTTAAAATAAAAATGCACGTTTTGTTCATCAGTTAATCTTGGTTCATCAATCTGATGAACTGATGAATCAAATCAAAACTGATGAACCAAACCAAACTGATGAACTGATGAACCAAACCAAAACTGATGAACCAAATCAAACATAGTTCATCAGTTCATCAATCATAGTTTCAGCTTAACATGTTGGTGTTTGTTTTGTTCTGTTCATCAGTTTATTTTGGTTCATCAATCACAGTTTCAGTTTTAGTTTGGTTCATCAGTTTTTGGTTTGGTTCATCAGTTTGGTTTGGTTCATGAATCATAGTTTCAGTTTTGGTTTGGTTCATCAGTTTTGGTTTTGGTTCATCAGTTTTTGGTTTGGTTCATCAGTTTGGTTTAGTTCATCAATCATAGTTTCAGTTTTGGTTTGGTTCATCAGTTATTGGTTTGGTTCATCAGTTTGGTTTAGTTCATCAATCATAGTTTCAGTTTTGGTTTGGTTCATCAGTTATTGGTTTGGTTCATCAGTCTAGTTAGGTTCATCAATTTTGCTTTTATGCTTTTTTTTAACAGTTTGATTTGGTTCATCAGTTCATCACTTTGGTTCATCAGTTTTAATAGTTAAAAACATTAACTATTAAAAACATCACTTTTTAAATCTTGCATTAATAAAATGATTAATGATGCGTTGTGGGACAAAAATTAGTGCATTTAGCTCAACTTTAACACTAAAAATCTAAGCTAGACATTTCATCAAACACCTTGTATGCGACAAATATGAGTAAAACACCATCTTTAACGTGTTATATCTTACCCATATGACATCGAATTTGAGTGATTTGAATTTCTGGGTAAAGAGTGAACAAAAATCTATAACTTTCATGTTTTAAGTTTTTCAAGATTCGACATTTATGAGCGTAAAAAATAGGGCCGAAAATGCCAAAAAAATAAAGAAAATCAAGAACCACTTGATATGTAAAAAAAAGTTCGAAATATTTATCAAGATTTATACCAAATTAAAGAGAATCGAATTTTAAAAATTTTGGTGAAATCGGTTTTTCGTAAAAGTTTGTCGTTTGAAAGTTATTTGCGTTTAAAATTTGTGGTGGAATATGAAAAACGGGTTAAATGACAAAAACACCCCTCTAACCAAATTTAAAAAGGAAAAAGGGAAGGAGTGGGTGGAGGACACGTGGCACGAGCTGAATGGCTTTGCAAACTTTTTATTTTTATTCCCTTTCTATTTGATCCGGTACCTTCATTCCTCTTATAGAAATTTTATAAGATCATCACCTTCTAGAAAAGGACCACAAAGAATAGATAATAAAACCAAGGATGCAAAATACCTTAAGCTTCTAAAACTTCACGAAAGAAAGATTCATTTAGACATTTCATCAAATGGTTGGTGTTCAACAGAGAAATACAAAATTAATAACAACCAAATTTCATGCTATGACATATAAACCCGGGTAAAGCCTTGTAACCCAATAAAAACATAAACAAAATCATATAATTACATCTTACCGAGCAATGAGCACAAATGCAGAAATTAGCAATCGAAGCCCAAAGATCACGCATCAAAATGAGTGATGAAGAATTATAATCTAGTACGTTATAATGTATATACATAAACAACAATTTCAGTGTTTAAGAATTTCATTCGATTGAAAAAAAGAAGAGGTATGATAAGAGAGAAAATAAAAAGAAACTTAGAGATAATGATGAATAAATGTGGAGAGATGAATTTAAAATTCAAATTGGTTCACTGATCTATGCTTTCATGCATTGGAGGGTTGTTGGTGGCTCCGGTTCCCAAGTTTCACATGCCATGATAGTATAAAATACTACTACTATTTACCTGTATACTACTTAATTAAAAAATATAGATAAATACATATGACATCAGCTTTTTTTTTTTTTAATTATCCAACAAAGTAACTCAATTGAAGTATTTTGTTTCAATTAACCAATTAAATAGCTTAACCTGACATCAGCTCAAACCCTCTTTTAATAGATAGTATAGATAGATTTATTTCGGATTTGCTTAATGTTGGTTAAACCGGATCATGTATTAGTATTGTTGTCTTATGATCTATATGATTATCGCATATTTGATACAATATACATGTAGTATAACAAATTATTTGCCTCACGGTTGGTGTTTATAGTATAATACTACATTTTTGCATTCTTTTTATATAAGATTACAAGTGTCATTTGATCAAAAAATAAAAGTGTTATATGTAATATCCAAAAAACCATAGATGTCTCCTTATGATATAATGGGCTAGAACAAATAGTTACCCCAATCCATCATAACTCCAAACAAAAAATTTGTTCAAGTTTAAAAGTGAACTTGATTGTATTTGTTTGGTTAAAATAATTCGTAAATGATATGATGATTAAATTTAAGTATACGTTATACTTTGTGTAAATATGCTCTTACTATTTGTCTTTATTTTTGGATTATGTTTAGGTGCAGTTTGGTATTTGGGGTTAGGATTGGATTTAGAAAACCAAAGTAGAAAAAATTGTTTGTTTGTAGCTTTAGCCTTGGAAGTTGTGGATTAATCCTAAAAATAATATTGTTAGAAAAAATATCATATTAGGTGGGGATGAGATTAAAAGGTGGGCCACATTAATTGTTGTTTCTAAGAGTCTGTTAATTTTTGTTGACGGGTTTAAGATTTAGATTCGGATTTGGATTTAAATTTGGTTTATATTTGAATTTAGATTTGATGTGTGAGAGAGAATATATATATAATTGATATAATTTTATTTATAACAAAAGTTTATTTGAATATTAAAATATGAATGGACAAGGACAAAAGCAAAAAAGAAAATGACAAAAAAGTCAAGTATTCAATCGAAAATGACAAAAAAATAGAGTATTCAACTGAAACCATGGATACATGTAAGGAATGATGTGACCCACAATATCAAATACTGTTTTGAATCACCTACGTACCAAACGAACCCTTAGCTTTGGTCCATGGATTTTAGGGGTCAAAAAATGTATTTACTTCTCTTTGTGTTATTTATGTTTTTCTTTTACACTTAACTTCATATAATTTATTTAAATTCCAGCCACTAAAGTTTTTATTAATTACCTCATTTTTTTAAAAATTATTATTTTCACAAATTTTACACTTATATTTTAAAGTATCTTTTTCTCCACCAAATTTATCAAAGTTTGACCAATTTCTTTTTTAATTTTGACTTTCAAGTGACCAATAAGAATGCTCAATTTTGCCACATGTTAAAATAGAGCAACCTGATTGACCCAATTTTTTTTTCTTAATAAGATTGATTTAGCAAAAAACTTCGAAAATGATGTAGTTCCTTATTGTATAAAAGATAACACAAACCACAATACAATCTCACAAACCTACAACTTTATGGTTGATGTGCACACTTACATACCATTAAGTAAAAAACTTTGGGTTTTATTCGTATTATGTTTTTCGATTGTATAACGTAATTTCCATCAACAAACAGCCTTGGAGCATGGGGCTGTAGTAATGAGTGAGCCTCGTTAATAAAAAAATGGAAAAATGACGTGTGGTGTACTTGTGCGTGTTTTTATTGACATGTTTTATTTTTGTATTTTTATGTAATTTGTATTTTTATTTCAATGAATAAAAAATTAGCTGGTTTGAAAAATAAAAAGAAAATAAATTGGTGGGTCCCAAAAGTGGACTAAGTTACTGAGGAGGGTGTTTTTGGGTGGGTGAATGAGAGGTAAGTGAAAATGGAAAAAGTTGAGATGGTGCTGAAGTGAAGCTTTGGCTTAATTTGCTGCATGCTTTTGTTGACTTTAAGTCGGCCTTATGCGAAAATTTAATGGTAAAGATATGTATATGCATCCTTTACCGAGAAAAGATACTATGTATATACATCTTTTGACCTTTCCAATTATACGCTAGAAATACGATTTTGTAATTATCGATTCTAAGGTAGTATGTACCATATGTACTTATTTCTATTTAGGTGTGTATGACAGCTTGTGTTACTATTCCTAATACTATTCATCATTCTCAAGTGATTATCAGTGGAAAGCTTAGGGCCTAGGAAGCACGGATACGGCAGAAACCTCGGAGTGGCAGTGTCGGGCACGGACACGCCTCAAACACGTGTCCGACACGGACGTGCCGTGTCCCACGTGCGATTCGATCTGGACACGATTTTGGACACGGGCATAGTCGGACACGGCTCGGATGGTGTTTGCCGGTGAAGCTTTGAGGTGTAGTATGAGATACGATGTATGTGTTCTGCATTTTTTGAGGAGTGAGATGAAGATATAGAAAACGTAGCCTAGATAGACGACCAAGTTCATGAGGAATGGAAATACAGGGAGGGAAGATACAGGGAGGGAAGACGGGGGCGTGTGTATATGTGAGCAGTGTATTAGGGTTAAGAAATATAGGGTTAGAATTATTATTTCTTGTTCGGCTGACCCATTTTTCCATCCGAAAATTATGGGCTGAAATATTCAAGTGGGCTCAAAGAAAATGCATACATAATATGAATTTTGCAAGTGGACTCAAATATACAATTAAATTGCATACACAATATAAATTTTACAACATTTGTATAAAATATATATTAAAAACATAAAATTTAATAATAGAATTAATAAAAGTTTGTAAATATGTATATAAAGTATATAAATACGTATATAACTTATATATATATATATATATATATATATATATATATACACATATACATATATATATATATATATATATATATATATATATATATATATATATATATATATATATATATATATATATATATATATATAGGGAAGAGTTATTTTCAGAACCAAAAAAAGGTCGAGAACTGCGAGAACCAGCATCAACCAATCAGATTTTTTTGGATATTAATTTTTATTATTTAGTTCAAAAGGGTATAATAGTAAAAATATATTTTTTATTTTCTTTTTGAAAAATTTTAATAAAAAATGTTTCTTTTTATCTAAATTTTAGGAATTTAATTTTTATACATGTATGTTTGGTAAGATGCATATGTGTTTTTTTAGATAATGTAAATTGCATGTGTTTTTAGAAATAACAAGAATATTAAGTTGTGCACATGTACATTTTTGTAGAAACATATGCAAGCTTTACGTATATGAACATTGGCATTCCTCAAACCACTCTTTAGTAACACTAAAACTTAAAAAATAGAGCATACACGTTAAACTTTATAATCCCAAGCAAAAATATAACATATGCGTTAAACATCTTTTGGTGTTGAACTTTTTAACTTTATAATCAACTAAATTATCACATGTGTAAATGTTGATACAATTTTGAAATGTAAAAAGAGCATAGAATTATATTTTTAGGACTGCAAAAGTGCTTTGACTCATTTCGTCATCATGCACATACGTATGCATATGTGCATTTTCATCGTAATCTTGATGAGATTCGCCAATTTGGAACTATGTACATGTGCATTGACGTCTTAATGATCTTTAAATCTTCAAACAATAATCCAAGACACCTGTGATTAAAAAAACCATTGTATATTGTTACACCAGTATACAATAACTGGACTATTACATGAATTTGATAAAGGTTAGATATAAAGATGAGATGCAAAATAGGTCAGCATTTAAAAGAAGACGTCAATAAAACAATCATTTGAGCATGACTTAATTTTTTACTACCAATAAAAGCATACCCACAACATAAAACCATAGCTTGTAATCTTTTATGCCTAAAAAAAAAACAACCAATTATATCGAAATTTATACATGTGCACACATCAACATGAAGCCCAAAATCTAATGCATGCACATGTATCTTTCTTTTCTTCATTCAATTCATCCTTACTATAACGAGACAACCCCGATACACATCAAGGCATGCACCTTTAAAAAAATGAAGTTGGAGAAAAAAACTGTAATTTGATGCTCATTGTCATGGAAAACTATATTCATCATCTTCTTTTTGCTCTTCATGTTCATTGTCATTTTTAAAGCAAGCAAATTAAACTGTCACTAAATCAAACTCCATTTAAATAGAAGATAATAGCAAAAAATACACTTTAAAATGGTTCCGCTACAACCTATCATAAAAAATATCAAAATCACAAATTACTAAATTCACTATCATCATATCTAAGCCACATAATTTTAGTTTGTTTTGATTAAAAAAGACTCATGAAGCCTCAAACACAACATTTATAAATTTGTAATAATGATCACGTATGTAAGAAAATATGAAAGATCTATCATATAAAAAGAATATTAATTGATATAAACCTATGACAAATGTATCCATGAAAGCACCAAACTAAAAGTGAAATTTGTTAGTGTGGTTGATTCATTTGTTATTTGTAGCCATATAAGATGAATGACATAAAAAAGCATACAAATCATAGATCAAGACAAAAAAACAAAATAAATACTACTTTAGCCATATTAAAGCATTTGAGCGAAACCCTATTAATGAAACAAGAAACGTATTACCTTTATAAAAAATAACTTGTAATCTGCCATGAAAGAGATTATGATTACGGTGGCTGTGAGGAATGAGATAGGAAGATAGGGTTTTTTTTCCTTTTAATATATCAACACTTCATGATCCCTATTTATATGGACGGTTTTAAAAATGGTTAATGTAAAATTCCTCTATTGCCCCTAAAGCTCCAACAAAATAAAATCTAAAAATTCATTTATTTACAATTGTGCCACAAATCATCCAAACCATTTATCAACTTATCTAAGGGTTAAAATCGGTTCTCGCAGTTCTCGACCTTTTTCTGGTTCTCAAAATAACCCTTCACTATATATATATATATATATATATATATATATATATATATATATATATATATATTGTTGGTGTGTAACTCCCAGAACAGGGTTAGATAATCAATGTCAGCAGAAACAAATACCACTAGGTGGTTACCGGATATCACTTGGAATCGTGTGATGACTTTCCAAAGTAAACTATTCGACCATAATGCCTGGGTTACATGAATATCTACTTGGGATAAGACCAAATGTAGTTATAGAATTAGGCACAATTCAATAACCCTTTTGCTTATAAGTGTTAATCGTTTTCTTTGTATCCATCATGCATAATCAGATCTCCTATTTATAGGAGGTTACTCTGAGCTAGCCAAATGAAATTATGAGAATTAATCGGCCCATTAATCGGCCCATTAATCGCCTCATAATTATCCCCATTATAGCCTTTAGTGGTTACATGACCAATTAAACGTGGTCATTACGCAGTTGTAACTGCCACTTGAATTGGTCAAAGCCCGTTACAAGCAGTACTTTCATCAGTACTTTCGTAGCACTAGCAGTGGAAACACTGCTTCAGTGGAAACACTGCTTCGGTGGAAACACTGCTTCGGTGGAAACACTGCTTCAGTGGAAACACTGCTTCCGTGGAAACACTGCTTCAGTGTAAACACTGCTTCAGTGGAAACACTGCACTACCAATACAAACCACTATTAGAATCAGGGTGTTCAGGGACTTTATGGGTGTACACTTCGTACCTCCTAACCCATTACAATGTGTGAACTAATCCCACAATGCACTAAATTTTCCAACAATCCTCCCCAAATTTAGTTCACTTCCTTTGCATGAAAACAAACATTAAACAAAACATGTGCATAAACGAAAATGTCCTGAGGATTGAATTTTCATCTTAGTAAATTACACGTTCAAATATTCGAGAATCAGGGTGTTCTAAGAATTGAACCCTTCAACAAATTTGAATACCTGAAGATAAAATACACACAAGTTTTCAAACACTTATCAGCTCCTGACACTATACAAGCCATGTGTCCATATCCAAATTCATAAATGTTGTACAAGCTAAAAGTCCAAAAGCTTCCTGAAGCGGCAAAACTTCAACATTCGCATAGGTGGTTCCTCTTTATTCATGCTCCTGCCAAGCACTTTTTCAAAGAAAATTAACCATTAAGAAGTAAAGACTTCATCCTCCTTTCAGCAGGTTCTGAGCACAACCTTGGGATGTAAATAAAACATGTGCTCCAGTTCACTGAATGTTCAGCTTTCCACATTGAACTCAGCTCCTAAGTTTCCTTAGGAGGGAGTTGGGTGTCCTAGCATTCAGTGACTAAGTTGGACATAAACCCATCCCTTTAGCAGACTTTATAACCAAGTCTCTAGCTAATCCCTTCGTCAAGTGATCAGCTAAGTTCTGTTGAGATCTAAAAAACTCTATAGATACCACCCCATTCATGATAAGCTCACGAATCATGCTATGTCTGATACCTAAGTGTCTAGACTTACCATTGTACATTTGGCTATAAGCCTTAGCCAATGTAGCTGCACTATCACAACGGATAGAAATCGGTGCTATAGGTTTAGGCCACAATGGAATCTCAAGAAGCAAGTTTTTCAACCATTCAGCTTCTTTACCAGCAGCTGCCAAAGCTACAAATTCAGATTTCATTGTTGAACTGGTGATGCAAGTTTGCTTCTTGGATGCCCAAGAAATTGCACCTCCACCAAGTAGGAATACCCAGCCACTGGTAGACAAATTGTCTTCAGTGTTACTGATCCAACTTGCATCAGTGTATCCTTCCAACACTGATGGATAACCAGTATATGAGAGACTATAATCCATAGTTCTCTTTAAATACTTCAATACCCTTTGAACTGCTTGCCAGTGATGAGCACTAGGATTACTAGTATACTTACTCAATTTTCCCACTGCAAAACTAATATCAGGTCTTGTATAAGTCATGGCATACATCAAGCAGCCAATTACCCTAGAATACTCAAGTTGAGATACAGCCTTGCCATTATTAGGCATCAACTTCTCACAAGTATCCATAGGTGTACTCCATGGAGTACAATCAAAGTAATTGAATTTCCTCAACACCTTCTCAATATAATGAGACTGAGAGATAGAAATTCTTTTACTTTCATGTTTAATCCTTATACCAAGGATAACATCAGCCTCCCCCATGTCCTTCATGGAGAACCTTGATGACAAAAATTCCTTTGTCAACTCAACCTGATTTTGGTGAGTGCCAAATATCAACATATCATCAACATATAAACAAATGATGACTCCTTTACCAGATTCATCAAATTTGTACATACACATTTGTCAGCTTGGTTAAGAACATAACCACTAGACAAAACCACTTCATCAAATTTTTGATGCCATTGCTTAGGTGCCTGCTTTAGTCCATAAAGAGACTTAATCAGTTTACACACCTTGTTTTCATTGCCAGGCATGATGAAGCCTTGAGGTTGGTTCATATAAACCTCCTCTTCCAATTCACCATTCAAGAAAGCTATCTTCACATCCATCTGATGAACAATCAGATTGTGAACAAATGCCAAAGAAATCAGCAGTCTTATGGTAATGATACGAGCCACAGGGGCATAAGTATCAAAGTAGTCTATCCCTGACTTTTGTTTAAAGCCCTGAATGACTAGTCTAGCCTTGAACTTTTCAATAGTTCCATCTACCTTCATTTTCTTTTGAAAATCCATTTGCAACCCAGAGGTTTGTAACCAGGTGGTAGATCAACCAACACCCAAGTGTTGTTGCCCATGATGGAATCCATCTCATCATTGATTGCTTCTTTCCATAAAGCAATGTCCTGGGACTTCATTGCTTCTTCAAATGTGTTGCGATCATCCTCAACAATGAAGAAATAGGAGTATTGGTCTGAGACCTCATTCTTGGTTCCTTCAACTAAGTATAGTTGAAACTCATGTCCAAATGACTTTGGAGTCCTGACCCTTTTGCTCTTTCTAAGCACAGGTTTAGGTTGTTGAACCACAACCTCATCAGGGACCACTGATGGTTCATCTTCAGGGACCTCTGATACACCAGTGTCATGAGTTCCATTAGAAATCCTCATACTTGGTCTAGGGACTGATGAGAATCTATTCTCATCAAAGTTTGCATCTCTTGATTCAATTATGGAGTTAACTGAAACATATTCATTAGGTTCAATAACATAGAACCTAAAAGCCTTGGAATGCTCAACATATCCAACAAAGATGCAATCAATGCCTCTTTCACCCAAAGTTTTCAACTTTGGATCAGGGAGTCTTACAACAGCCCTACAACCCCAAACCTTGAGATAGTTCAGGTTGGGTTTCCTTTTAGTTCAGAGTTCATAAGGGGTAACCTTGTTCCTTTTGTTGGGAACCCTATTTAATAAATAGCAAGCTGTTAACATAGCTTCACCCCAGAACCCTTGACTCAGTCCTGAATAGGACAACATGGAATTAACCATCTCCTTCAGCACCTTGTTTTTCTTTTCAGAAATGCCATTTTGCTGAGGAGTATAAGGGGCAGTCGTTTCATGGATTATACCAACAGACTAAAAATACAGAGTATCCATGTACTCACCTCCCCTATCAGTCCTTAATCTTTTGATCAAAGACCCAAGTTGTAATTCAACTTCAGTTTTAAACACTTTGAATTTATCTAATGCTTCATCCTTGGTATGTAAAAGATAGACATAACAAAACCTAGAAGCATCATCAATAAATGTCACAAAGTACTTCTTATTCCCCAAAGATGGAGTGGCATGCAAATCACACAGGTCATTGTGTATAAGCTCCAAGAGCTTAGTCTCACGACTAACACCCTGAAAAGGTTTCTTGGTTATCTTGGTCAACATGCAAGTTTTACACTTTTCAGTGTCCATGTCAAATGCTGGGATTAACCCATCCTTAGACATATCTTGCATTCTCTTATAATGTACATGGCCAAGTCTAGCATGCCAAAGGGTAGAGTCAGTCAGGTCAGAGGTGGTCACAAAAGCTGAATTTATACTATCAGTGGCAATAAATACACTATCAGTGGCAATATTAAGCCTGAACATTTGATTACACAAATAACCAAAACCAATAAAAACACCACATTTAGACAAGACAAATTTATCAGATTCAATAACTTGTTTATATCCATTATTATTCAAAACACTACTTGAAACCAAGTTTTTCCTTATACCAGGAACATGAATAACATTAAACAAAGTTACAATATTTCTAGAACTAAACTTAATATCTACACAACCATGACCATGCACCAAGGCTGTTGACTCATTTCTCATGTGAAGAATAGAACCATCATTCAGTGACTCATAAGTCTTGAACCAGCTTCTATCTTTGCACACATGAACTGTTGAACCAGAGTCAACCCACCACGCAACATCATCATCCTGCACATAATGAGATTTAGATACATATGTAACATAATAAATCTGAAAAGACTTATTAACCATATTCTGACCTTTCAGTGAGTTGGAAGAACCACCACTCCCTGAACCATTAGTGCCTGATCCATTGGCTTTACCACCAACTTTAACACCCTTGCAGTCCCTTTTAATGTGACCAGTTTTGCCACATTTCCAACAAGTAGGTGTTTCCTTCTTGTTAGGATCTGCCCTTGTGTTATCATGATATTTGCGTTTGCCTTTGTTGTCATTGTACCTGGTGGAGTTGTTATGCTCCACCATATTGAGAACAGATGCACCAGCATCATTGCTACTCTTTGGCTTGTCCTTATCTTGCACCTTGAGAGAGATTCCTTAATGCGCAGATGACTGCCCAACTCAACGAGAGTTAACTCCTCTTTCTTATGTTTCAAGTTATGCTTTAAATCTTTCCAAGAAGGAGGGAGTTTGTCAATGACACAAAAGACTGAAATAGACTCATCCATGTGCATATTATGTTGTGTAAACCTTCCAAGTATACCAAGAAGTTCACTGTATTATTCCGTAACTGGTCTTGAATCAGTCATTTTGTAATTTGTGAAATTACAAACAAAGAACTTCTTACTTGATGCATCCTCAGCCATATATTTGGCATCCAAGGAGTCCCACAGTTCTTTGGAAGATTCAATGTTCTGATAGATATCAAATAGAAAATCAGACATACCATTGAGAATTAGACCTCTGCATATGTAGTCATCATTCTCCCATTTGCTCCTCCTCCTGATCTGCTCCATAGTAGCATCATCCCCATCAGGAATAGGTGTAGTCAAAACATAGACCACACTCATGCTTGACAACAAGAAGTGCATATTCTTCTGCCATCTCCTAAAGTCCACCCCTTCAAACTTATCAAGCTTGTCAAAGTTTGAAGCCATGTGTTTCACAAATTAGTTTACTTTGATTGTTGGTGTGTAACTCACAGAACAGGGTTAGATAATCAATGTCAGCAGAAACAAATACCACCAGGTGGTTACCGGATATCACTTGGAATCGTGTGATCACTTTCCAAAGTAAACGATTCGACCCTAATGCCTGGGTTACACGAATATCTACTTGGGATAAGACCAAATGTAGTTATAGAATTAGGCACAATTCAATAACCCTTTTGCTTATAAGTGTTAATCGTTTTTTGTGTATCCGTCATGCATAATCAGATCTCCTATTTATAGGAAGTTACTCTGAGCTAGTCAAATGGAATTATAAGAATTAATCGGCCCATTAATCGCCTCATAATTATCCCCATTATAGCCTTTAGTGGTTACATGACCAATTAAACGTGGTCATTATGCAGTTGTAACTGCCACTTGAATAGGTCAAAGCCCGTTGCAAGCAGTACTTTCATTAGTACTTTCGTAGCACTAGCAGTGGAAACACTGCTTCAGTGGAAACTGAGCACTACCAATACAAACCACTATTAGAGTCAGGGTGTTCAGGGACTTTATGGGTGTACACTCCATACCTCCTAACCCATTACATGGTGTGAACTAATCCCACAAGTGCACTAAATTTTCCAACATATATATATATATATATATATATATACTAGGCGAGTACCCGTGCCTAGCGGCATCGGTTTCTAGCGGCAGCGGTTTCTAGCCGAGTGTCCGCGCGTAGCGGCAACGGTATCTAGCAGAGTAGCCATGTCTTGCGGCAGTGGTATCTAGCAGAGTACCCGCGCCTAGCGGTGTTTAGTTTTCGACAAAATTCCTGCGTCGAATAATTTTTTTTTTCAAAAAATTGTATATGTATCGCTCGGGAATCCTTTTCGAATAGCACTTTTTCTGAAGGCATGATTGCACAACAACGACAATAGATTATTGTGTTTTTATGAAAGCATGATTGCACAACAACGTTAATTTTTATTGCAAGCATACATCATGCGTGCATGTCTTGTCATAAATTTCGATATACAAGTCTAATGTATGTAATAGAACTGAACTTTTAATCTTTTTAACTTGTTACATCACTTAAATTCGTGCATGTCTGTGCGTCTTTTTTCTTGTGTTATTTTATTGTAATTTGTTACTGAGACTTTCTAGCTCAATAATGTCACATGATACATGACTTTATCTTAGGCTTTATTTTGAGCTTTATAAAAGTTTAAATAACTAACTAAAATTAATTTTGGATAACAGTTACGGGACAATGGCCACATGTTATACAAATCGTTTAATAAAAGACATAAAACGGAAAGAAAAAAAATTCGTAAACGAAATATCTTATTTATATTAAAAAACGTAAATATATTATATAAAAGAAAATTCTTTAAAACGATCGTAATATTCTACAATTGAAAAGAAAAAAATGTGACCGTTAATTGTTTTAAAAATTTGCCCATCTAGTTTAACGTATCAAGAATTCTAATTTTAATATACTTTAATATAAAGCAGCTTTTATTGTCCTTTTTACTTTGTTGTCCTTTGGTCATCTTTAACGCAGATATCAAGAATTGCAGATATCGAAAATTCAAATTTTAGATCCAAAATTACACGGTCTTCTCAAATAAAAGTCTAATTCACAAACAAAAGTAATTTAAAATATCTAACAATAATATTCACCGTACATGACAAACTTTTTCTTCTAAAAAAGTTCATGATCTATCTTCAACTTTTCTTAATGTAATACAATAAATAAATTCGCACTTCAATAAGCCCATTAAATAAGGCTTAGTTTCAATGCACGTTTTCTTCTGACATTCGTTTGTTTAAAGATTAAACTAAATGATTGATGATATTAACAAGATTCAACATTACAAAGATTACGTTAATTCAATAAAATAGAATTTAGCTAAACTTTTCACAACCTTTTGTGACAAAGATACTACACACAAGCTTATAACAAAATTTATACAAATCTTACAAACACTTTACAACAAAATTTATACAAATATTATAACAACCATCTTCCTAGCTGTTTTCTTTTTGTTACCTCGAGCCCATCAAACCAACTTTTGAAAAATTTCACTTTAAAATGTAATCACTATTTTAAAAAGTAAAAGTTTCAAGCATTTATTGTTTCCTTAATTTGCAATTTTTTAGTTAATGTTGTAAATGCAAAACATTTAGCTTCACGGGTCTTGCAACTCTTGCAAACAAATTCATCACAAAGAACCATGATAAATGTGTCTGCGCAAGTTTATTAATAAACATATTTGATATAATCATATGCAGCATTATCATATCACTTTTATTTCTTCATGAATTTATCAATGTGTACGAATTTAAACTTGTATTTCTACACAACAAACTTTATAACAATGTTAACAATATAAACTTATTACAAAATTTACAAAATATAAACTTTGAAACAAAATTTAAACCGGCAGCGAAAACGTTTTCTGGTTACCACATATTTTCTGGCGACAACTTTTTCTTGCGAGAATAGCAGCAAGTGGGAGAACTAATAAAAAAATACCAAAAATGTTAGATCTACGAAAAGAACATATATATCTACTATTAAAATCATTAGATCTTAAAAAAACGGATCTACAAAAAAAATAAAAAGTATTCGGATCAATAAAAAAATCAAAAACATATTTAGGATCTACAAAAAAAAATACGTATCTTTAAAAAAAAATAAAAAAAAAATTATGGATTTCTTAAAAAAAATACGAATGTTTTAGAAAAAATATAAATGTACAGAAAAATTAAGGATCTTTGAAAATTAATTTGTTCCAAAAAAATCCTTTAGATCTACAAAAAATCTCGTAACTTTAAATTAAAAAAAAAACTTACGGATCTTTAAAGAAAAAGTAATTAAAAAAAATACGGATTTTTAAAAAAAATATATCCATAGAAATAATTTCGGATCTGTAAAATAATTAAAAACATATGGATCTTTAAAAAAAATAAAAAAACGGATTTTTTGAAAATAACATAAAAAATCTATCAAAACAAATTCGGATCTTAAAAAATATCAATAGCTCTACAAAAAAAACAATATATCTACTAAAAAAATTAAAAAAGTTGCGGATCTTAAAAAAATTAAAATAAATACGGATTTTAAAAAAAAACCATAAAAAATACGGATCTTTATAAAAAAAACGAATTTTAAAAACAAAATAGATCTAAAAAAATCAATAGATCCAAAAAAAACATTAGATCAACTAAAAAAATTAAAAAAGTTGCGGATCTTAAAAAAATAAAAAATAAATACGGATTTAAAAAAAAAACTAAAAAAATTACGGATCTTTATAAAAAAGAAATCAATAAAAAAAATACGGATTTTAAAAACCAAATAGATCTAAAAAAAACATTAGATCTACTAAAAAATTAAAAAAGTTGCGGATCTTAAAAAATAAAAAATATATACGGATTTTAAAAAAAAAAACTAAAAAAATTTCGGATCTTTATAAAAAAGAAACCATATATCTAAAAAAACATTAGGTCTACTAAAAATTAAAAAAGTTGTGGATCTTTATAAAAAAGAAATCTATAAAAAGAATACGAATTTTAAAAACAAAATAGATCTAATAAAAATCAATAGATTTAAAAAAAATTAAGAAAGTTGCGAAATCTTTTTGATAACTAATATTTATTAAAAAGCATACCAAAAAAAGGGGCGGCGATGGTTGTTGCTGTGGTGGCGGACCTCGTTGGTGGCGGTGGCGGTACTGTGGTGGCGGCAGTAGGCTGGCAGCGGCGGGAGTAGGGTAGCGGCGGTCCTGTGGTGGCGGCAGTAGGCTGGCAGCGGCGAGAGTAGGGTGGCGGCGGGTGTTTTAGTAGGTGAGAGATGAGAATGAAAGATGAAGGAGGGTGTGTGTATTTGAGTGGATTGGGAAAGTGGTGTATGTGAGATTATTTGTTTGGGTTTGAGTTGGGAGAGTATTTGAGTTTGGGTGTGAGATGGGAGATTATAATGTTTTGTGTGTGTGTTTTTTTTAAAAGTAAATGGGATGGGAAGATGAGGATGTGTGGGGTATTTGTTTGTATGGTAGGTTTATAAGGTTTTGTTGGTTTGGTAATTTTTTAGGATTGGATGTTGGTTTGGTGTGTGTAAATTTAGGCTCGGACGAAGGGTCGGATGGCTGAATCTTAAAATTGAGGCTCGGAGTTAGGATGGGGATATGCATGCTTTATAAGTAGTATAGATATATATATATATATATATATATATATATATATATAGGGAAGGGATCCAGTAAGAAGAAAAACTAAAATAGGAAGAATAAGAAGAATTTCTAGCCACACATTTCAAATAGGAGGGAGAAATTTAAGGGGAGATGCATCTATTTTTATAGGTGCATCTGAAATGAGTGGTTGTGGTTTCTTCTTATCATTCCTATTTTAACTTTTCTTCTTATTTGATCCTAACTCTATATAGGGAAGGGATCCAGTAAGAAGAAAAACTAAAATAGGAAGAATAAGAAGAATTTCTAGCCACACATTTCAAATAGGAGGGAGAAATTTAAGGGGAGATGCATCTATTTTTATAGGTGCATCTGAAATGAGTGGTTGTGGTTTCTTCTTATCATTCCTATTTTAACTTTTCTTCTTATTTGATCCTAACTCTATATAGGGAAGGGATCCAGTAAGAAGAAAAACTAAAATAGGAAGAATAAGAAGAATTTCTAGCCACACATTTCAAATAGGAGGGAGAAATTTAAGGGGAGATGCATCTATTTTTATAGGTGCATCTGAAATGAGTGGTTGTGGTTTCTTCTTATCATTCCTATTTTAACTTTTCTTCTTATTTGATCCTAACTCTATATAGGGAAGGGATCCAGTAAGAAGAAAAACTAAAATAGGAAGAATAAGAAGAATTTCTAGCCACACATAAGAAGAATAAGAAGAATTTATATATATATATATATATATATATAAATTCCCGTGTCCACGCCGTGTCCGTGTCCTATATTTTTAGATTTTGCCGTATCGCCGTGTCCGTGTCCGTGTCGGAGACCGTGGCCGTGTCCGTGTCCGTGCAACCTAGCTTAGGGCTCAGCGTGCAAAATCAATGAAGTTCACGGACATATATATGATAACCTTTGGTCAACAGTCTAAGCGTATATTGATTCTGCTGTGAGACTTGTCCTTCTTAGGCAGGTAAATTGAATATACTCCTAAATGTTTTTTATTGCATACCGTTCATGAGTCATATATCTTTGTCCTCCTTAGACAGGTAAAATGAGAGTGTATGCTCCTTTTGAAAATATGGTTGACAGTTGACACATAGAAAAAGAACTAACATGAACTACGAAAGTGTTTCTAAAATGATATCCCACACTCATACATCTTAGTCCTCCTATGTAGAGCAACAGTGGACTAACAAGCTTCTATCATCTTATACACCTTTTCTTCTTGTATGAATCTAGAATATTACGCAATATATATGGGGCATTTTTCTCTGCTCGAGGCCTGAATATATATGATTTTAAGTTTCAATATTATGATCATCTAAAACTATATATTTCAATGTTTGGACAGCAACTATTGGTACTCTTGAATAAGATAAAACGAAAGCAAGGCACTAAGGTATGTATCTAATCTATAATGTTGGTCGTCGATGAAAGGAATTGTATTTTGAGAAGTAATCTGAATCATTCTTTTTGCAGGAACAAAAGGTAATGGCCATGGAAAAACTTAGTTGTTTGGCAATATGTTTCTTTTTGGTAAGAGCCATGTAACGACCTTTACTAGATAAAAAAATGAAGCTTTTTATCTTTGCTATTGAATTCGAAAGGATACCACTGAGGTAAATCTAAAAAAAAAAATGCATATATAAACAAAAAGAATTTAGTGATTGAATTTTAAATTCATTTCTATTACACGAGGACCAAAATACAGATGCTAAGCCGACTACATCAAGATCACGTCCTTTGTACCTTCCTTTTCTTATTCTTTTCTAAAGGTATATCACGTCCTTTGTACCTGTGTATCTCAAAAACTTGCACACATGCGTATTAACTACTATGAATTTGTTCTCAATGCAATTCCGTTCATTTATGCATGAGTTTAAGGGATATCAACAAAGGTCTTTTATCAATGAATATTGGTTGGCTTGAAATGGTAAACGAGACATATGTGGCTTGCTGTACACATCTCATTCTTTTTTAGTTTACTTTATGGTTATGATTCTTTGAGTATTTTCTACATTAGCATCCGCCTATCGAAAATTGCATGTTTTATGTACGTAGTGTTATTCAACTCCTGATTGAATGTTTAGATTACGTGTCATTAATTTATTTATGGTAGTTGTGGTTAATGCGTAGTTAGATGAACTAATATATGGACATCACAAAAGTCATTGCCAGTATAAGAAAGATGCAACCAGTATTAGGCTTCTTTAAGTGCAGAAAAAAAGTAATTTATTGAGAAAATAAACAGTTTTGGCTTCTTTGATGTGCAGAACAAAGGTCATTACCATTTAAGAAAGATGCAACCACAACAAGGGATTTTGCATCGCTTGAAAATGAAGATTCGATTCATCGTATATGCGCAAATCAGGTTGTTATATATTATTTACTTTTTTTGTGAACAAATGCTACATATGTAAGCTTATATTTATTTTGAGATTAACATTCATATTTTTTTATAGGTGTAGACATTCATAGAAAGATGGAAAACTGATAATGAGTTCAGGAAGTTGCAATTTGAACGCAAACAGAAGATTAAAATTGGCATTGGCTGAAGCCTCACGCACTCCTGATAACATGGCACCTGTGCGTCCCATTAACGTGAGCGAAAAGGTTGTTAAAAGTCTGGTTTCTATTCCAGTTTAATCGAAGTCTGTGACAGTCGCTTTAGCTGTTGAACAAAGAAACGTTGATTCGTTACCCGAAGTTAAAAGCGAGAGTGTTAGCCCTTATAATGTTGTTAGATCAAATGTAGTATTAAAGTTATTATGTTAAAGACTCTAGTTTTATAACTATGTAATATGTATTGTATTCTGTATTTGTGAATGGGTCGAAATCACTGCTATGGGTCAGAAACTGTTTAACCCAAACAGGCCCATTACAAATGGCGGTTAAGATAGGAAACGGTTATCTCCTAAACATCATACCGTTTGGAGAAAACCCTTAGTGCCGTTTCATGTATTATAAATTGGTTAGGATTCATTTGTAAACATCAACCCATTCGATATTATATATCAGTTAATAAAGGGTCCAAACCCAATCTCTTGTTCTTATTTTATTCTTGATGATGTTTCACTCATGATGCTTGTTTTGTTATGATGATCCTGGAGAAACCTGAAGATTAGAACCTGTGCAACGATTATCAATTGGTATCAGAGCGGAAGGAATCAAACAACACAACAATTCATGATGTTGATCATCACTCAAGATTCAAAAGCAGTAAGATTGAAGTCTGGTTTTTTCGCCATGGTTTACAAGAATACTTGGCGATATGATGTAGAACTTGAGAGTTCACACAGATTTGGTAACCAGAAACAACAAGGACACAACTAGTTGTTTACAAAGAACTTGCGAGTTCTTTGGAAGTAAAAGCCGACACAAACAAAGTTGTCTAGGGCACGAAGTATTTCAAATCGACACAAAAGTTGAAGACCTCTTTGTTGCGACAAAGGTGGAGATGATGAAGACCAGATTCAAACAAAGAAAGAAAAGAGAAAAGGGTACATGTAAATTGTTTTGAGTGATAAGTGTGGAATGATTGCAAAATTTTCAAGGACTAGATACCAAAGATGGAGAGGCAGTCAGAAACTGCTATAGAAGTTTGTTGATCTCGTTGTAGTCTGCCATGAAACTGCTAACGTACCTTGGGGTGAAAAGTCAAAAGATGTAGGAGACGCAAGCAATGATGGCTTGGCCATGGACCTGCAAGACCAGAAGGGAAAGAGAGTGAAGGATGGAACAATAGAGACAAGTCAGAATCGTTTTGGTGTTAGTCTTGAAGATGATGAAGATGAAAAACAATGATGGCAGTCAAGACAACAATGAACTTTAGACATTGCTTGAAGAAACAATGAAGATCACTCAAGGGAATTTGATGCTAAAACATTAGGGGGGAAATTGTTAGCCCTTATAATGTTGTTAGATCAAATGTAGTATTAAAGTAATTATGTTAAAGACTCTAGTTTTATAACTATGTAATATGTATTGTATTCTGTATTTGTGAATGGGTCGAAATCACTGCTATGGGTCAGAAACTGTGTAACCCAAACAGACCCATTACAAATGGCAGTTAAGATAGGAAACTGTGTAAACATCATATCGTTTGGAGAAAACCCTTAGTGCCATTTCATGTATTATAAATAGGTTAGGATTCATTTGTAAACATCAACCCATTCGATTATTATATATCAGTTAATAAAGGGTTCAAACCCAATCTCTTGTTCTTATTTTATTCTTGATGATGTTTCACTCATGATGCTTGTTTGGTTATGATGATCCTGGAGAAACCTGAAGATTAGAACCTGTGCAACGATTATCAGAGAGATGAATAGGACGACTAACACTTCTATATGCATGTAGCTTCAAGTGGACTTACCGGGACAAAAATGGCTATAAGGGCAGGAAAGCGTTAATGAATTCGAATTTATAGCCACAAACAAAGATAATATATCATCTGAACGAGTCTTGCCTGCTATATATGTTACTAGACACACATGTTAAATCATTTTAGTGTAATGTGTGGACTGGTAACTTTTCTACCAGTGTACTAACGTGAGACCCAAATTTTATAAATCTTATGAGGTAAACTATTTCTTTCTATAATTAAATGATATATAATGTTTTAATATGTAAATTTATGAGGTTTCCTGCATATGTTGTACCATTGGTTATTTTTGTATTTTTTTAACTATGTTGTGAATGTAGTTTCAGGAAAACGGACGATATAGGGACATATATTATAGGCGGAGAAACCGTAGCAGAAGGAGGGATCGGTCTGATAGATACGGTTGTCCAAGCTGGAAAACCATATAAAAGCTTATAATGAAAGAAAAAAAAAGAATTTAGTGAGCAAGATGAGCGTGAAAAATCATTGATAACTTGAATACGATCAATTGATGATGAGGTAATTTACGTCAATTTCCTAATGTATTACGGAGTACAAAATATGTTTTGGTTTCTTTGATAATTATGTACCTTTTTCTTAAAGATCGATAGGGTAAACCAAGATATGAACGTGATTATTATCTCAATCGTACTGCTGAGCTCAAATAGCAATATGCCTAGAGGTGAAAAAATGAGCAGGTATTTCAGCTACTTTGGTGACACATTAACAGCCAGGTAACTTTTAATTTCATTGTCGTACTATTTTTAGCAAGTGAGCTTTCGTTGACTCACAGCCCTCGCATTATAAATATGAAATTAGAATCTTTTTCTGCCCATCTGAACACATTCCAGATTAATCTTAACATGTTTAACCTGTTTCATTTTTTGTTATCCTTTTATATCCATTTGACCCATTAGAGATACGACGTAATATGAACACTCAGGTACAATTCAAACTTATAGCTTTTTCTGGCATCTGAAATCATCATAAATGAACTCAACCCATTTGACTCGTTCAAGTTTTTGCTAGCCCATTTGACCCATTAGGGATGCAACATAATACAAGTTTGACCCAATCTTATATTGTTTCCTTTATGCATTGTTGTTTGGAGGGAGGAAATGGTAATGGGGTTAACACGTTTGTATCAGTACTATTAAACTACTTTTGTTATGAATATGGCTTCATGAAGAATTGAAAATTTATATGTTAGAAAGGGATCCTTTGTGTTATGCGTACATATAATCTAAAACCTTAGCAAAAGCGCCTTTTTGTTGAAATTTATTTAAATCTATTATTAAAATCAGTAGATTAATTATGCCTTTTGTTTTGTAATCTATGTCAATTATGTTTTTTGTGGTGTCATTTGTTAATGTTGCTTTATTCTCTTAGTGAATCTTATCACATTATTCATATCTTTGTGTTGTAGTGTTCAATTTACAGTGAAGTTGACTCTATGGCCGCCTGCTGGTCTTCAAATGCTCCCCAATATCAACTACGTTTGAGATTCCTTTTGAATTTAAATCTTTGTACTCATTCTTTGATTTTCCCAACTTGCACAAAAATCTTATAAGAAATTGTTTATGCGTCATAAATGACACCTTCAAAAAAACAATATTTATATAAGTGTGTTTTAAGATTATATTTATTTTTGGCTGGCCACACCAACCTCGAAAAGAGAGGGCTTTTTTGACGTTAAATTAAATAATTGCTTCTAGTATAGAAGTTCTGTACCAAAATGCATGATTGAATGTTTACAAGTTGCATCCTAAAAGTAGTAAGGTACAGACAAAAGGAAGGTGCATGTCAAATTGCTTACATCCTGGACCATTATCCCTTCAATTATAGCTTATACAAGTTGCATTTAAAGCCAACAGGAAGGTGTCAAGTTGCTTACATTATCAAAAGCTAGTCGTGGTACTTACATCTTGGACCATTTTCCCTTAAATTATCAAAAGCTTTGAAGGTCTGTGAACACACTGAACAGAGTGTTTGGATGCAGGTTTTACCACTGTATCATCATAATCCTTTTGTTGGACACATTTATAATCACTCAAATTGTTTTATCTTCATCCAAAGTTATCATCAAAACAGATGATCGAGATACGAAACACAACCTTCATTAACAACTATGCAAATATAACCTGGAAAACGACAATGCACAACAATTGTGAGCGAATGATATATCTGTAAAAACATATAAACCAAAGCTAATTCACTTGTAAAAACAGATTTAGAATGAACCCAGCCAACCTCCCCTTGGCTCACTCTTTTATTATATGAAACAATTGCTAATATAGCAAGTTATGGTTTACAAGACAGAAACTGAAGAAATACAAATACAACTGAAGGATTTCCTCACAACTAACAATCACCAGAACTTTTAGAGAGATACACAATATTTCACACACAGATATTATAAGTTGTGAGGAGAGATAATGAGAAGACTAGCTTATATACTCTTGACTATCAAAGATGCATTTTACTCCCTTGAAGTTATAACACGGTTACTGCACCAGACCTCTAACTTTAGAGAAATGCCTCTATTAGCCCTTTAAGTAGATAAAGCTTATATTCAACACTCCCCCATAAGCTTTAGCCACTCAGCACTTCTTTATCAACACTAGCCAAGCTGCACTCCCCCATAAGATTAGCCTTTCTGCACCTCAGTACTGGATATAGAACCTGCAAAAACATTTAACAACCCAAGACTTTTGCAAAACATGTTATGATCAGAAATACCAAGTCCCTTAGTAAATATATCAGCAATGTTATCCTCAGACTTGACTTTCTTAGGCTTCAAGAAACCAGAAGCAACTTTTTCCCTTAGAAAATAGAGATCAATTTCAAAATGTTTACTCCTTTCATGTAACACAGGATTAACTGCTATTTGCATAGCAGAACTATTATCACACCACATTTCAATAGGTAAAACAACATCAACATGCAGATCTGCTAATACTTTAGCAATCCACATAACTTCACAACACACATTACACATGGCTCTGAACTCAGCCTCAGTAGAGGACCTAGCCAAAACAGCTTGTTTCTTGCTTTTCCAAGAAACCAAGTTGTTTCCCAAAAAAACAGAATAACCAGTAATAGACCTTCTAGTTACTTTGCATTTAGCCCAATCTGAATCAACAAAAACTTTCAATCCAACATCACAACCATTCACAAAAGTAATTCCTAGACCAGGCTCATTCTTAAGATATCTCAAAACTCTGAATGCAAGTCTTAAATGAGACTTCATAGGTTTATGCATTACCTGACTTAAGCAATGCACAGCATATGAAATATCTGGTCTAGTTAGAGTCAGATATATTAGTTTCCCAACCAACTTTTGATAATGAGTAATACCAGATAAAGGCTCATCATCACCAAATTTAGAAACTAGTTTTTTATTATCAGGATTAACTTCAATAGGTGTGCTACAAGGTTTACAACCCAACATACCAAACTCATTTAGCAATTCAGTACAATATTTCCTCTGAGTTAAACATAAACCATTGTCTATATCTAAAACTTCAATTCCCAAAAAATATTTAAGTTTACCCAAATCTTTTATCAAAAATTTAGAACTCAAAACCTTTTTGAACTTTTCAATCTCATCAATATTGTTTCCAGTGATTATTATGTCATCAACATATACTAAAAGAACTAACAACACATCTTTCTTATGTTTGACAAACATAGAAAAATCATTTGGACTTTGAACAAACTCATTTTCTTTAAGAACTGAAGTAAGTTTTTCATTCCACTTTCTAGGTGCCTGTTTTAAACCATACAAAGACTTGATTAACTTGCACACCCTTTTATCATCCTTATCAGAAAACCCTTCTGGTAAGGACATATAAACATCCTCTTCTAAATCACCATATAAAAAAGCATTGTTAATGTCAAGTTGAAATAAAGACCACTTATTACTAACTGCAATACTAAGAACACATCTGATGGTGACAATTTTCACTACAGGTGAAAAAGTCTCATCATAATCTATTCCCTCTCTCTGATTATACCCTTTAGCAACAAGTCTTGCCTTAAATCTTTCAACCTCACCATTAGCTTTATACTTTACTTTAAAAATCCACTTATACCCAATGGCTTTCCTGCCAACAGGTAACTCAACAACTTCCCAAGTTCCATTTCTATTTAAAGCTTCTATCTCTTTATTCATAGCTTCTATCCATCTAACATCCTTAATAGCTTCCTCATAAGTAGTAGGTTCATGAATTTTATTCAAGCATGATATAAAAACAAAATTTTCTATATTCAGACCAGAATAATTGACAACTTTATCAATGCTATACTTATGTTTTTTATCCAACACATAATCTTTATATTTAGATGGTAAAGCAGTCATCCTACTAGTTCTCCTAACAGTTTGACCTACTGCTGGTTCAGGAGACTCAAATATTTGCCCAAACAAATTTAAATCTTCACCCTCAGATTCATAACTTTCATCATCATTAATAATACTCTGTATACCTTCAGAAACAAGTGTTTCAGTTGTATACTTAGACTTAGTGTCCTTCCTACTAGATGAACTACCTAAGAGATTCTCACTTTCTGTACCAGCAGTTCCTGCATTATCTGCAGCCTCTGCTGCATCAGAGTTAGAAATGTTTTCTAGAGTAGTTTTATCTACAGTGCTGACACTAGGAGTATCATTATCAGACACAGATTTATCACTATTGTCTGCACTATCTATATTTTCATCATAGGGCTCATCAGATTCAAGATTACTTTGGCTACTCTCATTATGTTGATCATAAAAATTGAGATTATTCAAGTTTTGCTCTTCAAACACAAAATCTTTAGAAAAAGAATTATTTTTAAAAGGAAACACTGTTTCATAAAACTTTACATCCCTAGAAAAAATAAATTTCTTTTGTTCAAGATTAAACAATTTATATCCTTTTTTATCAAAAGCATATCCAACAAACACACATTTGTCAGATCTAGAACTAAACTTATCAGATTCATTCAACACAGTTGAAAAACATAAGCAACCAAAGCATCTTAAATTTGACAAATTAGGCACAACTTTATAAATCATTTCATAAGGACTTTTCCCAGACAACACAGCAGTAGGTAACCTGTTAATCAAATATGTAGCAGTTAGAATTGATTCAGACCACATGTTCAAAGGTAACCCCCCCTGAAACATGAGGGCTCTAGCAGTATTTAACAAGTGTCTATGTTTTCTTTCAACAACACCATTTTGTTGGGGTGTGTAAGGACAAGAAGTTTGATGAAGTATCCCATTATTAAGAAAAAAACTGTCCAATCTTTTGTTTACAAATTCAGTGCCATTATCACTTCTAAAAACTTTAACAGTTTTTTCAAATTGAGTTTTAATGAGATTAACAAAGTTAACAATATTATCATAAACTTCACCTTTATTTTTTATAAGAAATACCCACACAGCCCTGGTGTAATCATCAACAACTGTCAAAAAATATTTAAAACCATCCCTGCTAGTCACTCTATAAGGACCCCACACATCCAGATGAACAACATCACCCAGAAATTTTGTCTTATGATCACTTAGAGGGAAAGACTCTCTAACTTGTTTAGCTTTATGACAAATTTCACAAGGACTAGAACTGGTAGTTTTAATATCACTAATTCTATTCTTAAGCACAGTTAAGACTTGGTCAGAAGGATGTCCAAGTCTGTTATGCCATATACAATTAGATAAGACACAACTCTTAATGTTACTATTACTAACTCTTTTACCTTCATCAAGAAAGTAAAGACCACCTCTCTCACTACCAGTCCCCATCAGGAACTTTTGAGTTAAATCATGAATTTTACATATAGAATTATTAAAACTAACAATCACATTATTATCCTTAGACAATTTATGAACAGATATTAAACTGACATGATAACCAGGAACAACCAACACATCTTTAAGAATCAAATCATTACCAAATTTAAAACTGCCAATTTGTTTGACTAAAGCAACAGTCCCATTTGGATGTGCAACAGTTAAGTTTAAGTGTGAAACATCCATTATATCAAAAAGATGTGTAGTAGAAAAAGTTATGTGTTGACTTGCTCCTGAATCAATAATCCACCCAATATAAGTACTATATGTACTTATATTAGAGTTGAAATTAAAAAATCTACAAGAGAAGAAGCTAATAACACAATTAGAAGTAATAATTGTACCTGCAACACTAGCATGAGACTTGCTAGCATCACCTGTACTACTAAGTAAATTCATTAATCTCTGATACTGATCACTAGTAAGAGTATGAGTATTACTCTTACTAGTATCAGTCACATTATTAGCATTATTTTGATTCACATTTCCTTTTTTAACAAAACCAGGAGGATATCCAACCAACTCAAAACATCTATCAATAGTGTGACCAGTCATATTACAATGTTTACAGACAAGATTAGACACCCTGCCAAACCTTCTATTGTTATTATTATTGTTTCTATTAGAAGTCCAGTTATTGTTTTGAGAATTGACATTATTAGGCTTAGCTACAAAGGCTGCAGCACCATTTTTAACAGTTTTATTAGCCACATTACTATTCCTGTGAGATTCATCTCTAGACAAAGTAGCAAACGCAGACTTAACATCAGGTAAAGGATCAGTAGTAAGAATAAGACTTCTCACAGAACTGAACCCATCATCTAAACCCATAAGAAATTGCATTAGCCTTAAAAGGTCTGAATGCTTTTTCAGAGTGGGAGCAGTGTCACAAACACATGCAGGCAGATCAACAAGAGAGTCAAACTGCCTCCACAAAGCATTAAATTCATGATAGTATTCAGATAAACTCATACCAGACTGAGTTAGAGTGTGAATTTTATGATGCAAGTTATAAATCACAGAACCATCTTCCTTATTGTATGTCTCATTTAACTCATCCCAAACAGACTTAGCATTAACAGAAAACACTTGACCTTTATAGAGGTCTTGTGAAATACAACCAAGAATCCAAGATAACACAACAGAGTTACATCTATCCCACTGAGTCTGACGAAGAACATCAGTGGTATCTCTAACACATTTCCCATTAATAAACCCAAGCTTATTTCTAGTATGTAAAGCCAACTGCACAGCAGCAGACCAGACCTTATAGTTCTCAGTCCCTTCAAGTTTGAAGGTAATCAACTGAGCACCAATGTCTTGTGGGTGCAAGTATAAAGGGTCATATATATCAAGTTTTAACTCACTACTACCCCCTTCTGGGCCCTTGCCCCTATCATCAGGACCATCAACCATGATGATCAAACAATAGAAAATAAAAGCACAAGCAAGAACAAGAAATAAGCAAAAGAATCAACAACACCTTGTAACTCCTCAATCACAAATAACCACCAAACAGAAACAACAACTCCAACAAACAATCCCTTAAACTACTCAACCTCCAAACAACCTAACCAACAAACTTAACAGAAAAAAACTAAAGAGAAGGCTTGAGAGGTGTTACAACCACGCAAGCTTCCAACCAGATCAAGAAGATCTAAAAGAGAAACCAATGCAGCGGAAACAAACACCTGAGACAAGAAAATAAACCAAGAATAAGAGAAACAGAAATAAACACAACCAATAACCAATAATAACAACAAACACAAACAAGAACACAATGAAAACCAAAAATACAACCTGAATTAGGGTTTGATACAGAAAACCCTAATTATAACAAGAAACAATACTCCGAGACTCAATTAAATAACAAGATCACAAGATCTGTTATCAATTGAACCAGTAATCAACAGAATCGAAAAACCCCCAAAAATTAGAAACCCTAATTTTTGAGAAATACAAATTACTCTCCAGATCTTATCAATCCAAACACAAAACCACCGGAATAATCCCCAAAACAACAAGATCTAAACAATAGATCAAGAACCCCCAAAAATGAAGGAAACCCTAATTTTCAAAAAACGTTTTCAAGCTTTGGTATAGAGAAACCTGGCTCTGATACCATGTAAAAACATATAAACCAAAGCTAATTCACTTGTAAAAACAGATTTAGAATGAACCCAGCCAACCTCCCCTTGGCTCACTCTTTTATTATATGAAACAATTGCTAATATAGCAAGTTATGGTTTACAAGACAGAAACTGAAGAAATACAAATACAACTGAAGGATTTCCTCACAACTAACAATCACCAGAACTTTTAGAGAGATACACAATATTTCACACACAGATATTATAAGTTGTGAGGAGAGATAATGAGAAGACTAGCTTATATACTCTTGACTATCAAAGATGCATTTTACTCCCTTGAACTTATAACACGGTTACTGCACCAGACCTCTAACTTTAGAGAAATGCCTCTATTAGCCCTTTAAGTAGATAAAGCTTATATTCAACAATATCTAGAGTAACTACAAAATGAATTTTAGTTTACCAAAGATGTAATTCACATATGTAACTTTTAGACTTGTTCAACTCTTTTATTTATTTATTTATTTATTTTTTCTTTCTCTTATATATGTACCTTCTGCTCCAAGTTCACATTATATTTTATATAATGTTGTACTGTGAGTAGTTGTGCCATAAAGATCGGGACAAAACAGAGTAACTAAATGACGGAATGGCTCGTGAAGATTTTGTTGAAGGCCGTGATGGATTGGTGCTGTAATACTCGAAGGATTTTTCATTCTCACTCTAATTTTTTTTCATCTTCATAATGTAATACTCGAAGGATTTTTCATTCTCACTCGAAGGATTTTGTTGAAGGCCGTGATGGATTGTTTTTTAAATGTTGTTGAGAGTAAGAATTAGACTTTGAATGTGGTTGAGAGTAAGAATTAGACAAATCTAACGAGTGAAATTTGGATTAGAAACTTTTGGTCAACGCTGTGGTAACATAAAAAAGTTACTACCATTGTATTTATTTATACATTTTATACAAAAATATGAACACTGATTTCCCCTTTTTTCCTGTCCCTCACATTAATCTTAAAATCCAATTAAAAAAATACCTGCTTTATATATGATAGTGGTTGAAGAAGGTTCTAATGAGTCTTTGGTAAGTTTCTTCCATTGTTTAATAAGCGAGAGTTAATTCAAATGCTTTGAAGAAGGTACTAATGACACCGTTAACACATGTGACTTAAAATCTATAATTTACGCTGATTTGAAATCTAAAAAGAAAAAAAGGCCCATTTTCTCTAACTCATGACTAATGCTTTTATTTTCTCTACTACTTCCAACAAGTTAAATGTTTGCTTCTAGTATAGAAGTTCTGTACCAAAATGCATGATTGCATGTTTACACGTTGCATCCAAAAAGTAGTGAGGTACAGCCAAAAGGAAGGCGTCAAGTTGCTTATATCTTGGACCATTGCCCTCTCCCAAGTCTTCTGTGATTATTAATTCTAACTTAGCATATGCCAACAAGAACTGGTCTAGATGATAAGGAATTTGTGGAAGCCATTCATTTCACCATTTTGCATGCCACAAACTGATAACATGCAAAAACTGAGTATAAAAAGCCAATGCATGTTCTTATAATTTTCAGTAAATCTCCAAAAATGATGTCATCACAAGCAATAATTCACTTATATTCTTCCTCATGTATTTTTTTTTCTCTTTTACAGTCTCGTGATAACATGTCTTACTTCCGCCACTGTCTCTGCTTCATATGGCAGTAATGATACTGATTATCATGCGTTATTGTCATTTAAGTCGAAGATCACTCATGATCCATACAAAGTTCTTACCACGTGGAACCATTCCTTTCATTTCTGTGACTGGAGTGGTATTTCATGTGGAAAGCGGCACAAACGTGTGACTGCTTTACGACTGTTTTCGAAAGGCTTAGAAGGCTCGTTGTCTCCTCATGTAGGAAACCTCAGCTTCCTCAGTAAGCTTTCTCTCCCTAACAACAGCTTTCAAGGAACCATTCCTCATGAACTTGGTCGTCTATCTAGGCTACGTTTTCTTTATCTTTATGATAACAAATTCAGTGGAGTCATTCCAACAAACTTGTCTGGTTGTTCTAACCTCGAAGACCTTTGGCTCGCTGAAAATGAGCTAACTGGAAGCATACCCAAGGAGATGAGTTTACTCTCGAAACTTTCCCGTCTTGTAGTGTACGACAATAACTTAACAGGTGGAATCCCACCTTTCTTGGGGAATATCACATCAATGGAAATGTTCTCTGCTGGCGGCAACCCGTTGGGTGGGAGCATTCCAGATACTTTGGGTCTATGGCAAAGATTGATGGAATTATATTGTCATGACTGCAACTTATATGGAAGCATCCCTCATTCCATTTTCAACCTCTCACTCCTAGTTTATTTTTCCTTACCTGGTAATCACCTCACTGGTAATCTTCCTTCAGAAATTGGTAATCAGCTTCCAAATCTTGGGCGCCTTCAGTTAAGGGATAACGAACTGACAGGAGTTCTTCCACCTTCTCTTTCTAATTGTTCTAAATTATGGTATCTTGAAATGAGTCAAAACAATTTTAGTGGGAAGTTGACAATTGATTTTTCAAAACTAAGAGATATTAATTCAATTAGATTACATAGTATCAACTTCCATGGACGCGGAGAAGCTGATGACATGAGGTTTGTTGATTCTTTGAAAAACTGCACCAAATTAGTAGAACTGGGACTTCCTCGTTGCAACCTTATAGGAGCGCTTCCAGTATCAATAGGCAATCTTTCTGGTCAACTCAACTCACTATATTTAGGAGACAATAAATTATTTGGAAGCCTCCCTTCAAGTATAGGTAGTCTAGTTGGTTTGACCCTTTTAGATTTAGGATCTAATTTATTCAAAGGAAAAATTCCCACTACCATTGGTAAACTTCAAAAGCTACGAGTTCTTAGTCTATCTAGAAATCAATTTTCAGGGCCTATCCCTGATGCCATTGGGAACCTATCGTTGTTGACTAAACTTTTTTTTGAATCCAACAAATTAGAAGGTCATATTCCATCAAGCCTTGGGAATTGTAAACAACTTAATGGGTTAAACCTTAGAGACAATAGACTCAGTGGTAACATACCCAGGCAACTTCTCCAACTTCCATCACTAACAAATTTTTTAGATCTTTCAAACAACAGCCTGTCTGGTTCCATTCCATCAGAGGTTAAAGATCTCAAGATGTTGAACTATCTGGATTTATCTTATAATAATTTATCAGGTACCATTACTAGTAGTCTAGGTGAGTGTATTAGCCTTACAAAATTATATCTTAGTGGCAACGTATTTGAAGGCATAATACCATCTTCATTAAGTTCCTTGGGAGGATTGGGGGTACTCGACATTTCTGAAAATAATTTATCAGGTAGAATTCCACAATTTTTAAGCAAATGGAAATCCTTAGAGTATTTGAACCTATCCTTTAATGATTTTGAGAGTGAAGTACCGGTTGTAGGAGTGTTTGCCAATACAGGTGCATTTTCAGTTTTGGGGAACGTTAGGCTTTGTGGTGGTTTGGTTACACTTAAGTTACCCAAATGCAAGGAGACGGGTAGTATGCAAAAAAGGTTTCCTTTCTTTATATTAGTCATCGTGATTGCATTCACGTTGCTCGTCGTATTATGTTGTGTGTATCTTTTGTGTAAGAAGAAACACAACAATCAATCATCTCAATCAGCAGGGAGTGAACGGTTCATGAAAGTTTCATACCATCAACTTCTCAAGGCTACCGATGGGTTCTCTACAACAAATTTGATTGGAGAGGGTGGCTTCGGTTCTGTTTATAAAGGGATCCTCGATCCCGATGATGACAAATTTGTTGCAATCAAAGTTCTGCATCTTCAAAATAAAGGAGCTCACAAAAGTTTTATAGCAGAATGTGAAGCATGGCGGAATATTCGGCACCGTAATCTGTTGAAGATAATAACTTCATGTTCGAGTACCGATTTCCAAGGAAATGATTTTAAAGCGCTGGTTTACGAGTTTATGCCCAATGGAAGTGTACACGATTGGCTTCATTCAAGTGCATATACATCGAAACTAAACCTTCTTCAAAGAATAAATATTCTTAGAGATGTTGCCACTGCACTTGATTATCTTCACAATCACTGCCAAACAATGATTGTTCACGGTGACTTGAAGCCATGTAACATTCTGCTTGATGATGATATGGTGGCTCATGTTGGAGACTTTGGTTTAGCTCGACTACTTGGTACAGAATTAAACCAAAACAGCTCAACCGGGATTAAAGGAACGATTGGTTATGCACCTCCAGGTAATTCCTTTTTTATTCCATGATGCTTATATTTATATACAAGTTAAAGTTTGTAAATTAATTAATTGTTATTCATTTGCAGAGTATGGTATCGGGAGCGAGATGACAAGGTGTGGGGATGTCTACAGTTTTGGAATATTATTACTAGAGGTGATGACTGGTAAAAAGCAGACAGACGGCATGTTTATTGAAGGTCTTAGCCTTCATAAATTTGCTTACATGGCATTACCAAATCATGTAATTGATGTTATTGATGATGATGCAATTGTGTTGCAAACTACGGATGCGAATGCAAAGAAAGTGGAAGAATGTTTGGCTGCAGTTATCAAGATTGGAGTATCGTGCTCTATGGATTCCCCACCACAACGGATGAAAATTGAAATTGTTGTCAACGAGTTGCAGCTCATTCTCAATGTGCTCCAAAATATATAAGGTACTTTGTTCTCCCATTTTGTAGAATCTGATTTTACATGAGTTTGTTAATAAATCATCACTAACTTGGTTTTATTTTTGAACGCTTTCAAGCTTTGTTGGTGAAATTTGAAAGTAACTGCAGCAAGGAGCACTGAATGTCGTAGTTACATAAATGTTACTTTGTCAAATATGTTTGTAAGTGTGTTTTAGTTTTCTTGTTGCATAAGTACCATAAGAGATGTAAGAGTGCATTTACACTCCTGATGACTTATCATATGTATCAAAACTGTTTCACTATTTGGTTAGGCATAATGAATTTTGTTGAAAGTTGTAGTCAAATTACTATTAGGTATTTGTAGTTTGTTTACTATTAGGCCCGGTACCTGTTACCGTCCTTTTACAGAAAACGCGTACAAAAAAGAAATGCTTCGACAACCCCATCCTAGAAATCCAGAGGGCGAATCTGGGGAACGTACTTTTGCTTCTGAAATCGTCAAAAATCGACAATTTACTTGATTTCGAGTTAATGGATCCGCCACCTAAACTTAACATTCTTAACTACATGTCTACCTGTATCAACTATGGATATTGGGAGCATTGAACAACACATAGAGTCTGACTGATATTGGGCTAAAAATGACTGAGTTTCCATTGGACCCACTGCTCGCTAAACTGCTTTTAACTTGTGAAAAATTTAGTTGTGTAAACGAAGTTTTAACGATAGGTTAGGATTCATTTGTAAACATCAACCCATTCGATTATTATATATCAGTTAATAAAGGGTTCAAACCCAATCTCTTGTTCTTATTTTATTCTTGATGATGTTTCACTCATGATGCTTGTTTGGTTATGATGATCCTGGAGAAACCTGAAGATTAGAACCTGTGCAACGATTATCAGAGAGATGAATAGGGCGACTAAAACTTCTATATGCATGTAGCTTCAAGTGGACTTACCGGGACAAAAATGGCTATAAGGGCAGGAAAGCGTTAATGAATTCGAATTTAAAGCCACAAACAAAGATAATATATCATCTGAACGAGTCTTGCCTGCTATATATGTTACTAGACACACATGTTAAATCATTTTAGTGTAATGTGTGGACTGGTAACTTTTCTACCAGTGTACTAACGTGAGACCCAAATTTTATAAATCTTATGAGGTAAACTATTTCTTTCTATAATTTAATGATATATAATGTTTTAATATGTAAATTTATGAGGTTTCCTGCATATGTTGTACCATTGGTTATTTTTGTATTTTTTTAACTATGTTGTGAATGTAGTTTCAGGAAAACGGACGATATAGGGACATATATTATAGGCGGAGAAACCGTAGCAGAAGGAGGGATCGGTCTGATAGATACGGTTGTCCAAGCTGGAAAACCATATAAAAGCTTATAATGAAAGAAAAAAAAGAATTTAGTGAGCAAGATGAGCGTGAAAAATCATTGATAACTTGAATACGATCAATTGATGATGAGGTAATTTACGTCAATTTCCTAATGTATTACGGAGTACAAAATATGTTTTGGTTTCTTTGATAATTATGTACCTTTTTCTTAAAGATCGATAGGGTAAACCAAGATATGAACGTGATTATTATCTCAATCGTACTGCTGAGCTCAAATAGCAATATGCCTAGAGGTGAAAAAATGAGCAGGTATTTCAGCTACTTTGGTGACACATTAACAGCCAGGTAACTTTTAATTTCATTGTCGTACTATTTTTAGCAAGTGAGCTTTCGTTGACTCACAGCCCTCGCATTATAAATATGAAATTAGAATCTTTTTCTGCCCATCTGAACACATTCCAGATTAATCTTAACATGTTTAACCTGTTTCATTTTTTGTTATCCTTTTATAGCCATTTGACCCATTAGAGATACGACGTAATATGAACACTCAGGTACAATTCAAACTTATAGCTTTTTCTGGCATCTGAAATCATCATAAATGAACTCAACCCATTTGACTCGTTCAAGTTTTTGCTAGCCCATTTGACCCATTAGGGATGCAACATAATACAAGTTTGACCCAATCTTATATTGTTTCCTTTATGCATTGTTGTTTGGAGGGAGGAAATGGTAATGGGGTTAACACGTTTGTATCAGTACTATTAAACTACTTTTGTTATGAATATGGCTTTGTGAAGAATTGAAAATTTATATGTTAGAAAGGGATCCTTTGTGTTATGCGTACATATAATCTAAAACCTTAGCAAAAGCGCCTTTTTGTTGAAATTTATTTAAATCTATTATTAAGATCAGTAGATTAATTGCCTTTTGTTTTCTAATCTATGTCAATTATGTTTTTTGTGGTGTCATTTGTTAATGTTGCTTTATTCTCTTAATGAATCTTATCACATTATTCATATCTTTGTGTTGTAGTGTTCAATTTACGGTGAAGTTGACTCTATGGCCACCTACTGGTCTTCAAATGCTCCCCAATATCAACTACGTTTGAGATCCCTTTTGAATTTAAATCTCTGTACTCATTCTTTGATTTTCCCAACTTGCACAAAAATCTTATAAGAAATTGTTTATGCGTTATAAATGACACCTTCAAAAACAATCTTTATATAAGAGTGTTTTAAGATTATATTTATTTTTGGCTGGCGACAACAACCTCGAAAAGAGAGGGCTAATTTATACATTGAAAGAGCTGCTTTTATTTTATCTGCTCGTAATTATTAAATGCAGCTTTTTTGACGTTAAATAAAATAATTGCTTCTAGTATAGAAATTCTGCACCAAAATGCATGATTGAATGTTTACAAGTTGCATCCTAAAGCCAACAGGAAGGTGTCAAGTTGCTTACATCTTGGAGCATTATCCCTTACATTATTAAAAGATTTGAAGGTCTGTGAACACACTGAACAGAGTGTTTGGATGCAGGTTTTACCACTGTATCATCATAATCCTTTTGTTGGACACATTTATAATCACTCAAATTGTTTTATCTTCTTCCAAAGTTATCATCAAAACAGATGATCGAGATACGAAACACAACCTTTAATAACCAGTTAACAACTATGCAAATGTACCCTGGAAAACGACAATACACGACAATTGTGGGTGAATGATATATCTAGAGTACCTAGAAAATGAATTTTAGTTTACCAAAGATGTAATTCACATATGCAACTTTTAGACTTGTTCAACTCTTTTCTTTTTTCTTTTTTTTTTTTTTTTTCTATCTCTTATATATGTACCTTCTGTTCTAAGTTCACATTAGATTTTATATACTTCGTTTATCTTTTTTTTCCCATCTTCATAATGTTGTACAGTGAGTAGTTGTGGCATAAAGATCGGGTCAAAACAGAGTAACTAAACGACGGAATGGCTCGTGAAGATTTTGTTGAAGGCCGTGATGGATTTGTGCTGTAATACTCAAAGGATTTTTCATTCTCACTCTAATTTGTTTGTGTTTATGTTGTTGAGAGTAATACTCGATGGATTGGTGTTCAAGGCCGTGATGGATTGGTGCTGTAATAGTCGAAGGATTTTTCATTGTCACTCGAAGGATTTTGTTGAAGGCCTTGATGGATTGTTTTTTAAATGTTGTTGAGAGTAAGAATTAGACTTTGAATGTTGTTGAGAGTAAGAATTAGACAAATCTAACGAGTGAAATTTCGATTATAAACTTTTGGTTAACGTTGTGGTAAATAAAAAAGTTATTACCATTGTATTTATTTATACATTTAATTTTATACAAAAATATGAACACAAACCCCATTTTTTCCTGTCCCTCACATTACTCTTAAACAAAACAGCGATAACACTAACACTGCACTAAGAGCTGCTTTTATTTTCTCTACTACTTCCAACAAGTTAAATATTTGCTTCTAGTATAGAAGTTCTGTACCAAAATGCATGTTTACACGTTGCATCCAAAAAGTAGTGAGTTACAGCCAAAAGGAAGGCGTCAAGTTGCTTACATCTTGGACCATTGCCCACTCCCAAGTCTTCTGTGATTATTAATTCTAACTTAGCATATGCCAACAAGAACTGGTCTAGATGATAAGGAATTTGTGGAAGCCATTCATTTCACCACTTTGCATGTCACAAACTGATAACATGCAAAAAATGAGTATAAAAAGCCAATGCATGTTCTTATAATTTTAAGTAAATTTCCAAAAATGAAGTCACCACAAGCAATAATTCACTTATGATCTTCCTCTCTTATTTCTTTCCTCTTTTTCGGTCTCGCGATAACATGTCTTACTTCCGCCACTGTCACTGGTTCCAATGGCGGTAATGAGACTGATTATCACGCATTGTTGTCATTCAAGTCAAAGATCACCCATGATCCATACAAAGTTCTAACCTCGTGGAACCAATCCTTTCATTTCTGTTACTGGGGTGGTATTTCATGTGGAAAGCGGCACAAACGAGTGACTGCTTTACAACTGGTTTCGCAAGGCTTAGAAGGCTCGCTGTCTCCTCATGTAGGAAACCTCAGCTTCCTCCGTCACCTTTCTCTCAGTAACAACAGCTTTCAGGGAACCATTCCTCATGAACTTGGTCGTCTATCCAGGTTACGTCGTCTTTATATTTATAATAACAATTTCAGTGGAGTCATTTCAACAAACTTGTCTCGTTGTTCTAACCTGGAAGTGCTTTCGCTCGGTGAAAATAAGCTAGCTGGAAGCATACCAAAGGAGATGAGTTTACTCTCGAAACTTGCTCGTCTTATAATTGAGGGCAACAAGTTAACAGGTGGAATCCCGTCTTTCTTGGGGAATATCACATCAATGGAAGCATTCTCTGCTGCAGTAAACCTGCTTGGTGGGAGCATTCGAGATACCTTGGGTCCTTGGAAAAGCTTGACGGCATTTCACTCTGGTGACTGCAACTTATATGGAAGCATCCCTCATTCCATTTTCAACCTCTCACTCCTAGTTAATTTAACCATAGCTGAAAATCACCTCACTGGTAGTCTTCCTTCAGAAATTGGTAATCAGCTACCAAATCTTGAGTGGCTTCAGTTATGGGTTAACGAACTGACCGGAGTTCTTCTGCCTTCTCTTTCTAATTGTTCTAAATTAGGAATTCTTGAAATGAGTAACAACAATTTTAGTGGGAAGTTGACTGTTGATTTTTCAAAACTAAGAAATATTAATATAATTAGATTACAGAATAACAACTTCCATGGACGCGGAGAAGGTGATGACCTGGGGTTTATTGATTCTCTGAAAAACTGCACCAGATTAGAAAGGTTGGAACTTTATAATTGCAACCTTATAGGAGTGCTTCCAACATCAATAGGTAATCTTTCTGATCAACTCACCTTTTTAAGTTTAGGAGACAATCACTTATTTGGAAGCCTCCCTTCAAGTATAGGTAGTCTAGTTGGTTTGACCACTTTATTTTTAGATAATAATAGATTCACAGGAAACATCCCAACTAGCGTTGGTAAACTACAAAAGCTACAAGTTCTTGGTCTAAATAACAATCAATTTTCACGGCCCATCCCTGATACCATCGGTAAGTTATCATTGTTGACTAAACTTCATTTATATTTCAACAAATTTGAAGGCCATGTTCCATCTAGCCTTGGGAATTGTAAAGAACTTAATGAGTTATACCTTGCAGACAATAGACTCACTGGAAACATACCCAAACAACTTCTTCAACTTCCATCATTAACTATTTTTTTAGATCTTTCATACAACAGCCTGTATGGTTCAATTCCATCAGAGATTAAAGATCTCAAGATGTTGAGCGGGCTTGATTTATCTTATAACAATTTGTCAGGCACCATTACTAGTAGCTTTGGTGAGTGTACCAGCCTTGTAGAGTTCCTTAAGAGGATTGGAGGTACTCGACATTTCTCAAAATACCACCTTCATTAAGTTCCTTAAGAGGATTGGAGGTACTCGACATTTCTCAAAATAATTTATCTGGTAAAATTCCTCAATTCTTACATTACAACAATCGAACGGACGGGCGAGGAGACTTTCGCCGGGGACACAAAGTCTCCGGCGAAAGTCACTAAACGACAAAACTGAATCTGACGTGGCACATGAATTCGCTGACTTGTTACGAAATTTTCAACGCTAACTTTCCGCGGGGACAAGTCCCCGGCGAAGGTTAATTTGCTTTTTATTAAACTTTGACCGGACAGTCAAAATTCAACGTAAAGTTTCTTCGGGGTCGTGTCCCCGCCAAAAGTATTTTCAACTTTTATCAAATTTTGACCAAAGTCCGAAGCATGTTAATTGTTCGCGGGAAAATTCCCGCCAAACCTTTTGCCGGGACATGTCCCCGGCAAAACCCGTATCCAGAAAAATTACACTTTATATACCATATCTTATCCTCAAATTTCTTATCCTCAAAACCACCATATCTTATCTTCACGAATTTCTACCATATCTTATCTTCACACAAATTTCAAAACCTGAGATGGAGCAATTTAATCCTTTTATGTGTTCTTGTGGAGCAGGAAATATAAAATTAAGAACATCACATAGAGATTATTCATCTGGACGACAATATTATTCATTTCCTCTGTCAAAGGTGAACAATCATACATTTCCTATTTATGTAAATATACAAATAATTAGGTTGTAATATCTTAAAATTTTCTTATTATGTAACAACCCATAAAAGATAATGGATGCGGATATTTTATGTGGAAGGATGCATTTGACGAGTACTTAAGAACAATCTCTGCATCAACAGAGTGCTCGAGCTGCCATGAAAAAGATCTTAGGATAAGCTTGCTGGAAACACAAAAACATGTGCTAGAGACAAGAATAAGGATGCTTGAGGCAAACTTGAAATGGCAACGATTCCTGACGACCACGCATGTCAGTCGGATGCATTACTTCGTGAGCTGTTAGGTGACATGGAAAATCTTCGTATGTAGTAGTAGTAGTAGTTGCTGTTGTTGCTGTTGTTGTTGTAGTTGTTGTTGTTGTTCTTGTTGTTGCTAATCAAAGTAGTAGTTGTTCTTGTAGTTGCTGTTGTTGTTGTTGTTCTTGTTGTTGCTATACTTGGTCGTTTAACATGATATGTATACCATAGCACCTATACTTGGTCGTTTAACATGATACGTATACCAATAGCACATATACTCGCTCGTTTAACATGATACGTGTACCATAGCACCTATACTCGGTCGTTTAACATGATACGTATACCATAGCACCTATACTCGGTCGTTTAACATGATACGTATACCAATAGCACATATACTCGGTCGTTTAACATGATACGTATACCATAGCACCTATACTTGGTCGTTTAACATGATACGTATACCAATAGCACATATACTCGGTCGTTTAACATGATACGTATACCATAGCACCTATACTCGGTCGTTTAACATGATACGTATACCAATAGCACATATACTCGCTCGTTTAACATGATACGTGTACCATAGCACCTATACTCGGTCGTTTAACATGATACGTATACCAATAGCACATATACTCGCTCGTTTAACATGATACGTATACCATAGCACCTATACTCGGTCGTTTAACACGATACGTATACCAATAGCACATATAGTCGCTCGTTTAACATGATACGTATACCAATAGCACATATAGTCGCTCGTTTAACATGATATGTATACCATAGCACCTATACTCGGTCGTTTAACATGATACGTATACCAATAGCACATATAGTTGCTCGTTTAACATGATACGTATACCATAGCACCTTTACTCGGTCGTTTAACATGATACGTATACCAATAGCACATATAGTCGCTCGTTTAACGTGATATGTATACCATATCACCTATACTTGGTCGTTTAACATGATATATATACCAATAGCAAATATACTCGCTCGTTTAACATGATACGTATACCAATAGCACATATACTCGCTCGTTTAACATGATACGTATACCTTAGCACCTATACTCGGTCGTTTAACATGATACGTATACCAATAGCACATATAGTCCCTCGTTTAACATGATACGTATACCATAGCACCTATACTCGGTCGTTTAACATGATACGTATACCAATGGCATATATAGTCCCTCGTTTAACATGATATGTATACCGTGGCACCTATACTTGGTCGTTTAACATGATACGTATACCAATAGCACATATACTCGCTCGTTTAACATGATACGTGTACCATAGCACCTATACTCGGTCGTTTAACATGATACGTATACCAATAGCACATATACTCGCTCGTTTAACATGATACGTATACCAATAGCACATATAGTCGCTCGTTTAACATAATACGTATACCATAGCACCTATACTCGGTCGTTTAACATGATACGTATACCAATAGCACATATAGTCGCTCGTTTAACGTGATATGTATACCATATCACCTATACTTGGTCGTTTAACATGATACATATACCAATAGCACATATACTCGCTCGTTTAACATGATACGTATACCAATAGCACATATACTCGCTCGTTTAACATGATACGTATACCATAGCACCTATACTCGGTCGTTTAATATGATACGTATACCAATAGCACATATAGTCGCTCGTTTAATATGATACGTATACCATAGCACCTATACTCGGTCGTTTAACATGATACGTATACCAATAGCACATATAGTCGCTCGTTTAACGTGATATGTATACCATATCACCTATACTTGATCGTTTAACATGATACATATACCAATAGCACATATACTCGCTCGTTTAACATGATACGTATACCAATAGCACATATACTCGCTCGTTTAACATGATACGTATACCATAGCACCTATACTCGGTCGTTTAACATGATACGTATACCAATAGCACATATAGTCCCTCGTTTAACATGATACGTATACCATAGCACCTATACAAGGTCGTTTAACATGATACGTATACCAATAGCACATATAGTCCCTCGTTTAACATGATATGTATACCATAGCACCTATACTTGGTCGTTTAACATGATACGTATACCAATAGCACATATACTCGCTCGTTTAACATGATACGTGTACCATAGCACCTATACTAGGTCGTTTAACATGATACGTATACCAATAGCACATATAGTCCCTCGTTTAACATGATACGTATACCATAGCACCTATACAAGGTCGTTTAACATGATACGTATACCAATAGCACATATAGTAGCTCGTTTAACATGATACGTATACCATAGCACCTATACTCGGTCGTTTAACATGATACGTATACCAATAGCACATATACTCGCTCGTTTAACATGATACGTATACCATAGCACCTATACTCGGTCGTTTAACATGATACGTATACCAATAGCACATATAGTCGCTCGTTTAACATGATATGTATACCATAGCACCTATACTTGGTCGTTTAACATGATACGTATACCAATAGCACATATACTCGCTCGTTTAACATGATACGTATACCAATAGCACATATAGTCGCTCGTTTAACATGATACGTATACCATAGCACCTATACTCGGTCGTTTAACATGATACATATACCAATAGCACATATACTCGCTCGTATAACATGATACGTATACCAATAGCACATATACTCGCTCGTTTAACATGATACGTATACCAATAGCACATATAGTTGCTCGTTTAACATGATACGTATACCATAGCACCTATACTCGGTCGTTTAACATGATACGTATACCAATAGCACATATAGTCGCTCGTTTAACATGATACGTATACCATAGCACCTATACTCGGTCGTTTAACATGATACATATACCAATAGCACATATAGTCGCTCGTTTAACGTGATACGTATACCATAGCACCTATACTTGGTCGTTTAACATGATACATATACCAATAGCACATATACTCGGTCGTTTAACATGATACGTATACCAATAGCACATATACTCGCTCGTATAACATGATACGTATACCAATAGCACATATACTCGCTCGTTTAACATGATACGTATACGAATAGCACATATAGTTGCTCGTTTAACATGATACGTATACCATAGCACCTATACTCAGTCGTTTAACATGATACGTATACCAATAGCACATATAGTCCCTCGTTTAACATGATATGTATACCATAGCACCTATACTTGGTCGTTTAACATGATACGTATACCAATAGCACATATACTCGCAAGTTTAACATGATACGTGTAGCATAGCACCTATACTCGGTTGTTTAACATGATACGTATACCAATAGCACATATACTCGCTCGTTTAACATGATACGTATACCAATAGCACATAATCGCTCGTTTAACATGATACGTATACCATAGCACCTATACTCGGTCGTTTAACAAGATACGTATACCAATAGCACATATACTCGCTCGTTTAACATGATATGTATACCATAGCACCTATACTTGGTCGTTTAACACGATACGTATACCAATAGCACATATACTCGCTCGTTTAACATGATATGTGTGCCATAGCACCTATACTCGGTCGTTTAACATGATACGTATGACAATAGCACATATACTCGCTCATTTAACATGATACGTATACCAATAGCACATATAGTCGCTCGTTTAACATGATACGTATACCATAGCACCTATACTCGGTCGTTTAACATGATACGTATACCAATAGCACATATACTCGCTCGTTTAACATGATACGTATACCATAGCACCTATACTCGGTCATTTAACATGATACGTATACCAATAGCACATGTAGTCGCTCGTTTAACATGATATGTATACCATAGCACCTATACTTGGTCGTTTAACATGATACGTATATGAATAGCACATATACTCGCTCGTTTAACGTGATACGTATACCAATAGCACATATAGTCGCTCGTTTAACATGATACGTATACCATAGCACCTATACTCGGTCGTTTAACATGATACGTATACCAATAGCACATATACTCGCTCGTGTAACATGATACGTATACCAATAGCACATATAGTCGCTCGTTTAACATGATACGTATACCAATAGCACATATAGTCGCTCGTTTAACATGATACGTATACCATAGCACCTATACTCGGTCGTTTAACATGATACGTATACCAATAGTACATATAGTCGCTCGTTTAACATGATACGTATACCATAGCACCTATACTCGGTCGTTTAACATGATTCGTAGGCCAATAGCACATATACTCGCTTTTTTAACATGATACGTGTACCATAGCACCTATACTCGGTCGTTTAACATGATACGTATACCAATAGCACATATACTCGCTCGTTTAACATGATACGTATACCAATAGCACATATAGTCGCTCGTTTAACATGATACGTATACCATAGCACCTATACTCGGTCGTTTAACATTATACGTATACCAATAGCACATATACTCGCTCGTTTAACATGATACGTATACCAATAGCACATATAGTCGCTCGTTTAACATGATACGTATACCATAGCACCTATACTCGGTCGTTTAACATGATACGTATACCAATAGCACATATAGTCGCTCGTTTAATATGATACGTATACCATAGCACCTATACTCGGTCGTTTAACATGATACGTATACCAATAGCACATATACTCGCTGGTTTAACATGATACGTGTACCATAGCACCTATACTCGGTCGTTTAACATGATACATATACCAATAGCACATATACTCGCTCGTTTAACATGATACGTATACCAATAGCACATATAGTCGCTCGTTTAACATGATACATATACCAATAGCACATATACTCGTTCGTTTAACATGATACGTATACCAATGCACCTAAGTTAAAAGTAATTAGATTAGTTTTATAATTTTTAGGTTAAATTTAATTATATAATTTTATAATTTATTATTAGTTCTAATTATTTAAAATGATAGTTTTAATTTTATAATTAAACCTTTTCCCGGGGACCTGTCCCCTGGGAAAGTTTTGGAATAAATTTTCATTTTCCCTCCGCACTTTTGCTTTATCCCGCCATAAGTTTTCCCGGGGACCTGTCCCCGGCAAAAGTGTCACAATAAGACAAATAAAACTATCGCCGGGGAGTTGTCCCCGGCAAAAGGTTAAAGGAAATATTAACCTCAATTATTAACAGATCTGGTCTCACTCAGGGAAAAAAAAAAACGAGAAAAAACCCTTCTTCCTCCTCTCAACTCATCACCACAGCACCCTGCTACTCACACCACCACCACCACCACTGCTACTCTCACACAACCACCACCACCACTACTACTCTTCCCCACACTCGCACCACTGTGCACCACCTCCATTGCTACTCTCAACCCTCTCATTCTTTTCTCAAACCCTCTCATTGTTTAATTCTTTCTCTTCCCCTCTACTCTCACAACATCCGAGACCGAGACCAGGTACACATTTTTTTTAATTTTGCCAATTTTTAATTTTTGCTAGTTTTTTTATTTTCGTTATTTTTATTTTTCTTTTAATTGTTGTTATTTGTTATTTGTTAATTGTTAATTGTTAATTGTTAATTGTTAATTTTGCTAATTTTTATAATTTTTTTTGTTTATTTTTTTTGGTACAGTAGCTGTGGTGTGACCAACCCGATACCGAGACCGAGCCGAGACCACAACCGTGAGCCGAGACCAAAAGGTATGTTTATTATTTTTTTTTTATTTTTTTTTAGCGGGGACATGTCACCGGCGAAAGTTTATAGCTCCCTATTTTTGAATATATATGTATTTTTTTAGCTTCATGTTAATATGAGTAGGGTATGCATGATAAATCCTTAGAAGCTGAAATTTTGGACATTAGTTCTCTCGTTGGTTGTCTACAGCTAGGTATTTTTAGTTTATTTTTAGGATTTTTCTAAGCCTCCTAAATCAGTGCTCAAAGTAGCTGCATTAGGGCCGTTTGGAATTAGCTTAATGAAACCTGTTATGTAGCCAAAATGTTTTTAGCTTGAGCTTTTATGGTACAAATTAGTTGCAGTAGGCTTATTACAGTTAGTTTAAGTTAGTTTTAAACTGTGGTAGCTTATAGTAGCTTAGAGGTAGCTTTTAGCTTATTTCATGTATGCTTATCACATCAGTTCCATTAGTCTCAATCCTGTCTTCTTTTTGATTTTTAATTTTCTTGTTTTTAGTTCATATCAGCTGAAATTCTGGATTATAGCACTTTGGTTGGTGGTTGGTAACTTTATATTTTTAGTTTATTTTTGTGATTTTTCTAAGCTAGCTTAATTAGTGCTTAAAGTAGGCACTTGAGGGCCGTTTGGCATTTGGTAGTTTGAAACTAAACTTGTGCTTAGGTGCTTTTAGCTTGAGCTTATTTGACCCATATCAGTTGTATTAGCTTAGTCTTGATTAGTTTAGGTTAGTTTGAGCCTGTGGTAGCTTTTTGTAGCTTATAGCTTATTTCAATAGTGCTTATCAAATCAGTTGTGTGCCCAAATCATAGTTCATGCTCTCAAAAGTTGTTTATGTTATTTTTCCTTGATTCTCAGTATTAATTTAGGATGTTCTGGAAGTTTTCATATTTTTCCATGCTCTTTTGCTATTTTTCTGCATTTAAATTCATTTTATAGCATTTTTAAATAGCATTTAATCCAAATAATTCACTAATTTCTATGTTCGTTTAACAGATGGCAGATGTTGTAGCTAGGTCTCACGGTGGCGACGGAGGTAATTCGCCACCTCGTGGTCCCTCGAGGAGGATAGGCACCAATTGCCAGCGTAAGAATTTCTGAATTATTTTTCACTAAACTGTATTTGATTACATGTTATTTTAAATTGATAAAATGTTATTTTATGTCATCATCACTTGAATTTGATTACTTGTAGGCTCTAAATCCAAAGCTGCAGACCCAAACGCCAAAATTGGGAAAGGCGGGAAGGTGGTGCGTGGTCCCACGAAGAACACGGCACTGAAGGCGAAGAGGGCACTGGATGGTCGTCCTGTGTCGATCGAATTTTGGCCCAACCCGGAGGGGTTTTGGACACACGTGGGCCCTCACTCTTCTTGGTTCTCCAACTATGTTGGGGAGGTGTTACAGGACTCGATTCCCATGTTTTGCGATTCATGGGCTAAGGTTCCCGAAACGGCCAAGGCCCACATCCACGAGCATCTACACGTAAGTTTTTTTTAACCTTTATTTAAATTTGTATATTTATTCAAACTTGTTTGTTTATTTAAAACTTGTATATTTTTTATTTATATTTTATTGCAGCACTACTTTGATCTAGACACACACCTTGCTGCCCCGAATGGAGATAAGATTGTTGACAGTATCGAGTATTATCTCCAAAAACGATACGATGACAACAAATATCGGTACAAAAAAGATAACTTTACGGCAGCAGGTGGGCTGGAGAAAATTGAGGAGATCAAAAGAAAGTGTCCAGAGAACAAGACGCCAGAGGATTGGGATGCGTTGGTAAATTTCTGGATCGACACTTTATAATAATAATAATAATAATAATTCATTTATATAATAGTTTTTATAATTTAAAATACTCAGGTTAAGCTTTGGACAGACCCCAAGAAGCAGAAGATCTCAGAGGTGAATCGACAAAACCGAATGGCGAACACGAGTTCTAGCCTTCACGGATCTCAGTCGTATGCTGCTATTCGCCATAACTTTGTAAGAAACTATTTAATCATTTTATTTATATATATACATGGTGTTGGGTGTGTCGTTATTGATTTTATTTCTAAACAGTTGACCAACGAGGCTGACGCGGCGGTCGGAGAAGACTTGATAGAGCTTTACCGTCTGAACCATACGAGGGGCGATGTCTTTGAGTCCTCGTTATCTGAGGCTAGATATGTAAGTATAATTTATTTTCAAAGTCACCCATTTTGATGATATATAATGCATCACGACTTATATATTACTTTTCTTGTTTTTTTGTAACTAAACAGAACGAGATGTTGCGGATGCGGGAAGAGAGCACCTCCGATGGGACTCGCTTGACTGACCATCTGATTTTGCGTACCGTGATTGGTGGTAAGCAGCACGGTCATATTCCTGGTGTAGGTCAGGTCTTACCCAGCGGTGGAGTGAAGAAGACCTTTAGCACCTCCCGACCTCGTGATGCAGCGGATGTGTCCTCACTGCGGGAAACAGTGCAGAAACAGACCGAGGAGCTCGCTACACAGAGGACTCAGATGGAGCAAGTCATGGAGTTTGTGAGGTCATTCCCGGCTTGGCAGGAGCGACTACAGTCCGCCCCGGGATCAAGTGCTACTCCACCAGGTGGGTCGGGATCTGGTGCTACTCCATCCGGCGAGTCTAGAGATACCGGGGACGGTAATGGGGGTAGTGGGGTTTGAGATGCCGATTTATGTTACTTTAACACATTTTGGATATGTTTGTACAGAATAACATGGATTATTATGTCGTTTATGTGCATTATGTGCTAGGATTCCCGTAAATGGATTATATGTATAGTTTTGGACCATTTGCGGATATGTAGTTTTTGATAGTTTTGTAGATGATCATGCGTTAACGGTTTAGGAACCGTTTTGGCGATTTTGGAAAAGGATAACTATGTTAGCGATTGATGGGATATATGATATTATGTTTAGCGAATTTGGGTTATGATTGATGGGTATATATGATATGTTAGCAAACAGGTTGTAGATTTTTTCCAGAAAATTTCCGGAAAAAATCTGGAAATTACCCATTTTGCAGCAATTTTCTGCATATTAGGTCAGCTAGTTTTGCCGGGTACATGTCCCCGGGAAAACACGGACTAATGTAAGTAAAGTTTAAAAATAGTTTCCCCGGGGACTCGTCTCCGGTAAAACATGGACTAATGACGTAATTAGGCTACTATAAGTAAAGTTTAAAAATAGTTTCCCCGGGGACTGGTCCCCGGCGATAAGCGATGCCACGTCGGACATATTTGACCGGCGACAATCGACTTGGGGTCCCACATGTCCCTGATAAAAGTAACAAACAGTCCTCTGGAAAAGTATTCCCGAGAAGGTATTGTCGGGGGCTTTTCGGCGGGGACATGTCCCCGGGAAAAAGATTCTTAAGGGACATGTCCCCGGCGAAAGCCCTGAAACGTCGCCTGCGAAAGCAACGAATGTTGTAGTGTTAGGCAAATGGAATTCATTAGAATTTTTGAACCTATCCTTTAATGATTTTGAGGGTGAAGTACCTGTTGTAGGAGTGTTTGCCAATACAAGTGCATTTTCAGTTTTGGGGAACAATAAGCTTTGTGGTGGTTTGGTTACACTTGAGTTACCCAAATGCAAGGAGACGGGTAGTAAGAAAAAAAGGTTTAATTTCTTCATATTAGTCATCGTGATTGCAGTCACGTTGCTCGTCGTATTATGTTGTGTGTATCTTTTGTGCAAGAAGAAACGCAACAGTCAACCATCTCAATCAACAGGGAGTGAAAGGTTCATGAAAGTTTCATACCATCAACTTCTCAAGGGTACCGATGGGTTCTCTACAACAAATTTGATTGGAGAGGGTGGGTTCGGTTATGTTTATAAAGGGATCCTCGATCCCGATGATGACAAATTTGTTGCAATCAAAGTTCTGCATCTTCAAAATAAAGGAGCTCACAAAAGTTTTATAGCAGAATGTGAAGCATGGCGGAATATTCGGCACCGTAATCTGTTGAAGATAATAACTTCATGTTCGAGTACCGATTTCCATGGCAATGATTTTAAAGCGCTGGTTTACGAGTTTATGCCCAATGGAAGTGTACACGATTGGCTTCATTCAAGTGCATATACATCGAAACTCAACCTTCTTCAAAGAATAAATATTCTTAGAGATGTTATCGCTGCCAAACAACGATTATTCACGGTGACTTGAAGCCAAGTAACATTCTACTTGATGATGATATGGTGGCTCATGTTGGAGACTTTGGTTTAGCTCGACTACTTGGTACAGACTTAAAACAAAACAGCTCATCCGGGGTTAAAGGAACAATTGGTTATGCACCTCCAGGTAATTCCAATTTTATTCCATGATGCTTATATTTATTTACAGGTTAAAGTTTGTAAATTAATTAATTGTTCTTCATTTGTAGAGTATGGTATCGGGAGCGAGATGACAAGTTGTGGGGACATCTACAGTTTTGGAATATTATTACTAGAGGTGATGACTGGGAAAAAGCCGATAGACGACATGTTTATTGAAGGTCGTAGCCTTCATAAATTTGCTTACATGGCATTACCAGATCAAGTAATCGATGTTATTGATAATGATGCAATTGTGTTGCAAAGTACCGAAGCAAATGCAAAGAAAGTGGAAGAATGTTTGGCTGCAATTATCAAGATTGGAGTATCGTGCTCTGTGGATTCACCACCACAACGGATGAAAATAGAAATTGTTGTCAATGAGTTGCAGCATATTCTCGACGTGCTTCAAAATATATAAGGTACTATGTTCTATCCTTTTGCATAATATGATTTTAAATGAGTTTGTTTATAAACAATCACTAACTTGGTTTTATTTTTGAACGCTTTCAGGTCTAGTACCAAGCTTTCTTTGTGAAATATGTTTGTAAGTGTGTTTTAATTTTCTTGTTGCATAAGTACTATAAGAGACGTAAGGGTGCATCAACCATGTTTATGATCAAGTGTGTCTGTTTGAATGAGAAAGTCTGTTGGTTACATCACTGGATCCTTTCATGGGGGCGAAGTTTGTTTGTTTTATTAATGCAAGTACACTTTACTTTTGATTTTATTGGTATTTCGTTAGGTCTTTGGGGTTAAAATGTTTTAATAAACAAAGTTCAAGTATATCTAACCCTTGACATCTTAGTGTATCTGCATAGTGAACCGATTACACTAACTTAGCTAAATTTAGGTCTTGTAATTTGTTTACTATTAGGCCCGGTACCTGTTACTGTCTTTTTACCGAAAACGCGTACAAAAAAGAAATGCTTCGACAACCCCATCCCAGAAATCTGGAGGGTGAATCTGGGGAATGTTCCTTTCCTTCTGAAGTCGTCAAAAATAAAAAATTTACTTGATTTCGAGTTCATGGACCCGCCACCTAAACTTAACATTCTTAACTACATGTATCAACTATGGATATTGGAACAAGTGAAAGCTCTACGAAAGGCTCGGGATGTGAGTTATCAATTACTCGACATCTTGAAAAAGCTCATGATACAGCTGACAGCATGTGGTTGAATTGGGACGTCATTGGAAAAGCGATATGCTCAGTTACTTCCATAACACTGCAAAACCTAAAGGGATTATGAATACATAAGTATTAGGAACGGATGCCATGCCATTTGCACCCTACCTCAGCTTTATGATGCATCATTTTGGATGGTTATGGCTGCTCTTTGGATAAATATTTGTAAGGGCGGGAAAATGGGAGGGTCTAGCGCTTTTGTAACGGGTCAAAACGAGAACATTTTTGGTATGGATCAGGTTTCCCACTTTTATTAGAATCCCCTACAGATATTACTATATTAGCGTGCTAAATATGATTACAAAAGTTATGCTTTAGTTTTTTGAATAAAACTATTTAGGAGCTTATAAGCATTAGGTATTCATTTTTGCCAGGTAGGACACATTAAGGTTGTTAATATGCCTTTAACTGTATTAGTCTGGTATTCATGTTAGCTTGCCATATGGCAAATATTGGCAAGAAATCATTCATCTGGCTACCAGAAGGACTCCGACAAATAGACTGTAGCAACCAAAGCTACAAGTCTTATGCTGCAACATCTTGGAGGGTAAGGTTGCTCTTTGAATAAATATTCGTAAGGGTGGGAAAATGGGCCTGTTTGGCGGCTTGTGTAACGGGTCAAAACGAGAACATTTTTTTGTAAGGATCAGGCTAGCCCAGAATGTTTTTTGCCCAGTTTTATAATAATCCTCTATAGATGTTATCTATAAGCATGCGTGATATTATATAAGTTGTTTTGGTCACACATTCAAACTCGAAAAATCATCTCTCACACAACTCAACGATTAGACATAGACCAACAATCGCTAACTGGATAAAAAGTAGCACATTCTTCATGTTGCCATCGGACATGATTAGCTGATTCTAGTGTTCTACATTGTAAATTCACACCATAAATAGGCTTAAAAAACAACCAGACTTGAAACTGAAACTAATAAAAAGGAATTACAAGCACGTCATTGTCAAACCATCATGTTGGATTCATCTTCCTCCCCTGTTGCTGCTTCATAGAACATGTACTGGCTTTGATACTCGATCAAGTACTGTGTAGATCTTCACACATCCCAAAACAGCAAATAAACTCGGCTCACGTCTTCCATTTCCACAGCTGATGTGATCAAGTTTATGGCGTATCTCAGAGATGTCTCAACCTAATTTTTGTCACCTTATATCAAGAATCTTGTGAATGTCATCTTCAGTGTACGGTTGTGTGGAGATGATGAGAAGGCGATGTTGGAAAATTGGTTGGCAAAAGTGACTTTTGACCAACTTTGGACACAATTATCTATATGTATGTGTCACATATATGAGTAATAGTTTGTAGGTTCGCGTTCTCCTCGAAGAGAGCTTCGCAATAAGCCTTTATGTGTCCAAAATAGAGTTGATGTGAATGAGATATCGGGTCTCAAAGTTAGGCATTCGGTACCATGCCTAAAGAGGAAAAATAGTTTATTTTCAATCCCACATCGGTGGGATGAGTAAACTTAGAGGGAGTCTATTGTGTATAAATAGAGGCCCTAATTTCACAAGTTTTAACACACATCAAATCAATAGTTATTATTGATTTCCAACATATGGAATACGCATCTCTTAAGATGAAATTCCTGGCAGTTTAGTTAAGTCCGACAGTACAACTTACTGTTTAACAGACGGCGAATCTGTTTTAAGGGAAGCGTGTCAAACACGTGCCTCGGCTTTTTGTGCTTCTTTGTTGATCTTTATTTGGTGATCAAGTAAGTCTTTTGACTATTTTATTATTTAATTTAATTATCGTTTATCTGCTTACATTCTGTTTGTATTTAATTTTCTGTTATTTATTTACTGTTAATTTTATTTATTGTAATATAGATTTTATTAATAAAAGTGTAACCGTTTCCCTACAGTCTTAAAACAGATTCTGTGTAACAGAATTAAAACACTTTTATTAAAATCTAATTTATATAATTAACAGATTTTATACAAACTGTTTTTCTACTGAAACCAAGATTGAGTTTCTTTGAAAATCAGTTTTATAACTAAACAGAATTTTAATTAACAGATTTGGTATAACAGATTTATAAACGATTTTTAAAACAGTTTATTGAATCAGTTTATATTGAAACCATGATGAGTTTCTTTTCAAACTGATTTATTGCATATGTTACTGTTTAAATCTGGATATTGTAACCAAGCTTGTGTTTCTCGGAATCATATATGGTAGAAGTTTACATAAACCATGTCGAGTTTATTAACAGTTTTTTAACTGTTTTAGTGTTTATATATTCACAAGTTAACTGATGGTAACATAATTTGTGACCCTAGTTAATCTTGCGAATGTAATTGGTGCGCCAATTACTAACATGGTTAAATATCATGATGAAATCAGATTCATTGAAACCAAGTGGAGTTTCTTTGAAACAAATCTCATAAAATACAAGTTGTTATTTTATTAGATTACTAGAACGTGTTTATTGAAATCAAGATGAGTTTGTTTTAAACAAAATCTGATAATAGAAGCTGTTATCATATTTTGTGGAAAAGTTTCTTTGACTTGTTTAGCTTATTTAAACCAGGTTGAGTTTAATTATAAACTAAATATAGTTCTTGACACTTTATGCATTTGAAAGTAGATCTATAGAAACCTTGTTGAGTTTCTTTGAAAGAGTAAATCAATTTTGAAACCTTGTCGAGTTTCATTGTAGAATTATACCATGTGATGCAGATCTATTAAGATACTGTTAAGGATGATTAACAAAATCATATTACAAATTTGTTTTTGTTTCAAAACATTATGTAATATGCGATATTGTTTAATTGTTTAATCGAAAGACTTGTTTAAAAGCGGTTTTGTATAATGGATCTTACAAAACAGTAGTGTTTTAAACAAAATTTGATGTTATCGTGTTTGTTAAGAAACACTTTGTGATATAGCAAGTTGTTAATTATTCCAAATTTAGTGTTACACTAATAACGGAATATTAACAGAATGTTCGGAATGTCATGAGTGACATCTAAAAAATCTGCTCCCGAACTTGATGAAAGGGAGACCGATATTCGAGTTATGTGTACGGTAGATGCTTTAAAGCATTCAGATTTTATGTGCCATAACTATGGGTTAAATGCCCTGAATGAAATGAAAATTGTTGCCAAGGCGGGATCCGACATTAGAAAATGTTGATTAACACTTGGGCATCATGTCATGAGTATGATAATAAGAGTTTGGTTAACTCTTTCAAAGTAGCAAAAAATGAGAGATGCAATTTATGGGCAACTCTATAACTGCTAATAGCAAGGGAAAAGAAATGTGATGTTGAAATTCACATGTGGAAAAGAGCTTAAGTGAACCAACTCGTTGTATGTGCCAGAGATTCGTAGGAATCTTGTGTCTAGATGGTTGCTTAATAAATTTGGCTTTATTTTTATCAAGTAACATTGAGTTAACATTGAACTAAATTTTGGTCAGTACGGGTTATGCTCTTCATTAAATGTTTAAGCTGAATCTTTTTTTTGGTGGTTGTTTTAATAAAAATGAGTATGAATTCAGCTTATTTGATCCTTTGAATGTATAGCATGGCCATCTCGGACATGTTAATTTTAACTCAATACGTTGTTTAATTAAATAAACAAACACGGATTACAAAAGTAAAACTTATGTTGAAGCCAAATTGACAAGATTGTCTTTTCACTCGGTTGACCGTATATTAACCGAACCCTTGATTCACATAGTTTTATGTGATTTGGAATCGATACCTACTAAGGTAGCAATTAGGTACTTCATCGTAATTGTTGATGGTAGCACAAAATATTGCGACTTTTACTTACTTGAGAGTAAGGATATAGACAAGATTGATCTATACAAATAAGTTAAGAATCAACTTATTATCGAAAACAAAGCGGTTCGAAGTGATATTGGAGGTGAATATGTGTCTCCATTTCATGTATGTTCTAAACATGGAATAAGACATAAATTTATTGCTCCTTATACACCACAACATAATTGTTGATAGGAAAGAACAGTGCCTTAAAGATATGGTTATGCCATGTTGTTAAAGTCATGGTTTAAGCCATGGCATGTGGGGGAAAGCGGTTTTATTGGCTACTTATCTTTTAGATAAGATCCCCTGTAAGGAAAAGAAGATAGTTTTTATGAACTATGGATGGGAAGAAAACCATCCTATAAGTACTTACGAATGTGGGGGGTGTCTATCTGTACTGACACCCAAGGTTCAAAATATTGGACCTAAAACTGTGGTTTGCATAAGTTTGGATATGCTCATAACAGTAGTGCTTATCATTTCTTTCTATGTGATTCGGAAAGGATAAATATACACAAAGATACGATAACCGAATCAAGGAAAACTTTCATTGTATGAAACCGTGTTTCCTTGATTATTAGAGGAGAATGGATGTTCATCTAGGCTTGTCGGTAAAGTTGTCCATGATGAGAGGCAACTAAATGATGAAGTCTTTCATGATGAGAGACATCAAGATGAGAATGTTGTTCGTGATAAGAGACAACAAAGGAGTTGATAATGATCTCCAAGATGAGAGACAAGATCAAACTGAGGAAGAAGAGGTTGAACCTTGAAGAAGCAAAAGGGCAAGAACCGAGAAATCGTTTAGACCCGATTTTGTTTCTTTTATGGTTGAAAACGAACCTACTTCATACCGAGAGGCGGTTACTTCCTCAGAAGGGCCTCAATGGAAAGAAGCCATTAAAAGTGAAATAGATTCTATTTTACAAAATCATACTTGGGAGCTCGTGGATTTACCTCCTGGTTGTAAACCACTAGGCTATAAATGGATCTTCAAGAAGAAGATGAAAGCCAATGGCACCATTGACAAGTATAATGCAGGATTAGTAATCAAATGATTTAGACAACGAGAATGTCTTGATTACTTTGATACATATTCGCTTGTTACGCGAATAACCTCGATTAAGATGATACTTGCTATTGCCGCTTTAAGAAATTTGGAAGTTCACCAAATGGATGTGAAAACGGCATTTCTAAACAGAGATTTAGAAGAAGAAATCTACATGAACCAACCCGAGGGTTTCATGGCTCCAGGACAAGAGAACAAAGTTTGTAGGCTTGTTAAGTCATTATATGGCTTAAAGCAAGCTCCCAAACAATGACATCAATTTTTTTTCCCGTCATGTCAGAACGTGGATTTAAAAATAACGGATGTTTGTGGAAAGAAATAATTGCTGGTATATATGTAATCATGTGTCTATACATAGATGGTATACTTATCACTGGAAGTGATAACAAGATGATCAAATCCACTAATGAAATGTTGGAGTCAAGATTTGACATGAACTACATTGGCTGCTCGATATGGTTCTTGGAACTAAGATCTTATGAAACCAAATGGATTTGTTTTGAAGTCAAAAACACTATAAGGACAATATTCTTGAGAGGTTCAATGTGGGGGATTCCGGCCTAGCTAGAACTCCAATGACATCTTTTAAATCTATTAATAATAGAGGTAGAGGTGTTGCCTATTTTGAATACTCAGAGAATATTGGGCGTCTTATGTGTCTAATGACGTGTGTAAGACTTGATTTAGAAATTATAATCAAGTTAAGTAAATATACCAGTAATTCAAGTGGTGACCATTTGAATAGTATTACACAAGTACTATGATATTTACGATATTGCATTTTGGAAGATATCCAACTGCTATCTAATGATAGAGTAATGCAAATATGGATTCTTACATAAAAGAATCTAGATCCACTAGAGCGGATGTATTGATTCTACGTGGGAAGCTGTGTCTTGGAAATCTTGAAAGTATTTCAAACAGACTTTTATAGCTAAATCTATGATGGAATTTGAATTTATCATTTGAGATAAATTTATAGAATATGCGGATATCTGCGTTAATTCGTAGAGGACATACCAAGATGGCGTAGACCGGTAATGACCATCTATATAAAGTGTGATAGTCAATTGGAAATTGACAGAGCTCATATCACAATGTAAAACGGTAAGTCAAGACATATCCATCATAGACGTTGATTGGTGCGACAACTACTCTCAACTAGAGTTATCACGATTGACTACGTAAAGTCAATAGATAACATCGCGGATCCGCTTACGAAAGGCTTAAGCAGAGAGTTAGTTAGTAAGTCGTCTAAAGGAATGGGACTAAAGCCCTTAAAGGAATGAGTTTATATGAAGGAAAACCTAACCCAGTTGACTGGAGATCCCAAGATATGGGTTCAATAGGACAACCTAATCATATAAATGTGGGGGAAGTCACGTCAATATGGGGGAGTTACTTAACATTGTAACTTCCTAGTCATTCCTATAACAATTGTGACTTGTTGAGAGGTTAAACATATGACTTTAATGATTCAGGATGAAATCACAAAGCATAATGGTTCAAGATGAAACCACAAAACATATGTTTTTAATGATTCAAGATGAAATCACCTATGTGAGAGAGAAGTGAGGTCACTTTGAAGGGAATTGTGGGGGGGGGGGGGCGCAAATCCTAAGAGCTCTTGCAGAACCAGGCAAATGTTCAGGACCATAATGAACATGACTATGAGGGCTTAACAATGTTAGGGAGAGTCTTGTGTGAAATGTATTGTCGTCTACATAAACAGCAGCTCAGTTCAAAGACATCGCGTCTACTGACAGCTAGGAGGCTAAGTGCATTTCACAAGGGAAGGTTCAAAGGGTCACACCTACCTATCCTTTGCAAGATTCAACTATTGGAATTTCATCGTAAATTTTGTGTATTACGACCTATCTCCATTCATGTGGGGGATTGTTGGAAAATTGGTTGGCAAAAGTGACTTTTGACCAACTTTGGACACAATTATCTATATGTATGTGTCACATATATGAGTAATAGTTTGTAGGTTCGCGTTCTCCTCGAAGAGAGCTTCGCAATAAGCCTTTATGTGTCCAAAATAGAGTTGATGTGAATGAGATATCGGGTCTCAAAGTTAGGCATTCGGTACCATGCCTAAAGAGGAAAAATAGTTTATTTTCAATCCCACATCGGTGGGATGAGTAAACTTAGAGGGAGTCTATTGTGTATAAATAGAGGCCCTAATTTCACAAGTTTTAACACACATCAAATCAATAGTTATTATTGATTTCCAACATATGGAATACGCATCTCTTAAGATGAAATTCCTGGCAGTTTAGTTAAGTCCGACAGTACAACTTACTGTTTTGGTTGTTGTACCCTGGGAAACAGACGGCGAATCTGTTTTAAGGGAAGCGTGTCAAACACGTGCCTCGGCTTTTTGTGCTTCTTTGTTGATCTTTATTTGGTGATCAAGTAAGTCTTTTGACTATTTTATTATTTAATTTAATTATCGTTTATCTGCTTACATTCTGTTTGTATTTAATTTTCTGTTATTTATTTACTGTTAATTTTATTTATTGTAATATAGATTTTATTAATAAAAGTGTAACCGTTTCCCTACAGGCGAAAATTGATTGAATCCCATTGGGGGATTTGTAGTTTGTGCTTGTGATTCCTCGGTTGGTGGCAACAACAAGTACTAGTGCCAAGTCGTTTTCTAAGGCACGGTTTAGGTATGAAAAACACTCGATATCAAGTATGTGGACTTCATCTATGAACAGAACACCTAGAACAACCTCTGCCTTTCCTTCCTCTCACCACTCTGCAACCTTTTTATCGATCTGTTTCCTCACTTTAGCTCGTATTTCTCCGCAGTCACCATTGAAAAGAGCAAGAAAACCCTGTGTTATGCATTTCATAACAAAAATAATTAAGGTTTCAGAAAGATCAAGTAGCATAGTTACTTTGACATTTCCTAGTTTCTGCGTTTTTTCATCATGTAGAGAGTGTAACTTCAAAAAACAACACTACTTCAGTTATTCCCCGAAGCCCAAATGAGGCATCTAACTTCAAAGCATCCTAACTGTAAAGAAATTAATCCAAAATTCCTAATTTCAATCAAACATTATGTACCTTTGTGAATGGTGTCTATGCTCTTATCAGTTATATTAAAGTTATTAGCTTGAAACACCAACATACATTTTCATTTGTCCCATTTTTGTTATTGTAAGTTTTTTGTTCTTCTGGGTGAAACAAATATTATTAAAACCAAGACAAGGATTTTGAAGAAAATGATACGGGGTAATTCTTAAGAAAATGTCAATATCAGAGGTTACAAAATAACCAAAAATCATCAATATTACAGGTTGCAAAGGTCATCATTTTAACAAGACACATGTTCGTATTTTATACACAAAAAAAAACACTGTATTTACCCAAAAAAACCCGCGAGCCTCTACAAACAAAGGTAAAGAACAAAAACACTAATGCAATGCGCAATCAAGAAAGGGAAGCATTAGTCATGACTTTGAGAAAATGGCACTTTTGTTCCTAGCAAAGAAGAGTCCTTTTAGATTTCAAATCAGATTAAATTATAAATTTGAAGTCACGTGTGTTTAAGGCGTCATACCAAATTAATGAAAAGAGTCATATATTCCATGATAAATAGGAACATTTATAATCGACACAGCTGTAACATTATAACACTACTTAAAGAAGAGACTGCAGACAAAAAAACGTCAGCAACGAATCTCTTTTCCTTCATAGGGATCTAGAGTATCGGATGATCTATCGTTATTTGTACAGCAATATATCAATGAATCCAAAATCCTTTAATTTTTCTAGTATTTATAAGACTAGTTTCAGACCATATGTCTGCTATAGATGCAATTTATGCTTATACTTTTAGCCCTAATTTTTAAATTTATAATTTGTGAATTCTCGGGCTCTTATGCTTCTAAAAGACTAAGATTAGCCCCTTGTATCCCTGACCAAGAATTTGCAGGTATCACACACTAGCATCAACCTGTAAATATGCAGCTAATTTGAAACCGTAAACCATAACTTTAAAAATGCAGAGCAATTTCTGTAAATTAAAAGTGATACCTGTGGGAGAGATGTTAACGACTTAACGCATATAAACATGTATCCTTATACAATACACCTCTTTTGAACTCGCAAAACGGATAGGGGTGAGCAAACGACCCGAACGGACCGGACCGACCACATTCGGTCCTGTCCTTGGTCTATGCATTTGGGCTAATTCGGTCCTCGGTCCGGTCCGGACCACAAACCGACTATTTTGACCTTAGTAGACTCCAAATGGTCCGGTCCGACGGACGGACCGACTGTGACCGGACCGGACCAGACCGACCACATTCGGTCTCGGTCTCGGTCTCGGTCCCGGTTTGTACCTTAATTCGGTCTTCGGTCTTGTCGGTCCGGTCCGGTCCGGTCCGGTCCGGTCCCGGACCGATGCTCACCCTTAAAAACGGGTATTAACCAGGGTCGTTACATCCTCACTTATTGTAGAATACTAACAAGCCACAAACATCAAAAGCAATCACAAATCAATATTCTAATAACAACTGACTCCTATATAGAAAAAGCTTCCAAACTCAAAATCTCAAAACCGAAAAGCTAAACCCGGTTCATATCCTAAATTCATACCACATTTACTCAACACACGAAGATTCACCCCATTTACACACACAACATACAAATCCAACAAGGGTAGTTAAACCGTCACTTATCGTCAAATACTAACAAGCAGTAAACATCAAAAGCAATCTTAAACCCATATAAAAACAATTCAAATCTTAAAAAACATTCATAGAATTAGCAAAATCTCGAAAACCAAAACCCGAAACATCAATCAGTAAACAATTAAAGCAAAATATAAGCTCCCAACAACATCAACAAATCTCACCATTATCTAAACATCATCTACACCAAAATCTAAAAAATAATCAACCTAAACATAAAACCCATGTTCCCCCAAATAACTAATAAGCACTTTGGCATAAGGTTGCCCAGCCTATATAAGTACTTTATATAAGCTTAACCAAGCACCCCCAAAATCCCATATTCCCATGACAATTATCCCTCTCACAAACGCACGCTGCTTTACACATGATAATTAAGGAAAAAAGAAATACATTCCAATGTATAACGCACTTTGACATAAGCTTACCCAAACACCTTCAATTAGCTTTGTAACTTTTTTTATACCCAATAACTTATTAACCTCTTAACATAAGCCTAGTAAAACTTGGATCACAAAGTGATCCACGATTACTAGCTACAAGGCCAGTGACCAGGGCGAGTTGAGCAGTATCGGCCAAAAGATTCAACTTTGGTAACAAGTTGGTCAGCTCGGTGCTAACTCGTAAAAAAACTCGGCTCGATGTATGTTAACATGTGTGTTAAAGTTTCTAAACATATACTTCTAGTGTCCATGAACATTTATATAGTCCTATAAACATGTCATACTTGTACACATAGCTTCGAAACTTATATATAAAAATTCCTATCTAAGACTATGAGTACTCCCCGCCTAGGCCGATAACTCACTACAAGCAAAACAACATACAATATTTGCATTCAATCATGCTCACAATATACTAGGGGGACGTTTAGGTAAGGTAAGAGTTAATAAAACTTATGCATTCTCGAAATACCCCAAATTAATGGAATCATCTCCTCAAAAACACACAAGCCCTTTAAAATAAGCAAAAATTCAATAAGCTTTTTAGCTTTATTAAAACACAATAAACTATTAAGCTCTTTAAATTAGCTCACCAAAACACCCCCTAAATCTTAATGATTCCCATGGCAGATGTCTCTCACACAAAATAAAATTTCTCTAAATAATTATGATTCGATAACAAGGCTACATACATTATATTGGCTTCAATCATGCCCAAATGATACTAAGATGATGTAATATATCAAGGTCACCTTATGCTTAACTTATGCATTTATTCATTATCGAAAAACCTCTATTCCCCCAAATAACTAATAAGCACTTTGGCATAAGCTTACCCAGCCTATAAGTTATTTATATAAGCTTAACCAAGCACCCCTAAATCCCATATTCCCAAGACAATTATCTCTCTCACAAACTCACGCTGCTCTACACATGATAATTAGAAAAACCACAAATACATCCCAATGTATAACGCACTTTAACATGAGCTTACCCAAACACATTCGATAAGCTCTGTACCTCTTTTTTTTTTTATACCAAATAGCTTAATAACCTCTTAAAATAAGCCTACACAGAGTAGTAAACCTCAGATCACAAAGTGATCCACGATTACTAGCTACAAGGCCAATGACCAGGGTGAGTTGAGCAGAATCGGCCAAAAGATTCAATATGGTCACAAGTTGGTCAGCACGGTGCTAATTCGTACAAAACTCGGTTTGAAGTGTTTTAACGATTGTGTTAAATGTTTACAAACATACTTTTTGGTCCTATGAACAATACTACAGTCCTATAAAGATGTCATACATATAATTTCAAAACTTGTACATAAAAATTTCAATACCCCCACTTACTCCCCGCCTAGGCCAATTACCGCTGCCGCCTAGCGAAATTTGCAACCTTAATTTTAGCTTTTTTAGAACCCAATAACCTATTAAACTACTTCAAATAAGCTTACCCAAAAACCCCTAAATCCCGTACGATCATATTATTATAAGACATAATAGTCCAAAAAAAGGCAAATACATCATCCCAATGTAATAAACATAAGTCCTCACCTAATAATGATTTCCTCTCAGACGGACGGTCCAAGACGACTCGATCTTTCCCCGGCAACTGCAATCCACCAACACCAGTCCATAGTTTTCAACTGAGTAACCTCCAATTAATAAAATTGGCAAAACCCAATTAGTCCATAGTTCTAATCTCCATCTCGATGTATGTAACACTAATATTGATAAATGATAGTTCCTGTGAAATGAGAGTGAAACAAACAAAAAATTGGAGAGTGATGGTTTTAGTGAATGGTGGAGATTAGAGTTGATTGAATGTGTTTGGATGGGATTGCCAGCGTGGCAACTACTGTATTTGTTTGTAAAAGTTCATTGCTTTTTTTTTCTTTATTTAACACATTAGGCTAGAGAGATTCATTTTCACCTCAGTTTCTCTCTCTTCTCAGTATCCCTCACTCCCTCTCATCATATATCTGTTTTGTTCATTTTTCCCTCACATTTCATTAAAATACCTACGTTATAAATATATACCCACTAAATATCCCACACACTAACAAAATAAAATATAAAAAAAACAATTAGTTTTGGGAGTATGGCCCAGTTTGTCAGTCAAAAACAATGGTGAGCAACTCACCATACTTTGCAATTTTGGCTGTGACATCGCATATCTGTTTTGGGTCTGTTGCACTTGCACGTGAGTTGGTCACCAAAAGGGGAAGTCACGACCACTCCATCTAGTCTTATTTTGTTGCAAAAATGTACATAGTTGCTCAAAAAGTTGATGAACTAGACTTAAGAGGTGTTTATTTTTCCTTATCTTAACTATATATAATGTAAAAACTAAAATTTATTTTTCTCTTATCTTAACTAGCCAGTAGATGCGAAAACGTAACAACAAAACTTCCCATTTCTGCAATTGACATGCAAAACTAAACCTAAAACTGTTTTATCCAATGACTAAAAATGCTTTCCGAGTTGATTATCATACTAATGACTAAAACTTATTATTTCATTCTAAATGACACGCCAAACAATTTTTGCATGTCAAAATCTAACGATAAATATTACGCAGGTATCATTCTCTAATGGACATTTCATCAAACACCTTTCGTGCACAACCTAAACCCGAGCTTCAAACCATAGCCGCACGTAACACACCTAATTCACCTCTATCGCACTATAATATCACAAATCCCCATAACTAACACCTAATTGAAGAAAACACAAAAATCAATGAATTCAGTTCAAAAGTATACCAATTGTGTTTATGGACCGAATTTAATGGATCACAAAATCAGCAACTTCAACTCACAGAACCGAATCTAATTGAATCGTTAGGGTTTGTGTTTATGGACCGAATTTAATGGATCGAACTTCAGCTCACAAAACTCGGTTTGAAGTGTTTAAACAATTGTGTTAACGTTACCAAACATACTTTTTGGTTCTATGAACAGTACTATGGTCCTATAAACATATCATACATATAATTTCAAAACTTGTACATAAAAATTCCAATACCCCCACGTACTCCCCGCCTAGGCCAATTACTCGCTGCCGCCTAGCGAGATTTGCAACCTTAATTTTAGCTTTTTGAGAACCCAATAACCGATTAAGCTACTTTAAATAAGCTTACGCAAACACCCCCTAAATCCCATATTACTTTAACAAATAATAGTCCAAAAAAAGGCAAATACATCATCCCAATGTAATAACACATAAGTCCTCACCTAATAACGATTTCCCCGGCAACTGCAATCCACCAACACCAGTCCATGGTTTTCAACTGAGTAACCTCCAATTAATATAATTGGCAAAACCCAATAAGTCCATAGTTCTAATCACCATCTCTATGTATGTAACACTTATGACAACCAATTAGAAAAGAAATTAAGAGAACGTACCATCATTTAGCAAAAATAAACGGCTTTTCAAAATTAACGGCAATTGGTCGAAGGCTGTTTAATATGACGAAAAAAAGAAAGAAATTACGAACCAGGCCCCCAAATTATGTAACAAGTTGTGAGAACTATCCTAAACTTTTTGTTATTTACGATTTTTTTTATATAACAGTTTACCAAATATCTTGTTATTTCACACATTTTTACTCGAAAATGCAAAACTAAGGTATTTTGTTCTTCATCAAACAAATCTTATTAAAACCAAGACAAGGATTTTACAGAAAATGATACGTAGTACTTCTTAAGAAAATGTCAATATCAGATGTTACAAAACAACGAAAAATCATCAATATTACAGGTTGCAAAGGTCATAATTTTAACAAAGACACATGTTCGTATTTTGTACAACAATATATTAATGGATCCAAAATCCTTTTATTTTTCTAGCATTTATAAGCCTAGTTTCAGACCATATATCTGCTATAAAAGACTAACATTAGCCCCTTGTATCCCTGATCAAGAATTTGCAAGGTACCACAACACTAGCATCAACTGTAAACATGTAGCTAATTTGAAACAGTAAACCATAACTTTAAAAATGCAGAGCAATTTCTTTAATTAAAAGTGATACCCATGGGAGAGATGTTAACGACTTAACGCATACAAACATGTATCCTTATACAATCACACCGCAATTTGAGATCTTAAATTTGTAGCTGTAACATCTAAATTCATAATTACGTCATGTTATTCTAAAAAACCAAAATCCACCTCATTGAGCTCACAAAACGGGTTTAAACCAGGGTCGTTACATCCTCACTTATCGTCAAATTCTAACAAGCCACAAACATCAAAAGCAATGTCAAATCAATATCCTAACAACTGACTCCTATATAGAAAAAGCATTACTCAACAATCCAAGCTAAACCTAGTTCATATCCTAAATTCATACCACGTTTTCTCAAAACACCAAAATTCACCCCATCTACACACAAAACATACAGATCCAACAAGGGTAGTTACATAGTTACACCGTCACTTATCATCAAATACTAACAAGCAGTAAACATCAAAAGCAATCTTAAATCCATATAAAAACGTACAATTCAAATCTTAAAAAACATTCATAGACTTGGCAAAATCTCGAAACCAAAACCCGAAAAGTCAATCAGTTAACTATTAAAGCTAATAAATCTAAGCTCGCAAGAACATCAACAAATATCACCATTCTCTAAACATCATTTACACCAAAATCTAAAAAAATAATATAATAAACCTAAAAATATATTCTATCTTTTTCTTCTACACATACTTTAAATAATCTTGGACTAAACTTGAAAAGCTTGAAACTTTATGTGAATTTGAGGTGGGGTATGAATGAAAATTTGCAAATGTCTTTACCAACCAACAACATATAGTTAGTTTCGCAAAGGGGTTCACTGATATAGATAAAAGCACTTCATATTAACAAAAACGTGTGGTGTGAAATGTGGGACATTGATTCTCAAGGGTGGGATTCGATTGGATTGGATGGTGGAGATTAATTAGAGTAAAGGTTGTGTGTGATGGGGATTGGCAATGTGGCAACCTTATTGATTGGTTTGTAGGCACGTTAATTTGTTGCAAAAATTAATATAGTTGCTAAAAAAGTTGATAAAATAAGTCTTGTTTTTAATATAAGTCGGCTTATAAAATAAATCTTGTTTGTCACACAGGTTTATGGAGGCTAATGGCTTATAAATAAGTCACAAGCCTCCATAAGCCCAAGCCCATAAAATGAGGCTTATAGATCGTTAAATTACTTGAATACCCTTAAAAAAGAAATACTGAAAGGTTGTAAATATATGTGGTGTCCACGTCTATTAGACTCACTTATTGGGGATGAGTTAACATTTATTGCCTTGAGGATATAGAGGAAGTAAGAGAAGTAAGTGGGTCCTACTTAAAAAAAATACTATTAAATGTTTTGTAGACTCAATCTTTTAGCTAAGGGTAAAAAGTAGGGTGAAAACGAGCCGAGCCGAGCCCGAGCCTGCCAGAGCTTGAGCTCGGCTCGTTTATATACAAAAAGCTCGAGCTCGAGCTCGAGCTCGTTTCGAGTCTCACCTTTTGAGCTCGAGCTCGGCTCGTGAAATTTTTCACAAGCTCGAGCTCGGCTCGTTAACACAAAGCTCGGCTCGTTAACACAAGGCTCGAGCTCGTTAACACGTTTATACGTATAGAAAATATACATACGTATATATTTCTAGGGCTCGTTTAGGCTCGCGAGCCTAAACGAGCTTTTTGTATAGAGCTCGAGCTCGAGCTCGATTAGTAAATGAGCCCAAACAAAGGCTCGAGCTCGGGCTCGAGTTCGTTTAGGCTCGGCTCGTTCGAGCTTTTTACCGATCCGATCCCGAGCTTTTCACGAGCGGCTCGGCTCGTTTCCACCCCTAGTAAAAAGAAACACCCCCCCCCCCTTAGCTCCTAACTAACTAAAATGAATGAATATGTAGTCGCGGACACTGTTTAGTGTTTACTTGTCATCTTACTGTAAATTCATTTACTTACTCAATTCTGGCTAATCACAAGCTTGAGTTTTGTATGGATACGTTAATTAGTGCATTTGATACAATATACATGTGATATAAAAAACTGTTTGACTCACGGTTGGTGTTTATTGTATAGTACTACATTTATGCATTTTTCTTATATAAGATTACAAGTGTCATTTGATCAAGAAAAACATTAAAAAAAACAATAGATGTTTCCTATAAAATGATATAATTGGCCACAACAAATGGTCGACCCAATCCATCATCACTCCAAACAAAAATTTTGTTTCGGTTCAAAAGTGATTTTTTTTAAATAGTTGGTAGACGATATGATGATTTCGGAGTGATTTTGCCAAGATAAATTTTATTAAAAAAATTAGACCAATCATGTTTTTTGATTTTGACATGTGCAAAACCAAGCAATGTGATTGATTAATAAAAAGGTTAATTCCATATATCCCAATTTGAACCCTTAAAGAGGTCTTATTCACTCAATCAAAACCCACAATTAAGGGCGGAAACGAGCCGAGCTACTCGTGAAAAGCTCGAGATCGAATCGGTAAAAAGCTCGACCGAGCCGAGCCTGAATAAGCCGAGCCTGAACGAGCTCGAGCCTAAGTTTGGGCTCATTTAATAATCGAGCTCGAGCCCTAGAAATATATACGTATATATGTTGTTTATACGTATAAACGTGTATAAACGAGCTTAAAAGTAGTAAACGAGCTCGAGCTTTATACAAAAAGCTCAGTTCACATTATTAAATAACCTTTATACCCTTCATACAAACACGTCTTCAAATAATAACAAACACGTACAAATGAGTCAGATAAGGCAAGCTGAAACTGGTCATCGTTCAAGAAATTTCTATACAAATTTGACCGACACTATAAAGTTACCACAATTTTTAGCCCAATTACAAATTGCAAACTGATATCTAACTACAAAAAACCTATGGGCAAAAACTTAATTTGACCTCCATTATGTAGTTTTGTACTTGTACGTACTATCATCATATCTCATTCATATTCAAATGTATTTTGGATACTACGAATTCCATACGGTTGTGGTTCACTTTTGATTAACTATAAAAAAGAATTTGCTATTAGTTATTAACTGGGGTAAATTTGCTTTTGATTAACTGTAAAAAGGAATTTATTATTGGTTACAAGAAGGGTAAAATAGTTTATAAATATCAAATTGATAATTATTAAGTTGCTTTCGAAAGTGGAAGGCAAAAAAAGGATAGTTGAAAGTCCAAAATTTTTAAAATTAATAAATTTGTAAAAGGGCTTATAGCTAGTTAAATTACTTAAATACCCTTTAAAATATAATAAATATCATGTAAAAGCTGAAATATATATGAATTTAATTTGATAAATTTTTATACAATTTTACATTAATAAGTTTCAGCTCTAACTGATTTATCAAATAACTTTATAAAAATATAATATAAGCTCCAGCCCTAACCATCACGCCTTATATGTCAAAAATATGAAAAAATAAAATTATATAAAAGTGCCCGTTGTTTTATAAAATTCAAGGATCAAAAGGCAATCCCCTTTCTATCCACACAACCATATTGCAAAAAAGTCAAATTAGGTATATAAAATTTTATAAACAATTAGTTTTACAATATATATAATCGATATTGGTTTGTTTTAAATTGTGATTGTTTATATGGGGGTTTGATTTTTGTTAGTTTAGTTGATGAATTAAGGTGTTCATTAGTGGCTTATGTATGTATGCACATCAAGTGTTTGTTTTTATGCCTCAATGAAAAAGATTGTTTGGGGTTAGTGGCCAAACTTTTTTTTTTGTCTCTAATTCTGTTACGCATGTAAGGACAAAATCAAGTACAATAGAACCCTAGGTGATTTGATTTTATAGATTAAATAGGCTATAAAGATAGTCAGTAAGTTAACTGCAATTGCCCTCATTGGTTTCCGCCGGCCCTATGGACATGTAAGAATCCCGTCGATTATATAAATCGCTATTGAATATTTAAAATCGTTATGCAACGTATGTTTGCCACTTATCATTAGTTTACGTTACAAGCTTAAGCTTTGAGGTTCCTAATTACTTTTTGAATGTATATAAGCATGTTAAGACATGGTCCTTATTTCCGAATGATATCCGTAAGTTATGAAATCATCCAGTGTCATGCAATATTGCACATATTTATTTATGTATTTCAGGTGGCAGTGACCACCCAAAAAATCTCATCAGTTAACAATTAAAGCTAAAGCTAAAAAAATATCAACCTAAAAATAAATTCTAGTTTTTTCTTCTACAAACAATCATAAGAACCTTTTCATCAAACATCTCGTCAATACTCTGTGTAAAATGAGCTAATCTATGGGTTTTCAAGTATGTATTCCTGTCAAGAACACACATACTTAAAGAACCATAGATTGACTGATTTTACACATTTTAAATAATCTTGGACTAAACCTGAAAAGCTTGAAACTTTATGTGAATTTAAGGTGGGCGATGGATGAAAGTTTGCAACATTAAGCTATCAAAAAAGCAAATGAAAAGCTAGTTGAAAAACAATTGTCTTTACCAACCACGGGAACCAACAACATATAATATTACAGAGGGGTTCAATGATATAAATAAAAGCAGTTCATAGTAACAACTCGACCATAGTTTTTATCTATATCAGTAAGTCGTCTGCTAAATGATAGTTGCTGCGAAATTATGCAAAGAAATTATAGGGAAAAAAATGTGTGGTGGAGAGGTGATGGTCCAGATTAGGAATGTGGGACATTATAAAAAGAAATGAGTGATGGTTTTGGTGGATGGTTGAGAGGTGGTGGTCCGGATTGGAAATGTAGGACATTGATTCTCAAAGGTAGGATTGGATTGGATGGTCCCAAAATAATTATTTCTGATAAAAAAACACAAAGTTCAATAAACATAATTATTATTGTATTTTTTTTCGTTTTTATAAAATGACAGTTTTACTCTTATGCAATTAATTAAATCTTTTAATAATTTTTGTAAATTTAGTATCATTAGATGCAATATGGTAAACTTGCTACAATATTTATAATTATATTTGAAAAGGGATAATAACTTTAGGACAACCCAAATGAAAAGAGAGAATATTAATTGGGCTAATTCATTTGTTACCCCAAAAGGTCATCATGAATTAATTGTTAGCCCCACAAAATTTTAGCATTCGCAATTGCCCTTTGCGACTTATGCAACTTCATCTAAGTTTGATAAGTTTCCAATTTGAAAGAATCTAAGTTTGACAAACGTCCAATTTGAAAGTACATATGTGTAAGTGGAAAATACATGTGTGTAAGTGTCCTCTTATGCGACTGACGATGTACTTTTTTTATGCAACTTGTACTTTTCACTTTGTGTTCTTACACACTTGTATTTACATTTGGGGCAAAAAGTACAAGTTGCATAAGTCGCAAAGAGCGCATAAGACGCAAAAGGGCAAATGCAAAAATGATTTTATTTTGGGGGCAAAGAATTAATTAAGGATGAGATGTTGGGATACATATGAGATTACCCTATATTAATTTGAGACGGAAGGAGTAGTTGATCAACTAACTTACTCCACTACTAAATGGGCATAAGTGGAGCCATGGGTTAGCTCCTACAAAATAAGGTAAAGAACATAAACACTAATGCAATGCACAATCACGAAAGGGAAGAATTAGTCATGACTTTGAGAAAATGGCACTTTTGTTCCTAGCAAAGAAGAGTCCTTTTAGATTTCAAATCATTTTAAATTATAAATTTAAAGTCACATGTGTTTAAGGCGTCATACCAAATTAATGAAAGAAGTGACATATATACCATGATAAATAGGAAAAATAGTTGTAACCTTAATACACTACTTAAAGAAGAGACTGTGTAGACAACAAACGTCAGCAATGAATTTAGGGGTTAAATCTCATGTATTAACTAGCAAGATACCACAATCCTCAAATCAATCTCTTTTCCTTCATAGGGATCTAGAGTATCTTATTTATCGTTATTTGTACATCAATATATCAATGGATCCAAAATCCTTTTATTTTTCTAGTATTTATAAGCCTAGTTTCAGACCATGTATCTGCTATAAAAGACTAAGATTAGCCTCTTGTATCCCTGATCAAGAATTTGCAGGTATCACAACACTAGCATCAACTGTAAACATGTAGCTAATTTGAAATAGTAAACCAGAACTTAAAAATTAAAAGTAATGAGAGATGTTAACAACTTAACGCATACAAACATGTATCCTTATACAAACACACCGCACATACAGATCTTAAATTTGTAGCTGTAACATCTAATCCAAAATTAATTCATGTTATTTTAGAAAAACCAAAATTCACATCATTTGAGCACACAAAACGGCTATTAAACCAAGGTTGTTACACCATCACTTATTGTCAAATACTAACAAGCCACAAACATCAAAAGTAATGTCAAATCAATATCCCAACAACTGACCAAATCCAATCAAAAAGGCATCCAAGCTCAAAATCTCAAAACCGAAAACCTAAATATCATAACTCAATGATCCTAAATTCATACCACATTTCCTCAACATCATAATTGACCCCATTTACATACAGAACATACGTATCTAACAAGGGTAGTTACACCGTCACTTATCATCAAACAGTATCAAGCAATAAACATCGAAAGCAATCTTAATTCCATATAAAAACAATTCAAATCTTAAATAAGAAACCCTAGAATTAGCAAAATCTTCAATCCCAAAACCCGAAAAATCATTCATAACAATTAAAGCTAATAAATCTAAGCTTGCAAGAACATTAACAAATCTCTCCATTACCTAAACATCATCTACACAAAAATATAAAATTAATCAACCTAAAAATAAATTCTCGTCAGTACTCGTGTAAAATGAGTTAATCTATGGCTTTTCAAGTATGCATACATGTCCAGAACACACATACTTAAAGAACCATAGATTGACTGATTTTACACATACTTAAATAATCTTGGACTAAACTTGTAAATGTTAGTTCTCTTTACTGTGAAATGAGTGAAACCAAAAAAAAAAATGAGAGGTGGTGGCCCAGATTGTAAATCTGGGACATTGATTCTCAAGGAGTGGGAGGATTGGACGGTGAAAAAAGTTAGATCAATCAAGTTGTTCGGTTTTGACATGGCAAAATCAAACAAATAAAAAGTCAAAATTAATTTGATTTTGGTGATTGTTTGTTAAATTTCATGTCTAGTAAAAAATCCACAACAAAAGTATTGGCACCGAGGTTTTAAGAGCTTATAGTAGGGTATCAGCGCAATGCGGCGGCGGTACCCTGTGACTAAATTCTATGGCGGCGGGTACACTTGGCCTTATTGCTGATATTTTAGATGTGTGTGAGAGAGATATGAAATGGTTTGTGTGTATTTATATAGTGGATGCGGTTATATGTTTCATTACATGATAATAATGATTTTTAGCGGTTACATGTTTTTAATAATAGGTTGTAAATGATTTGAAAACCGTATTTAATTTAGTGGAAACGTTTGTATTTAATTTTAGGCAAAAATGCATATATATCTCTTCCAAAGTGAATAATTGCATATATATATATCCTTTGTACAAGTTTTTTATACACATTTTACAATGATTTTTATTCATGCTTTGGATATATATGCAATTTTGCATTTTCGGAAGGATATATAAGCAAAAGCCCCTTAATTTTAAATAATGAGATGTATTGAGTTTTAAGCCTTCCTCTTATAGTAAGTGTGCATGCTTATTTTTTTAAGATTTTTTTTAGAAATGACATAAATACATTATAATATAGTTAAGATAAACTTCAACTTTCGGCTTATATAAACTCGCCTCCGGCCCTAGCCCAGCTCATTCCAACACAACCTATGTGTCTGAAAAACAAAATTACAAAATAAGCGACCATTGACTTTAGAGGTCCTCTTTCTATGTGTCTCAAAATTGATTTATCTTTGGTCATTGTTTGTTAAATTTCATGTATTGAAAAAAATTCACAACAAAAGCATATGGTTGTGTTTAGCAACATGCTTTTGAGAGCTTATAGAGGTTTGAGTTTTTAAAATAAGTCAACTTATAAAATAAGCCTTGTTTGTCATACGGGCTTATAGAAGCTTTTATAAGCCATAAGCATTCATAAGCCCAAACCCATATAAAAGAGCTTACAGGGGCTTATAGCTAGTTCAATTACTTAAATACCTCTCAAAATATAATAAATTATCACACAAGCTGAAATATATGTAAATTTATTTTGATATGTTTTTATATAATTCATATCAATAAGCTTCAGCTCCAACTAACTCATAAAACAACTTTATAAAAATATAAACTACAGCTTTCCAACTTTCCGCTTATAATACAAGCTACCCGGCTCATTCCCCAAACATACCTTAGAGCATTAGGTGTGGCACCCGCTGACCCTCGTTGTGCTCATTCCCCAAACATACCTCGTACGATGTCATTCGCCGTTGCTCGCCGTCCATTGGTTCGCCATCTGCACAACGAAGAAAACGGGAGTACATTTGTCAGATTTTTGTTTTTTTGTTTTTTTTTTTTTTTTGTATTTTTTTTTGTGTGTGTTCAATTGTTTGTATAGTGTGTGTGTGTTCAATTAGGGAAGAAGATGCGTTTTTTTGTTTTTTTTTTTAGTTTTTTGGTGGGGGGGGGGGGGGGGGGTTAAATTGGGTTGGCTTGTGTTAAATGTTTTACACTCAAGTTTTTTTTTTTTTTTTTTTTTTTTTTTTTTTTTTTTTTTTTTTTAAATATGATGTATTGTATTTTTGTTTTAATAAATAAATTTGGTTTATTTGGAAACTTGAATAAAAAAAATAATGTTGTAAGTGGTGGGTCTGAAATGAGTAAATTGAAGTTTGTTGTGAGGGCATCTCCAATGCATCAAAAGGTTTTGAGTTTAATAAAAGGCCATGTCACCTCCATGTCAACAAGTCATATTTACCTTGCAATGCATTCAACTCTTACAGTGTTGAATAACTTCACACATTACATATATAATAGCTTAAAAGGTACAAGAAAAACTGTGTCACATTACCTAATATGATAAGTGATGCTTTTATGCTATTATTTTATAGTTGTGAGGCCCATCAAGTACAATATGTCAGGTATAATACTCGTATGTAACTGTACAACCGACTATTCAATGTGCGAATTACGTGGACATCTACAATGGAGCGTTGAATTATTTAACATGCCAAATCATCACTTTTATGACATTAAAAGCATCCACAGTGGCGCATTGTGGATGGCCTGAGTGAAGGTGGTTAGTTGTGGAAGTTTGTTATAGTGATCTGGCACCCGTAGGCCCTGAATGAAGACGGTTTGCTTGTTATGACTCCTAGTGCTCTTATGTGTCAAAAATATTAAAAACAAAAATGAAAAAAATGAAAAAAAAGCGACCAGTGTTTTATAAACTTGAAGGGTCAAAAAGCAATCCCCTTTTTATCCATACAACAACCATATTGCAAAAAAAATAAAATTATGTGTAATAGTTTAATAGTTTCAAAATTAGATGAAGAATAATGATATGAAGTTGTTGGCTTTTGTTTTACATTTCACTAGAATCAAATTCCCTTCATTCTAATAAGGTAAATGAACAAAATTTTATAAATAAGGAAGAATTGCATATATATCCCTCCTAAAGTTAATAATTACATATATATCCAAGTTAAACTTATAATTACATATATATCCTTGATAAACTTTATATATATCAAATGTATCCAAATAATTAATTTAAAACATAAAATAATATCTTCCATTTAAACATAGTCCAACCATTATACCCTTGTCATTCTTCTTTTTATTTACACATAACCAACCACAAAACAAACCATTAATCAACTGATATCAAACCCATCATAATGATTAATCAACAGTCATTGAGCTTTTCTTGAACCAACATTTATACAATGAAACCCCATTCAAATTGTGTTACAACCCACAAGAACTCATACAGAAGAACAAAACATATAGTTTCACCTAAATCAAATTCCAAAAACACCAATCTAATACAAATGAAATCCTTATCTCTTATGTTTCAACTTTGCTATTTTAAAAGCATATATTTGTTTCTTGAAATCACAAAAAGACTTTTTAGAATCCATTTGTATGTTTTTATAAGATTCTTTCCAACACAGTTCGTTGTTGGGTATTTTTCTAATATTTTAGTGGGTTTAATTGTAATAATATGTTAAACTTAATGAATCCAGCAAGAACACCACATGAACAATTGTACAATATAGTGAATTCCTAACATTGATGAGAAGAGATTGTCATTTCATTAAGGGTATAATAGAAAATTTTGTTTTTTATAATCACTTTTAAGTTATTTAGAGTTTAAATTATGTTTAAATCAATTATTTGGATATATATGATATTTATAATGTTTAAGAAGGATATATATGTAATTATGAATTTAAGCTGGATATATTTGTAATTATTGTGTTTAGGAAGGATACATATGCAATTGCCCTCTATAAATAATTAGTGTTTTACAATTTATATAATCGATTTGGGTTTGAGCAACGTAGAAGACAACGCCTGGCCAACGTGCTTATGCTCGGAGTGGACAACATCAATTCAACGACGTTGATTTCATGCCACATAGACCATAACGCCTTGCAAGCGTTATGGTTCCCTTCGCTCTTAGGGTGCGTTTGGTATAAGGTTGGATTTGGATTTGGTTTTAGATATGGATTTGGATTTGATTTAAATATTATTTATTGTGTAAATAGATTTTAGAGTTAAAATTAAAATTTGCTATTATAAATTTAAAATAAATAAAAAATGAATAAATTGAGTGGTTAATAGTATAAAATAAGGGCCCAATGTGTAAGGAAAAAAACATGAATGAGAGGTAACACCCGGGTGTGTGCCATGAATTGAGAGAGAAAAAATATTTGACAGTGATTTCATGTTTGAGGGCCCATCTAATTGTACCAAACAATGTATTTTGGTTTTGAATCAATCTAACTCCACCAATATCCATGAACCAAACGTCACCTAAATATTGGAAATACGTAGAGGCATGGCTTAGCTCTTAACTAGAATGAACGAATATGTAGCCTTAAGCATTGTTTAGTTTTTAGTAGATTAGTAGCAATCTTGTCATCTTACTTGTAATTTCATTTACTTACTCGGTTCTGGTTAATCACAAACTTGAGTATTGAATGGATACGATAATTAGTGCTCTTTGAGTATAACGTCTCATGTTCTTTAGCGTATTTGCATAATGTTGGTGTAATCCGGATCATGCATTAGTATTGTTATATGATTTATATGATTATCGCACATTTGATACGAATATACATGCGATATAACAAAATTGTTTGTGTTACGGTTGGTGCAGTATAGTACTATATCTCTGCATCTTTATATAAAAAAGAATTACATCATTCCCGGAGTGATTTTAGCAAAACAATCTTATTGATTTTTTTTACACAAATTAGGTTGTTCGATTTTGACACGTGACAAAATCAAGCAATGCCATTGATTAATAAAAAGTGAAAATTGATTAGATTTTGGTCATTGTTTGTTAAATTACATGTATAGAAAAAAATTCACGACAAAAGCATATGGTTGTGTTTAGCAATAGGCTTTTGAGAACTTATAGGGGTTTGAGCTTTTAAAATAAGTCCACTTATAAAATAAGCCTTGTTTGTCATACGGGCTTATAGAAACTTTTATAAGCCATAAACCTTCAGAAACTCAAGCCCATAGAAAAAAGCTTATAACTTATAGCTAGTTAAATTACTTAAGTACCATTCAAAATATAATAAATTATCACACTAAAGCTGAAATAGATATAAATTTATTTTGATATGTTTTTATACAATTTTACATTAATAAGCTTCAGCTATAACTAATTCACCAAACAACTTTATAAAAATATAAACTTCAACCTTTCGGCTTTTATAAACTCCGCCTCCGGCCCTAGCCCCAAATCATGTATCTAAAAAACAAAATTACAAAAAAAAAAAAAAAAAAAAAAAAACGACCATTGACTTCAAGGGTCAAAAAGCAAACTTTAGAGGTTCCTTTTTTAACCATATTAGAAAAAAGTCAAAAGATATCAAAATATAAACTAAGAAGAATGATATGAAGTTGTTGGATATGAAGTTGTTAGATGTTTTTTTACATTTCAATAAAATTTTATAAATAATTAGTGTTTTACAATGTTTTCAAACCCGGGTCGACCCGGCCGGTTCAACCGGTCGGACCGGTGCCGGTCAAAAAAACCCAGGTCAACCGGTTAGACCCGCCGGGTTTTGAGTGACCCCGGTCAACCCGGGTCGTGAAACCCGGCCCGGGTTTGGTTTTTTTCAAATTTTTTTTATGAAAACCGGGTTGACCCGGGTAGACCCGGTGGTCGAACCGGTTGACCCGGTGACCAAACCGGTTGACCCGGTCTGAAAATATTAAAAAATAATAAATGGAAAACCGGGTTGACCCGGCGGTAGAACCGGTGTCCGGTGACTCGACCGGGTCGATTAAAAACCCGGTTTTTAAAACATTGGTGTTTTACAATTTATGGGTTTGTAATACAAGCTACAACCTCACCCCGGCTCATTCCCCAAACATACCTTATGTGTCAAAAATATTAAAAACAAATTAAAAAAAATATATATATACCAGGTGTTTTATAAACTTCAAGGGTTAAAAAGAATCCCCTCTTTATCCACACAACAGCCATATTGCAAAAAAATCAAATTAGGTGTAATAGTTTTCAATTGTTTAAAGATATCAAAATTAGATGAATGAAGAATGATATGAAGTTGTTTTACATTTCAGTAGAATCAAATACCCTTCATTCTAATAAGGTACATCAAACAAAATTTTATAAATAATTAGTGTTTTACAATTTATATAGTCGATTTGGGTTTGTTTTTTAAAATTGCGATTGTTCATATGGGTGTTTGATTTTGTTAGTTTACTTTAGTTGATGAATTAAGGTGTTCATTAGTGGTTTATATATGTATGCACACCAAGTGTTTGCTTTTATGCCTCAATGAAAAAGATTGTTTGTGGTTAGTGGCCAAACTTTTTTTGGTTTACAATTATGTTACGCTCGTAAGGACAACTCATTACTTCTATAGAAGTATGCTGCAAGTGTTATGTATTTTATTTGATTTTTTAGATTAAATAGGCTATAAGGATAGTCGGTAAGTTGACTGCAATTGCCCTCATTGGTTTCCGCTGGCATTATGGACCTGTAAGAATCCCGTCGATTATATAAATCGTCATTGAATATTTAAAATCGTTATGCAACGTGGTCTGTTTTATGTTTGTCACTTATCATTAGTTTACGTTACAAGCTTAAGCTTTGGGTTCCTAATTACTCTTTGAATGTATATAAGCATGTTAAGACAGGTCCTTATTTCTGAATGATATCTGTAAGTTATGAAATCATCCAGTGTCCTGTAATATTGCATATATTTATTTATGTATTTCAATAGCAAGGTGCGTTTTAGACATATAATATTAGGGGTGAGCATAACAAACCGAAAAAACCGAAACCGAACCGAAAAAACCGAACCAAAAAAACCGACCGAAACTAAAAATCGATGGTTCGGTTTTTACTTTTTTAGAAACGGAAAAATGCGGTTCGGTTTCGGTTTTCATCCAAAAACCAAACCGCAAAAACCGAACCGAACCAAACCGGTATTATTATATAATAATATCTAATTAATATAATATAATCAAATAACTAAATAAATCAAATTTATTCATTCATATTCATTTTGTGAGTGGATTTATAATATATTTATCTTAACGTTATATTTATATGTGTGTTTGTCGTGTCGCGTGTTTTGTGTTAATATATCAATAAGTATTCGATAATGATTATTCTACGTGTATGTTCACTTGTATGTGTATGTCTTATTTATATGTTTGTAATTGTAGAATTATGCAACAAACATTATAAAGCTTAGATTAAAAAAAAATAACTAATTTTATACGTAAAACAAGTTTGTTGGTATAATTTGGAATATTAACGGTTTGAAACCGAAAAAACCGAACCGAAACCGATAAAAAACCAAAAAACCGAACCGCCAAAAACCGAACGGTTTCGGTTTTAGGTTCTACAAACACCGAACATTGTGGTTCGGTTTCGGTTTTAGCCAAAAACCGACCCAAACCGAACCGTGCACACCCCTATATAATATGATATACTTCAGAATGCGCATTGTTGGCCACTATTTCATCATATTTATTAAACATACTATAAATTTTGAATGATACATTTTAGCGCTTTTGTAGGTATGTATTGTTAACCTAATCTGCTTGCCTTATCTTCTCTTTGGGTCAAATGTATCAAAATTTGACAAAAGTTTTAGAAACTTACAGAATTGGCTCAAAAGTCTATCTCTATTAATACGTAAACATTTGTTTTACTTTACCCAAAGAAAAAGTATATCTCTGTTAATATATAAACATAACACCAAATTGACCCATTCCTAATAAATGGGTCAAAGTTGCTACTTTATTTATGTATATAAAAGATGTGGTATTTGAAGCACTTAAATCATATAAGAATCATTGTTATGTAGGTATTCTGAAGTAAAATCATTCGTTTGAAATTCGTCCCGAGAATGTTTCTGAAGATGGTTATGGGAATTGAAATATTAAGTGCACCACATATACATGAGGATACTTTCTTTGTATGCTGAAAAGAATGAATGATAATTTGTTGTCTCCGAAGGACTTATTGGAGTAGGAAGTATGAACGACCAACGACCCTCCAAGTTCTGCAACTTAAGAATGTAGCTTATCTCCATACTATACTCCAAGCAACAGAAGGTTTGCCTTGAAATATGTTCAAGGTATGGCTTTTTTTTCTTTATGTTCTTTAGTTATTCACCAATTTTAGCTAGGATTCTAATGGGCACCAAAGGTTGGGCTAGAATTTCACCCAAAAATATCGAAAGGATTTTGCGGCGATATGTTGGCAAGTTACTTTAGGTTGGGGTAGAATTTCACCCACACTGAGTGAACTTTAGTGGCTTTACTTATGTTTGGGCTTAATTTGACACGTATGGTTTACTGGCTTGGTTATTTATTGGAAGGAGCTTCTCTCAAGTTGAAGTACACAACTTGAGTCAAGTTGTGTAATTATGAGCCATTGGATTTGATCCAATAGCTCAAATCAAAAGAACTTCTTTTGATTTGAGCCATTAGATCAAATCCAATGGCTCACAGTCTACAACTTGACTCAAGTAATGGGAGAGGATCCTCACCCTTAATTATTTGTGGTTTTGGAAAGGGTTAGTTCGGTTTGGAATTTTTTAGGTTGAATGAATGACGTCTGCAGTAGCATACCCTTTTATGAATATACGCACTTCCAAATATTTAGTGGATGTCTTAAAAAAAAAACAAATTCTTTGATTGAATAGATAATGCAATTTAACAGTCAACCTCTAAGCTTGGATTTAACATCCAGCACAAATGTTATTTCCAACGAATCAATAGCATCTTATTGACTATCAAACGAGTCATTGGTTTAACATCGAAGTTGTGAACATCTTTTGTCATTTTTCCTTGATTTTTATACTGCATGTAATTTTGTACCTATTCTAATCATCCGAACTGCTCCAGTTTTGAATGAATGTTTAATGTTTACCCATTTTTCAGGCTAAAGGTTAAAGGTAAAAATAACCTGAATCGAACAACTTTCTTGATGGCATACCTTTTGTATATACTAACTTTGTCCATGTTCATTTGGAAGGAAAAGCTAAGCGTGATGATTTTATGTTGTAATTATTTGTGTTGCGTTAAAGTATTTGTTTGTTGTACAGTCAGATTCACATTTAGGTTTTTTAGTTATTATCCGTTTTCACTTTTCAAATTTTCACTTGATGTAGGTTTAATATCACTTGAGATAGAGTTTTTGAGGTTCAATAGAAGAATTCACTCAACTTTTAAATCCTTTAAAAGTGTGAAAATGCCACGGAAAGGTTTAATAACACAAGATTTGAGTAACTTGGATGTAACGAACCAACCTCCACTCTTTCCAGAGTTATATCTCGAAAATCTACAATAAATACAAGTAATAAAGGCAAGTTATTCTGAATTTCATAAAATTTGCATGTATTTAGACAATAGTGCATTTGTACTAACAGTTTTGTTGTCCGTCTTAACAGATAGTTCTCTTTGTGATGTGCCCGAGTTTGAAAAGAGTAAGACGTGTACCATTTGCTGACTGAAAGTAACAAACAAGATCTTCCAAACTTGCTCTCAGAAAATTTATAATTTTTGGGACAATTTACTTGAAACGGGTCACTTTTGGTTAGTTTTTATTAGAAAACGGGTTGTAGAAGTCCAGTTGGTTGTTTGTGACTGGTGAACAGGGTATTTGGATACAATAAAACTTTTAGTTCTGTGACAATGAGGAAAATAGGTGTTTGGATTCTGGTATAGTTTACTATGGTTTTACTTCCGCGAGATATCATTTTTATGAATACTTTATACATAAAAATTGTAAAACATTTTTATGAATACTTTATACATAAAAATCATTTTTAGGAAAATAGGTGTTTGGATTCTGGTATAGATTAAGCGTTATGCTTAATCTATCAACTTCGTATATCTGTATCAGGTTTGAGAAACGCGATTAAAAGTAGTAGCTTGGTTAAGCATTAGCTCGGGCCAGAATATTGCCTAATCTTCACGTTTACTTGAAACTATTAATGTAGTAGCATTATTAAGGAAGTGGTGAAGCAGATTAACTGCTTACTACGTGAACTCGTGAAGGATGGAATGCAATAAGGATGAAGCCACAAGGGCGAAAGAAATCGCTGAAAGTAAGTTTTCTTCAGAGGATGTAAAGGCTGCCAAAAAATTTGTTTTAATTGTTTGGTTAGTGGTCTCGAGGGAAATTCCCATGTATTAGCTGTTCTGGATGTGCATGTTACTGCCGAAAACAAAGTAAGCAGGTGAATCGGATTATTATGGGATACTTGGTGTGAACCCATTAGCCGATGATGATACTGTGAAGAAACATTATAGAAAACAAGCTTTATCACTTCATCCCGATAAGAACAAGTCTATAGATGCAGAAGGGGCATTCCAGCTCGTTTCTCAAGCATGGAATCTGTTATCCGATAAAGATAAAAGATCGGCGTATGATCATAAAAGTCATGCTCAGTTTTTGAAGCAGAGGGTTCCTCAGAATGTGTTTTCACCAGAGCATATACCTCCAACTCAGAACGGTTTTCACAATGTCACGAAGAGTACAGCTGCCCGGACTGCTGCTGCAGATGTGCAGACAAAGGTTGCAGCTTCTCAAAAGAAGGATAAAACTACTACTCAGACGAAGAAAAAAACGAAGAGTCAAAAGGATGAGATTAATGGGACTACCAAGACGGTTCCCACTTCTGCTCCTGAGACGTCTAAGGTCAAAGGTTCTCGAAAAAAGAATAAAGATAGCTCCTGCATCGTCTAATGAACAGATAGCGACTGAGACGATGCCTGGGCCTTGTTTAACAGAGGTTAAAACTTCTCAAGAAAAGGATAAAATTAATGGGACGACCAAGATGGGTCCCACTTCTATTCCTTTACCGGTTACTTAACAGATGAAGACTAAGACGTTTTGGACCGTATGCATGAGACGCAAATTGCAGTATGAATTCTTGAGAAAGTATTTAAATTGAAGTATGTTATGCCACACTTGTTATGGACCATTTCATGCGACCGAGATTCCGCCACCAAATATCAATGTTCTTCAGAAGTTGCGGGAATTTAACAAGGAACGGGAAATAACATTTCAGCCCCAGAAACGTGTAAGATAACGGGTATTGAGGCTGGTAATGGTACAAGCTCCCACCGGGGTCCAATAAAATGTATCAAATGTATCAAAATTTTAGCACTTTTGTAGGTATGTATTGTTAACCTAATATGCTTGCCTTATCTTCTCTTTGGGTCAAATGTATCAAAATTCGACAAAAGTTTTAGAAGCTTACAGAATTGGAGCAAAAGTCTATCTCTATTAATACGTAAACATTTGTTTTACTTTACCCAAAGAAAAAGTGTATCTCGATTAATATATAAACATAACCCCAAATTGACCCATTCCTAATTAAATGGGTCAAAGTTGCTACATTAATTATGTATATAAATGATGTGGTATTTAAAGCACTTAAATTATATAAGAATCATTGTTATGTAGGTATTTGATACGACTATCAGTATTCTTAAGTAAAACCATTTGTTTGAAATTCGTCCCGAGAATGTTTCTAAAGATGGGTCATGGGAATTGAAATATTTGTTTGAAATTCGTCCAGTTGGTGGTTTGTGACTGGTGAACAAGGTATTTGGATATAGTAAAACTTTTAGTTCTGGTATAGTTTACTATGGTTTTACTTCTGCGAGAAATCATTCTATGAATACTTTATACATGTGCGTTATGCTTAATCTATCAACTTCGTATATCTGTATCAGGTTTGAGAATCGCGATCAAAAGTAGTAGCTTGGTTAAGCATTAGCTCGGGCCAGAATATTGCCTAATCTTCACGTTTACTTGAAACTATTAATGTAGTAGCATTATTAAGGAAGTGGTGAAGCAGATTAACTGCTTACTACGTGAACTCGTGAAGGATGGAATGCAAAAAGGATGAAGCCAGAAGGGCGAAAGAAATCATTGAATGTAAAGGGTGCCAAGAAATTTGCTTTAAAGGCCCAAAATTTGTTTCCTGGTCTGGAGGGTATTTCCCAACTATTAGCAGTTCTGGATGTGCATACCGAAAAAATAGTAAGCGGTGAATCAGATTATTATGGGATACTTGGTGTGAACCCCCTTAGCAGGAAACTAGCTTCATCACTTCATCCCGATAAGAACAAGTCCTTAGGTGCAGAAGGAGGCATTCCAGCTCGTTTCTCAAGCATGGAATCTGTTATCCGATAAAGACAAAAGATTGGCATATGATCATAAAAGGCATGCTCAGTTTTTGAAGCAGAGGGTTCCTCAGAATGTGTTTTCACGTGTGCATATACCTCCAACAAAGAACGGTTTCTCACAATCTCACGAAGAGTGCAGCTGCCCGAACAGCTGGTGCAGATGTGTAGACAAAGAAAAAAATGAAGAGTCAAAAGGATGAGACTAATGGGACTACCAAGACGGTTCCCACTTCTGTTCCTTCATCCTCCAGTGAACAAATGGTTCTGAGACGTCAAAGGTCAAAACTTCTTGAAAAAAGAATAAAGTTAATGGGACTACCAAGACGGGTCCCACTTCTGCTCCTGCATCGTCTAATGAACAGATGGTGCCTGAGACGTCAAAGGTCAAAGCTTCTGATAAGGTTTTAAAAGGTACCATTTTGAGGGGTCGTTTTAGTCCTTATTTGATCACTTTTGTATCCGTTATTGCTTAATATCGTTCCTTTTCACTTTTTAGGTCTCTTGAAGGCAAAATGCTGGAATGGCACTTATTTGGACGAAAAGGCGCGAATATATGAAGAAAATGGCCAAAGTCAGAATCGAGACACTCACAGTTGCTGAAAACAGAAGGCGACGGCGTCAGGTGCTAATGGCGACGCCGTCCCAAAATTGTTGTGACGGGCCAGAACCCAAAACTCGTATTTTCAAGCGACGACGTCTAGTTGTGAAAGAGTAGGCCGTCGCTACTCAGACGGCCTAGATGCAATCCAGACGACGTCAGAAGCTGAAGAGGACGGCGTCACGGACATAAGGTGACGCCGTCGCAAGGTTAACGTGGCCAAGACGAAACCCTAATGACGGCGACACGACGGCGTCACTAAACATAAGGTGACGCCGTCGCAATTGTAATCTTATATATAGAATCCGAATTTTTCAGTCTTTGGTGGAGAGTCTTTTGGAGTAAAAACCTAAAACCGAACCTAAGGTGTCTTGTACAGTATTTTAGGGTTTTAAACCCTATCTTACATCAAGATAAGTCTTTACTTCATTAATTCAATTATGTCTTTGATTATTTGTGTGTATGCTTGCATGTTCTCCATGTCCGGCTAATTTATTTGTGTGTTTGCTTAGGAAGTATGAAACTTAATTATTGAATATTGATTGGTTGCTTAGAGCCCATAACCTAAACCCCCCAACCATAAAGATGGCTAATGAGATGATATAGATTAATAGATTTGATTCTAACACCCTCAGATACAGATTAATTACACACGAGCATACTATCAAATTTCTACACAAATGAATCCAACATAATGAGGAATTAATAGAGGATAACTACCAACTCAACAGTGCAGAATAAGAATCAACGCAACACACAGATTTCAACATCCCATACGCAAAGAGGGATTGAGAAACTTGAATGGTTTCCCAGAGCAGATGTTTGGGTGATCCCTACTATTTGAGGATGAGATTCTGCGAGAAACCTACCAAATCGGATGTTGATGAGTCCATTAATATAAGATTCCAAGTGTTTCTACTTAGTTCGTAATTCATGTGTTGCTTACTGGATAGCGTAATGATCTAGTATATAGTTGATTCTATTCGTTGTTGGTTAGTTATAAGTTATTAATTCAAAGTATGAAGGATTCGTTTGTGTGTTTATTTAATCGGCCTGTACCTCTTGTACGTTCGTATGTGTGTTTATTAGTTTCTGTATTAACTTAATTACTTCATTTCTGAATAGAACTACATTCTATCCCAAATTTTGGGATTTTATGACATGTTCTGTGGAATCCAAGCCAAAATCCAAAAATGAGGTTTTCTGAGAGGTGGTTT
>BPTQ01000009.1:6663691-6925865 GCA_019973895.1 Chrysanthemum seticuspe
TCATAAAGGTTTGGTGTATACTCTTAGTATGATGCACAAATCATAAGCAAGTGATTCCCCAACCATGGTATTTGATTGTAAAAATCATTCTAAGAACAAAAACATTTAGGTAATCCTTTCGGTCCTTATCCCAATGATTATTCTATAAAAGTTCCATTTGTTTGCAACATGTTCTCATTAAATTTGTTCTTACGAATCTTTCGACCCTTCGTGATGAAAATGTTCCTAGTCTTGTTTTAATAAGCAAAACATGGTGGTTGTCAATCACCATATCCCCATACTAGTTTGTCACTACACTTTTTGGAATAAAACACAAGAGAAATCCTTTCGGTCCTTTTTCTTAAAACATGTTTTATTGACAAATCAATCCAAGACTAGTATTTTTCCAACAAACTCATTTAAACAAGATCATATATACATGCATCACATTTTGAGAACACTATTATGATTAATCACATTCCAACACACAAGTATATCACAAACTACACCATGAAAACAATCATATCTAAACACAAGTCATAACAAGGTAATTCAAACAATTCAAGAGAATAGATTTCCATAACAAAGTTCATAGAATACCTAAACTTTTGTGATTACAAGAACTAGAAATCGTGGATTGTAGCAACCACGCGCCTCCAATCACTTAGGATCACCGCACAACTCCAAACTACCGAAACAATGGACAAGAATGGTTCCCTCCTTGCTCCTGGGCGTTTTCCAGTAAATACTAAGCTTTTGGGTTGAAATAATAGAGTTAGTATTAGTTTTGGTGTAAACTAATAATCTTTTGGTTGTGTCACACTTAGTATACAAGTACTAGGTCCTTTAAATAGCCAAAGCTCATGCTTAACTGCCCAAAAAACGTTCTCTCCAAGTTAATATCAAGAAATGATCGGACTCCAATGATTATGGGGAGTTAAGGCAACAATAAATGCGATTTGAGTAACTGCAGTGCCAGAAACCGGATCGGTTTCTTGGCCGACTGAATCGGTTTGTGTTTTGACCAACTGCCCAGCCGGATCAGGTTGCGGGTTGTGACCGATCGGCTGGGTTTTGCTATTTTGACTTTTTTGTTGACTTTCTCCTTTACGCTTCATTCTTTGCTTACGTTAATGATTTCCAAAGCCAAACTTGATCTTTCCTTACTGTAGATGCTTAGAAATCACTACGCTTCTATATCATTGAGTCCACAAGCTTCCAATCTCAACTTCCTTCCTTGAGAATCTTCCAAATGTGCATAAAAACTTCATTTCTTCATTATTCGCGATACCTGACTACATATACATACACAATACGCATCTTTGCACTTTTGCAACAGTTATGAGTAAATATAGTCGAATATCATGCACAAAACTGACAATAACGCTACTAAAAACATGTTCATTTTAGACATTATCAAATTCCCCCACACTTAAGCTCTACTCGCCCTCGAGTAGGTCTAACATTTTCAAAGATTGATTTCAATGGTCCATAACACCATGGTTCCAGAAAAATGTAACAATTACCAATAAAGATAATTATTATTTTGCTTATAATATGTGAAAATCTTCTAAAAATGAACCAAACACTTTAGATAACATAACTAGGATACCTCACGAATGGCTTTAAGATTTCACTCAACACTCATATATTGGTGGGTATATGTAAATCACTCAATGCCTAATCATGATCAATGCTTTTTACCATAAGCTTGTACAAGTATCAAAACAAAAAAAATAAATTCATCAAAGAGGTCTTTTATTCGGGTTATAACGTTAAGGCTAAGGGTTCATAATAGGTATAGATAAGGCATGTGATAGTTTATGAAATTGGTTTTAAAATAAAAATGAAATCAAGTCCAAACCTCCATGTTGCTAGTCATCATACAAACCACGATCCCGAAAAATGATTATTATTCCTCTTCACAAATCGATTCTCCGTAAATATGTATAACTCAATTTAGCTCATTGGCTAATCAATATCCTTCATATAGCTCGCTGGCCATAAATTTTTTTTTTCAACATATCCTTCTTCATACATCACAACTCCTCCACACTTCGTATAAGCATCACCACAAAAATACAAATAAGAAGTATGCATCCTTCGTCTTTGTCAGAATGGCGCACACGAATGGCAAAGTGCGGCTAACTCATAATCATCAAAAACAATCCAATCATTCCAAAAAACTAGCAACAAACCATTAGACTTGATAAGGGTTGGCTAAAGCTAAAAAGTGTAAAATATTTTTGTATTTTTCTGGATGTAACAAAAACGAAAAGGAATGGCTCAGAAGGTGTAACTAGGGGTATCTAGTGCTAAAAACGAGCACTAAAAAAATGGGTCCATGTGGGTGGTTAACTAACCAATGTGGCTAGCTAATATATCATGATATGAAAACGGAAGGCCATTTGGGTTTTATTCCTAAGGTGCCTCTTATCATTTGAAAATATTTAGATCACTCGAAGGTGATTTTAACCGTAATGCATAACTAGTACAAGTTCTAGAATCAACACAATCACCGACACACTCATAGCAAATATAAACAAAAGATGTGTTTTATACAAAAAGAAACCTCACAAAAATGTGGGAAAAAAGGCTATTATGCATGCTAGAAAATGCTATCGAATCCAAAATGAATTACTTTAGTAATTTGGTTCAAATCCAAAAATTTTCAAAAATCTCATTTTTCCATTGAAATCCCAAGTTATGTTTTTTAATTATCAATAACGCGTGAAAACCATTAGACCATCAAGGGCGAATTTCTTCTAATCATTTGCATCCAAAAGTTATCTAAAAAAAAATGCATATCATTTTTCCTATTTTCTTCCCTCCCCCATACTTAAGTTTTGCATTGTCCTCAATGTAATGAAAAATGAACTTCAAAGTAAAGAAAATGGGAAAAAGTAATAGTTAAAAGATACCACATAATAGAATATGCAATATGCACATTGGGTCATTAGCAAGTCTGTGAGTTATCCAACTCGAAATATTTGACCATCAATAAGCTTCCAACACATCTATCCTGCAAACAAAAACTGCAACACGCAATGCACAAAACAAAACAAAACTACTAAAAACTAGATAAAACCAAACAAAGTATGCCAAATATCCTAAAGAAATAGACCAAAAGATAGAAATTGTTTAAAAACACGTCATGACCATTGTTTTTGAAACCAAAATTCACGAATGATCCATAATCACTCGTCATCCTCGCTCATGTCTTCTCCTTCTTCATCATCGTACTCATCATCATCACTTTCGGTTACGTAGTTTTCGTCTATGATTTCTGAACGAACTCTCCTCTTTTTCTTCTTACCTCCAACTCCTGATGATGATCCTCCAACTTCATAGCTTGTTCCTCCAACTTCAGGTAATCGACCATATGGGGGTATTGGATCAGGAAACGGTGCGTACCCAGGATATGGATACGGATAGGGTCCAGGATAAGAAGTGTAAGGAAAAGGATACGGTGGAACATTTGGTGGATTGTAGGGTGGCAACTCATAATTGGCTTCTCGAGCCATGTGTTGAAAGATAGGCATCGAATAATCATTGATGTAGTTGTTTCTTAACATCATCGAATCTCTCCACACATCCCTACATTGAATCTCATCAAGATGTTGGTTCCACTCTCCCCAACCTGAATCAAAACTACTGGACGTACCCATTTGCACGTTCTCCATTGGTATGTTACCTTGCTGTCGTGGTGGTTGCTGTTGTGGTCTTGGTTCAACCCATAACCCTACGGTTCCCAGTCTCCTGTTCAAAGCATTACCAAAACCTTTCGCAGTCCACGTTTCACTATACTTTGGCTCTCCACACTTAGCCAATTCCTCATCAACATAATACCCAAGATTCTTCGCCAATCTTGTCACAAAATGTCCTCCACAAATGTTACTGTTGCTCTTGATTCCCGGGGCTCTCCTAGACAAATATTCGGCTATCTGCCAAATGGCATTACCGTCCTTAGTTTCTTCCAGCAACTTCGTAATCCATAAGTCCGGTTTCTGACATTTGTCTCTGCTTCCAAATCTATTAAATGGCCCGGTCACAATCAACTTGTGAAGTATCATCATCAACGGATTCCTGATGGTTGAAGCATTCCTCCTAGCACAAGTAGGATCTCCCACTTGATTCCAATAAGCGGGAATACTAGGATAATCTTGTTCAAACCTCCGAAGTCCAGAAAACTGAGTTTCAAATAATCGATGATTAACCTCATGTGGCTCATACAAACCAAGAGCTACACCAAAAGCTGGCAACGTGTAAGCATGATCCCTTCCACAAAGCCTAAACCAAATACAAATCTTCGACATCAAATTCCGAACATCCACCTTTCTTTCAAAATACATGGTTGAAAAGAATTCCATACACCATTCTCGATAGACCTCTTCATTGACACTGAATGCTCTTTCCCATGACAAATCATTGAACGAATCCCCATCTCCTGGATATACATAAGACGTTCGCATCATCTCTCTTAACTCATCTGCACAATCACATTCCTCAAATAAATCCCAATCAATCACCCTCGGAACCAAACATGTCCTATGTTGTAACTTCGACAATCTTTCCCGAAAAGCATGTTTCTCTCCGTCGGTGAGATTTTTGAATTTTAAATTAGCATTTGCTTCTGTCTTCATACTATACTTAACCTTCTTCTTCTCGTTCCTTTCACAAAACTTCGTAACAAGCGGGTTAATTGGAATTTCCTCCCCACTCGAGCTCCCTACAATAATTCTCTGTAGAAATCACAAATATAAGACCATATGAGAGTGTTAGAACAAACAGGAAGGTTAGAGAACCCTCTAAGATACATTTCAAAATTTCACAAAAATTCCACACAGAAACCACAACCGGATTCGGTTGGATCATCAACCGAATCGGTTTCCCATATGTCAGACACCAACCGTTCGGTTGCAATGCGCAACCGAATCCGGTTGTGCAGACTGCATAAGGCATTTGCCTTCGAATCCTCATAATCTTGAATTTCTAACGCCCAAACCACTCTTAGATCGCATTCTATCATCCTCAATGATTCCCACATCCTAGAATTACTCTACTCTCGCTTTCAAATCATCAAACATCTAACATCTTAGAACTCATCCTATAAATCATTAGTTCTAATAATGTGGCATCCATCACTCTTAAAAACATATCATCCATCATAATGAATCACCAATTGCAACTTATCTCGTTTCATAAGCACAACCCAACTAATTCCGAAAAATCTTATCATCTAACATCCATTCTATGGTGAATCAATCAGTCAATCTCTTGTTGTAATGCACTCCTATATCAATTACCCACTCAATCCTAAAATATTACCACTTAATTCGAATTATAACAAAAGCCCCCAAATTGGTGACCTAATATTCAATTCGAATCAAATGTTCTAATAAGACCTTAATTGAGTTAATTGAATGTAGATGCTTACTTGTTTGGGTGCCATGATGTTTTCCTACAACTTAAACAACTTTCAATCTGCTCTCTTGGATGAATTTTTGCAAAACCACATGGAAAATTAGTGTGTGTGTGTTTTTGGAAAAATAAAATTTTTATACTTTGGTGCAACCGGTTCAGTCAAGGACTCAACCGTTTCGGTATGCATTTTGCCAAATTTTGCTTTTTTATTTGTTTAACAGGTTACTTAGGCATTTACCCTCCAAGCAACATTTTTACTCAAAAATTCCTGCTAAAAATTCACACAACATTCATTCACCATATGAAATTTTGAACAATCATTCAATCCAAAAAAAAAACTCAACTCATCATACTAATGAACTAATCCAAACTTCAACTCAAAATTCATAGTCATAATGCATTAAACCAAATTACCTCAATCATAAAATAAAAAAAAAATAAAAAACAAAAATCCTAATGCATCAAATCAAAAGAAATAGTTTATGACATTCAAGCAAATAATTGCTTGTTATTACGGTCTTTTCCTTCTCCTCAAAATTCCTCAAAATACTCTTGTCTAAGAATATCCTCGCTTTGAAATTTTCCGGTCAACTCACGGAACGTTTCAAAAGTTTTGAATTTTCTCATAAATCTTCGTCCGTCCGGGCATAGTATATCAAACTTAACATGCCATGCTCCATCTCCGGTTTGTCTCTTGTAAGTCCCCAACCCTTCGGGTTTCCACTCCAAATTCTTAAGTTGCACCGGTAAAGATCCTAAAAAGTCGGTCAACTTTTTGTAAACTAATATGTTTTTGAATGGGTTATAGAAAGCTTCTATCGCAAATGCATGTTCCATTTCGTCCTCTATATCGAAATAAGGTGGAGTTAAAGGTCCGTACATTGGATTACCGTGGACATCGCGTCCCACTTCAAAACAAGTTAAATCATCATTTGCATCCATCCATTCCAAATCTTCCATACATTCTAAAATTGGTCCTCTTGGTTTTGGGTAGTATGTTTGCCTCGAAATCCCATCGTCAATAGTCATGGTGCCTCTTCCCATGTCTATAATTGCTCCAAAAGTTCGTAAGAATGGTCTCCCCAACAATAGTGGTAAACTCTTGTCCACCGGAATATCCAGGACAAGGAAATCTGCCAAATACGGTTGATAGCCAATTTGCACTCTTACATTCTTAACTTCTCCCATTGCCTTTGCTTGAGTGTTATCCGCCATAGTAAGCTTAGAATGATTAGGTTGCGGATTACTTAGTCCCAAAGTTTTGAACAATGGATACGGCATCACATTAACACTCGACCCCGTATCAGCTAAAGCATAAACTGGTGTAGTTCCATTTACTTTGATCTGCAACACAAAATTACCCAGATCCTTTTCTTTCCTTAGCATGCCTTTAAACAAAATTCGATCTCGCTCCTCATCCGTGAGATTCTTATCTTCCAACCTAGCTCTCGCTAGCATCAATGCATCCAACTTCTTTCGGTAAAGCACATAATCTTGGAGAACTTCTATAACCGGTTTCTTTTCATTGAGCTCTAGAAATTTTTGTTCTAGATTTTCTAAAATAGCTTCTTTTTGGTTGTCGGTTAAGGGTTTGATAGTAGTGGTAGGTGACGATGGTGTGTAATCATTTTTGGTGGTGGAGGTTGTTGTTGGGGTTAGTTTATTTGATGATGGTTTCTTTCGGCTTGCTTTTCCCATTTTAACCACTTCCACCTTTCTCTTCCATGTTTGCACAAACTTCCACTAGCATCTCGTTTACTCCTTTTCCTTCTTCCAACTCAGTTATATTAATCCGCATTTCTCCCATACCAAAATCTACTTGACACTTGGTCGTGACAAGAAAATCTCGACCAAAACACACATCAGGTTCATCCGCATTTCCTTCTTCTAAAACAACAAAATCAGTTTCAAACATATGTCCATGAATATTGACCTTCAGATTTTTGACCATCTTTCTTCCATATGCTTCATAGTCCATACGCACATGACCGATTTCGTCAAGAACCTTTTCCAAGATATAATTCTCTCCATAAGCCATATTAAGCTGTGCATCCCAAGCACTTACTCCTTCCACGATACAAGGCGTTCCAAATCTCATTAATGGTGAATCATACACCGTTGACGGTGCTTGTGTGAACACTACGACTCTTTTCTTTTTGGGTAGTTGAACCTTGTTTTCACATACTTCTTCCATATCACCCGTGTCAATTCCCAATTCTTTCTTGCTTTCCTCCAAAATTCCTCCAATCTTTTCTAATGAACTTCTGGTATACTTGAACATTTCATCCAAAGTACGAAGGTATTCCGAGATTCCGCTCAAACTATCCATGTTACTAGACAACTTAACAAAGCAAAACAAAACAAAACCCGAATGATTAGCGTTAAAGTTAGTAAAACAAGAACAATCTATAAAAACATATAATGAAACAAACTAAGACATCTAACAAAATAAAAACTCAAATAAAAACTCAAAACCTAAAAATGATAAAAATCAACTCAGAAACTCCAACCGGATTCGGTTGAATCACCAACCGAATCGGTTGGTTGAAAATGTTAGACAAAAATACGAGCCGGATCAGGTTGCGGGTTGCGACCGATCGGTTTGATCGAAAAAATTATATTATTTTTTTTATTTTTTATTTTTTTTTATAAAAATTAATTAATGCAAATTAAGTGACATTAAGGTGTACTAACTCCAGTTAATTAAATAAAACTCTTCATGAACTAATAATTAAATAACATATTAAATCTCATTAAAACAAAAACTAAAAACTAAATAAACTACCAATAAATTCTATCATTAAATAAACTATAACTGAAAATAAAATTACTACCTAACCATTACCATTAACTAAAAATATTAAAATTAATTAAAAACTAGATTAACTAATAAATGAAAAATGAAATGAAAAATGAAAAAAAATATAAAAATAATAAATCTAGGAAATGATTAAAACACAAGAATTATTCTAGAAATCAAAACACAATGAACTAAAAATAGACAAATAAATTCGAACCAGAAATTTCCACAGAATGTCTAACCGGATTCGGTTGGCTAACCAACCGAATCGGTTAGTTTGTAACAAAAACTTTTTTTTTTTTTTTTTTTTAGATATTTCAAAACTACTAATTTCAAAGAAAATTAAAGAAAAATCCCCGGCAGCGGCGCCAAAAACTTGATGTGCTCGGTTGGTGCAAGTTTTAAAAATTTATAAACACGAATTAACCGTCTAACCTATTAACACATACGAGCAAGTATACTCGTCCGTAATAGCAAAGTTTGGTAAGTCGAGATCGTCCCAAGGGATTTTTTTGTGTTTGAAATCGATTTGAAAAAAGTTTCTAACAAGAAAGCTTGTCAAGGCTTCCTCAAATAAATGTTCTAGTGAAAATACGAATCAAGAATGTAAATATATACTTGTGTGTAGTCTTATAATTAACCATAGATAGTGTTCATAAAGGTTTGGTGTATACTCTTAGTATGATGCACAAATCATAAGCAAGTGATTCCCCAACCATGGTATTTGATTGTAAAAATCATTCTAAGAACAAAAACATTTAGGTAATCCTTTCGGTCCTTATCCCAATGATTATTCTATAAAAGTTCCATTTGTTTGCAACATGTTCTCATTAAATTTGTTCTTACGAATCTTTCCACCCTTCGTGATGAAAATGTTCCTAGTCTTGTTTTAATAAGCAAAACATGGTGGTTGTCAATCACCATATCCCCATACTAGTTTGTCACTACATTCAATTAACTCAATTAAGGTCTTATTAGAACATTTGATTCGAATTGAATATTAGGTCACCAATTTGGGGGTTTTTGTTATAATTCGAATTAAGTGGTAATATTTTAGGATTGAGTGGGTAATTGATATAGGAGTGCATTACAACAAGAGATTGATTGATTGATTCACCATAGAATGGATGTTAGATGATAAGATTTTTCAGAATTAGTTGGGTTGTGCTTATGAAACGAGATAAGTTGCAATTGGTGATTCATTATGATGGATGATATGTTTTTAAGAGTGATGGATGCCACATTATTAGAACTAATGATTTATAGGATGAGTTCTAAGATGTTAGATGTTTGATGATTTGAAAGCGAGAGTAGAGTAATTCTAGGATGTGGGAATCATTGAGGATGATAGAATGCGATCTAAGAGTGGTTTGGGCGTTAGAAATTCAAGATTATGAGGATTCGAAGGCAAATGCCTTATGCAGTCTGCACAACTGGATTCGGTTGCGCATTGCAACCGAACGGTTGGTGTCTGACATATGGGAAACCGATTCGGTTGATGATCCAACCGAATCCGGTTGTGGTTTCTGTGTGGAATTTTTTGTGAAATTTTGAAATGTATCTTAGAGGGTTCTCTAACCTTCCTGTTTGTTCTAACACTCTCATATGGTCTTATATTTGTGATTTCTACAGAGAATTATTGTAGGGAGCTCGAGTGGGGAGGAAATTCCAATTAACCCGCTTGTTACGAAGTTTTGTGAAAGGAACGAGAAGAAGAAGGTTAAGTATAGTGTGAAGACAGAAGCAAATGCTAATTTAAAATTCAAAAATCTCACCGACGGAGAGAAACATGCTTTTCGGGAAAGATTGTCGAAGTTACAACATAGGACATGTTTGGTTCCGAGGGTGATTGATTGGGATTTATTTGAGGAATGTGATTCTGCAGATGAGTTAAGAGAGATGATGCGAACGTCTTATGTATATCCAGGAGATGGGGATTCGTTCAATGATTTGTCATGGTAAAGAGCATTCAGTGTCAATGAAGAGGTCTATCGAGAATGGTGTATGGAATTCTTTTCAACCATGTATTTTGAAAGAAAGGTGGATGTTCGGAATTTGATGTCGGAGATTTGTATTTGGTTTAGGCTTTGTGGAAGGGATCATGCTTACACGTTGCCAGCTTTTGGTGTAGCTCTTGGTTTGTATGAGCCACATGAGCTTAATCATCGATTATTTGAAACTCACTTTTCTGGACTTCGGAGGTTTGAAAAAGATTATCCTAGTATTCCCGCTTATTGGAATCAAGTGGGAGATCCTACTTGTGCTAGGAGGAATGCTTCAACCATCAGGAATCCGTTAATGAGGATACTTCACAAGTTGATTGTGACCGGACCATTTAATAGATTTGGAAGCAGAGACAAATGTCAGAAACCGGACTTATGGATTATGAAGTTGCTGGAAGAAACTAAGGACGGTAATGCCATTTGGCAGATAGCCGAATATTTGTCTATGAGAGCCCCGGGAATCAAGATCAACAGTAACATTTGTGGAGGACATTTTGTGACAAGATTGGCGAAGAATATTGGGTATTATGTTGATGAGGAATTGGCTAAGTGTGGAGAGCCAAAGTATAGTGAAACGTGGACTGCGAAAGGTTTTGGTAATGCTTTGAACAGGAGACTGGGAACCGTAGGGTTATGGGTTGAACCAAGACCACAACAGCAACCACCACGACAGCAAGGTAACATACCAATAGAGAACGTGCAAATGGGTACGTCCAGTAGTTTTGATTCAGGTTGGGGAGAGTGGAACCAACATCTTGATGAGATTCAATGTAGGGATGTGTGGAGAGATTCGATGATGTTAAGAAACAACTACAACAATGGTTATTCGATGCTTATCTTTCAACACATGGCTCGAGAAGCCAATTATGAGTTGCCACCCTACAATCCACCAAATGTTCCACCGTATCCTTTTCCTTACACTTCTTATCCTGGACCCTATCCGTATCCATATCCTGGGTACGCACCGTTTCCAGATCCAATACCCCCATATGGTCGATTACCTGAATTTGGAGGAACAAGCTATGAAGTTGGAGGATCATCATCAGGAGTTGGAGGTAAGAAGAAAAAGAGGAGAGTTCGTTCAGAAATCATAGACGAAAACTACGTAACCGAAAGTGATGATGATGAGTACGATGATGAAGAAGGAGAAGACATGAGCGAGGATGACGAGTGATTATGGATCATTCGTGAATTTTGGTTTCAAAAACAATGGTCATGATGTGTTTTTAAACAATTTCTATCTTTTGGTCTATTTTTTTAGGATATTTGGCGTACTTTGTTTGGTTTTATCTAGTTTTTAGTAGTTTTGTTTTGTTTTGTGCATTGCGTGTTGCAGTTTTTGTTTGCAGGATAGATGTGTTGGAAGCTTATTGATGGTCAAATATTTCGAGTTGGATAACTCACAGGCTTGCTAATGACCCAATTTGCATATTGCATATTCTATTCCATGGTATCTTTTAACTATTTCTTTTTCCCATTTTCTTTAATTTGAAGTTCATTTTTCATTACATTGAGGAATTGGCTAGGAACACATTCGGGCAAGTATACCCTAGTCAAGTTGTAGTATAGTATATGGTAAATCAAGGTCGTCCCAAGAGACTTGGTTGCACTACAAGTGTCGTTTGTTTGTTTAAGCAAGTAACAAGTAACAAGTTGATGGTTATGATTCTCACGGATCAAACCAACAAGAAAAGCATTATAAGAACAAGTAAGTATCAAGACATTCATCATTATTCCAATCAAACACAAAATCTCAATAATCATATCAATAACAAACATCTTTAAATAGAAAAGTAACAAGGTTTACCCAAAGTATGAATTACAATAGGCAAAGATGAAGGATTATAGCACTCCTTCAAGCCTCCAATCAACTACAATAGTTCTACCAAGCCGGAAAATGATGGCCAAACGCCTTCAACAACCCTTGAGCACACTACACGAATTTGGGAGAGGTTTGTGGTCTTTTGGGGAAGATAAGTTGGTGTAATTGGTGGAAATTCGTCCTTAAGGGTGGAGGCTTGAATTTCACACAAGTTGGGATAGGATAGTTGGTGGAAATTCGTCCTTAAGGGTGGAAGCTTGAATTTCACACCTTTGGTGAAGGTATTGAGAGTGTGTGTGTTCTCTCAAGTTATGGTTTGCTCTCTAGATGGAAATTCGTCCTTAAGGGTGGAGGCTTGAATTTCACACCTAGAGAGGAGTGGTGGTGGTAGGAGAGGTGTGAGAGAAGATCTCTCAAGTTGTGGTGTATAAAATGAGGTTGCAAAGGCCTCTATTTATACTAATTCCAAGACTAGGGGTATTCAATGCATTTCTTGGAGGCCAAGGAGATTAGAAGGGACTAGAAACTGAGTGGGAAGGACCTAGAATCGTTTGGAACAAGTTTGGAACCTTAGTAATGGAAAAATGGCTGAAACAGGACCTCCAACCGGATCCGGTTGAGCTCCAACCGAATCGGTTGGTCTACGTGACCATTCTCCAACCGAATCGGTTGCGGGGCTCGACCGATGGGTTGGTGCAAAATCACAAAAAGTCACAAACGGCAAAGTTGTAGATCTTTCTCTTAGCTTTCCGTGGCCGTAAACCGGGGGTCAAACGGAGTCCGTATGCAAAAGTTATGGCCAAAATGGTGAAGGTGTGTCGGGAACAACGAGTCTTCCAATATGTCTTCGTTTAAGCTTCTTTTCTTCATTTCTTTCTCGTTTTCCTTCTTGAACTTTATTCTTGAGTCTTTGGACCACTAACTTGATGACTTTATCTTCTCGAATATACTCCGCAAGTCTTGATTTTGTCGGGAATTCTTCGTATATGGAGAAATCTTCGTATTTTACTTCTTTTTCTGTCCTTTTCTCCACTTTCCTGTACTTGGCTACAAATGAACTAGCAAACGCACTTTTATAGCCAAATAACACACATAAAATCACGGATAACGCTACTAAAAACATGCACAATTTGAGCGTTATCAAATTCCCCCACACTTAAACTTTGCTTGCCCTCAAGCAAATCTAAGAAAAGAAAAATCAAACTACATACCTAAATGACAAAACGAAAATAAAATTAAAAATCAAAATTTTTTTTTTTTTTTTTTTTTTTTTTTTTTTTTTTTTTTTTTTAACAAACATAAAAATAAGCGAAAAATGAGCGCAAACTCCCCCCACACTTAAGGTTTTACTTGCCCTCAAGCAAATCTAGAAATTAAGAAAAATAAAATCCCACATGGTGCATGAAATATGATTAGGAAAATGTGATGCAAATCTACCAAGTACAAGTACAAGATAAGATTCATCATTTTAAGATTCAAAAGGTGAAAAACCGAGATGTTTGACAATACCATATGGATTTTCTCGCTTGATAACATGGCTAAGCACCTCACGAAAAAGAACAAATGTATAATTCACTCAACACTCATTTTATTTAGTGATGGATAGTATTAAGGAATAGTACACTCATATTGCTCAGTCATGATCTAAATATTACCATAGGCTTGTACAAGAAACAAAACTCCACCGACGTGGCGTAAGCACCAAGTATAAACATGTAAAGAGGGCTTTTATTCGGGTTATAATGATAGGCTTCGGGTGATTAAAGGGTATGGATAAGGCATGGGATTATTTATGAAATTGGTGTTAAAAGAAAAATAAAGTCAAGTCTAATACCCATGTTGCTAGTTACCGAACAAACCACAAACCCGAAAATGATTATAGTTACTAACTTCTCTTCACATATCGATCACCAAATATACAATATATCACGTCTTAGCACATTGGCTAATCGATATCTCAAACACACTTCATCTTCCTTGTCATCACACGTTCTTTTTTTTTTTTTTTTTGAAGATGACTTATTCTTTTTTTTTTTCATTTTTTTTCCAACACTTCTTCATACATCACATCTCCCCCACACTTCGTATAAGCATCACCACAAAAATAAAAATAAGAAGGTGCACTCTTCGTCTTTGTCGGAATGGCACACACGAATGGCAAAGTGCGGCTAACTCATAATCATCAAAAACAATCCAACAACCAAGCAACTAGCAACCAACCATTTAGACATTGACACGGGGAAGGCTAAGGCTTAAAGTGTAAAATATTTTTGTATTTTTCTGGATGTAACAAAAAGAATGGGATGGCTCGGAGGGTGTACTAAGGGTATCTAGCGCTAAAGATGAGCGCTAACAAATGGGTCCATATGGGGGTGGTTAACTAACCGATGTGGCTAGCTAATATAGCATGATATGAAAACGGAAGGCCATTTGGTTTTATTCCTAAGGTTGCCTCTTTATCACACGAATACACTTATATCACACGAATGCGATCTTACTGCGGTCTGGTAATGATTTGCAAGTACAAGTTCTAGAATAAATAAAATCACCAGCACACTCATAGCAAAAGATTCAAGCATAAAAGATGTATGCTATATATGGAATAGGCTCAAGTCCTCACAATTTAGTGGAAAGGGCTATAATATATGCTAGCAAATGTCATCGATCCCAGAATGGATTGCAATATTAATCGGGACACATCTCAAGTTTTTCAAAATTACCGATTTCACCAGTGGGTTGATCCAGTTATTCTAATATATTAACCTATACGCGTGAAAACAACTAGATCCTAAGGGCAAACAAGTTAACAAAATTTAAAAATTAGCCCAAACATTTGAAATTTAAAAACTAGTTTCGCTTTTCACAATAATATTTTCCCCCACACTTAAGTTAAGCACACAAAAGAAAAATAATTTAAAAATCTAGTTACGACTTTTTTTCTTTTTTTTTTCTTCTTTTTTTTTTTTTTTTTTTTTTTTTTTTAATTTTTCTATTTTTAAAACCAAACATGACTTATTCTTGTCCCACGAGTTCTCGGTAGCTCCATTGAAACGCACAAAGAAGCGGAGAAGCAGGTCAGCGCGAAGCATATTAAAAACCCAACTTCTTTAGGGAATCAGGGAGACCCGCCTTATACCTCTCACACAGTTTGTTTACAATGGGTGAGCCTTACTTTCGAGGGACTTGAAAAAGTCAATTTATTAAAATAATTTACCAAACAAATAAACCAACAAAGGAAAAACAACAAGAAAACAAAATAAAGCAATTGTGCAAAATAAACTACGAAGCATGTAAGATAGGGAAAAATAAAACTATAAGTTTAAGAGAAACGAAACCTCTTGGGCTAAACATCACGATCGAACTCCATATGATAAGGTGCTAAGCAAACGCTAGCATAAGCGTATGAGATCAATCGATTCCTCAACCAAACAAACATGTCCAATCCCAAGTATAACGTCACCAACAATCCAATCAATCCTTCCTTCAAGAGCTTATTAAATCTGCAAAAATAAACTAAACTACAAAAACGCGTAAAATTCTAAAACTCACTTTCGTAGGCATCACGGTTGCATTTAGCGCATGCAACAAGCCTTTAAACCCCTCGGTGGCCTGAGTGGACGAGTTATAGTCTCGTGAGGGTTTCCAGTGAACATACCCACAAAGTTCGAAACATTTTTATTTTTTTTAAAACACATGTACTTATTTATTCACAATGTACCAAATTAACAAAATTTAAAAATGCAAAAACCAAATAAAAGAAATGATACTCTTGCAAAAACAAAAAGACATTTAAACTTATTATATCTAAACACAAACACACAAAAACAAAAAATGAAAACGGATTTTTTTTTTTTTTTTTTTTTTTCTTTTTTTTTTAACAGAACTCACAACCGGATCCGGTTACGGGTAGTGACCGATCGGTTGTAGTGGTTTTATTAAGTACGAGGCTTCCAACCGATCCGGTTGGAGTGCCAACCGATTCGGTTAGAGTGATCTGGGTGGTTTTGGTGGGTTTTTTCGCAAACATTTTTCGAGCAACTTAGAAAGCAATCATTGAAATGAGCATTTTAGAACACATGAAACGAAATCCCAACATCAAAAACTTGATTTTGATGCCAAGATCAATTGAGCAATTATGAGAAAATGAGAGATTTTAAGAAAAAGACAAGCATTCAAGCAATCTTCATGAGCAAACATCAAGAGCAATCAAACAAGAGCAAAGAAACAATCATTCATGAGCAAGAGCAATTTAGCATTCAAACAAACAAGCAAACAAACAAACAATTCAACAAGCAAACAAACACAAGAATACAAACGCAAGTCCCCGGCAGCGGCGCCAAAAACTTGGTGTGCTTCATCGGGGTTTTAAATTTGTAACAAGAAATACCGGTTAACTAGGAACACATTCGGGCAAGTATACCCTAGTCAAGTTGTAGTATAGTATATGGTAAATCAAGGTCGTCCCAAGAGACTTGGTTGCACTACAAGTGTCGTTTGTTTGTTTAAGCAAGTAACAAGTAACAAGTTGATGGTTATGATTGTCACGGATCAAACCAACAAGAAAAGCATTATAAGAACAAGTAACAAGTTGATGGTTATGATTGTCACGGATCAAACCAGCAAGAAAAGCAATATAAGAACAAGCAAGTATCAAGACATTCATCATTATTCCAATCAAACACAAAATCTCAATAATCATATCAATAACAAACATCTTTAAATAGAAAAGTAACAAGGTTTACCCAAAGTATGAATTACAATAGGCAAAGATGAAGGATTAGAGCAACCTTCAAGCCTCCAATCAACTACAATAGTTCTACCAAGCCGGAAAATGATGTCCAAACGCCTTCAACAACCCTTGAGCACACTACACGAATTTGGTAGAGGTTTGTGGTATTTTGGGGAAGATAAGTTGGTGTAATTGGTGGAAATTCGTCCTTAAGGGTGGAGGCTTGAATTTCACACCTTTGGGGAAGGTAAGTTGAGAGAGGGATGTTGTTTTAGGTGGAAATTCGTCCTTAAGGGTGGAGGCTTGAATTTCACACCTAGAGATGGAGTGGTGGATGAAAGGGATGAGAAAGATGGAGAAGGGATGATGAAATGAGGTGCCAAATGGGTTCTATTTATACTAGTACCAAGGCTTAGGGTATTCAATGCATTTCTTGGAGGCCAAGGAGCTTGGAAGGGACTAGAAACCATGTAGGAAGGGACTAGAATCATTTGGAACACGTTTGGGATCTTAGTGATGGAAAAATGGCTTAAACAGGACCTCCAACCGGATCCGGTTGAGCTCCAACCGAATCGGTTGGTCTTCTTGACAGCTCTCTAACCGAATCGGTTACGGGGCTCGACCGATCGGTTGGAGCAAAATCACAAAAAGTCATAAACTGCAAAGTTGTAGATCTTTCTCTTAGCTTTCCGTGGCTGTGAACCGGGGGTCAAACGGAGTCCTTATGCAAAAGTTATGGCCAAAATGGTGAAGGTGTGTCGGGAACAACGAGTCTTCCAATATGTCTTCGTTTAAGCTTCTTTTCTTCATTTCTTTCTCGTTTTCCTTCTTGAACTTTATTCTTGAGTCTTTGGACCACTAACTTGATGACTTTATCTTCTCGAGTATACTCCGCAAGTCTTTCTTTTGACGGGAACTCTTTGTATATGGAGAAATCTTCGTATGTTACTTCTTTTTTCGTCTTTTTCTCCACTTTTCTGTACTTGGCTACAAATGAACTAGCAAACGCACTTTTGTACGATTAAGCATCAAAAGCATATGATTATAACCAAATAACACATATAAAAGCACGGATAACGCTACTAAAAACATGCACAATTTGAGCGTTATCAAAAACTTGATGTGCTCGGTTGGTGCAAGTTTTAAAAATTTATAAACACGAATTAACCGTCTAACCTATTGATGTGCTCCGGTTGGTGCAAGTTTTGAAAATTTATAATCACGAATTAACCGTATAACCTATTAACACATACGAGCAAGTATACTCGTTCGTAATAGCAAAGTTTGGTAAGTCGAGATCGTCCGAAGGGATTTTTGTTTTGAAATAGATCTTATTAAAAAGTTTCTAACAAGAAAGCTTGTCAAGGCTTCCTCGAATAAGTGTTCTAGTGAAAATACGAATCACGAATAAAAATATATACTTGTGTGAAGTCTCATAATCAACCATAGATAATGTTCATAAAGGTTTGGTGTATACTCTTAGTATGATGCACAAATCATAAGCAAATGATTCCCCAACCATGGTATTTGTTTGTAAAAATCATTCTAAGAACAAAAACATTTAGGTAATCCTTTCGGTCCTTATCCCAATGATTATCCTATAAAAGTTCCATTTGTTTGCAACATGTTCTCATTAAATTTGTTCTTACGAATCTTTCGACCCTTCGTGATGAAAACGTTCCTAGTCTTGTTTTAATAAGCAAAACATGGTGGTTGTCAATCACCATATCCCCATACTAGTTTGTCACAACACTTTTTGGAATAAAACACAAGAGAAATCCTTTCGGTCCTTTTTCTTAAAACATGTTTTATTGACAAATCAATCCAAGACTAGTATTTTTCCAACAAACTCATTTAAACAAGATCATATATACATGCATCACATTTTGAGAACATTATTATGATTAATCACATTCCAACACACAAGTATATCACAAACTACTCCATGAAAACAATCATATCTAAACACAAGTCATAACAAGGTAATTCAAACAATTCAAGAGAATAGATTTCCATAACAAAGTTCATAGAATACCTAATCTTTTGTGATTACAAGAATTAGAAATCGTGGAATGTAGCAACCACGCGCCTCCAATCACCTAGGATCACCGCACAACTCCAAACTACCGAAACAATGGACAAGAATGGTTCCTTCCTTGCTTCTGGACGTTTTCCAGTAACTACTAAGCTTTTGGGTTGAAATAAATGGGTAAGTATGAGTTTTGGTGTAAACTAATACTCTTTTTGTTGTGTCACACATAGTATACAAGTACTAGGTCCTTTAAATAGCCAAAGCACTTGCTTAACTGCCCAAAAAACGTTCTCTCCAAGTTAATATCAAGAAATGATCGGACTCTAATGATTATGGGGAGTTAAGACAACAATAAATGCGAATTGTGTAACTGCAGTGCCAGAAACCGGATCGGTTTCTATGTCGACCGAATCGGTCATAGCTTTGACCATTTGCCCAGCCGGATCCGGTTGCGGGTTGCGACCGAGCGGCTGGGTTTTGCTCCTTTTGACTTTTTGCTGACTTTTCCCTTTACGCTTCATTCTTTGCTTACGTTGATGATTTCCAAAGCCAAACTTGATCTTTCCTTGCTGTAGATGCTTTGAAATCACTACGCTTCCATATCATTGAGTCCACAAGCTTCCAATCTCAACTTCCTTCCTTTAGACGCTTCCAAATATGCATAAAAACTTCATTTCTTCAATATTCGCGATACCTGGCTACATATACATACACAATACGCATCTTTGCACTTTTGCAACAGTTATGAGTAAATATAGCCGAATATCATGCACAAAACTGACAATAACGCTACTAAAAACATGGTCATTTTAGACGTTATCAAATTCCCCCACACTTAAGCTCTACTCGCCCTCGAGTAGGTCAAACATTTGCAAAGATTGATTTCAATGGTCCATAACACCATGGTTCCAGAAAAATGTAACAATTACCAATAAAGATAATTATTATTTTGCTTATAATATGTGAAAATCTTCTAAAAATGAACCAAACACTTTAGATAACATAACTAGGATACCTCACAAATGGCTTTAAGATTTCACTCAACACTCATATATTGGTGGGTATATGTATATCACTCAATGCCTAGTCATGATCAATGCTTTTACCATAAGCTTGTACAAGTATCAAAACAAAGAAAATAAATTCATCAAAGAGGTCTTTTATTCGGGTTATACTGATAAGGCTACGGGTTAATAATAGGTATGGATAAGGCATGGGATAGTTTATGAAATTGGTTTAAAATAAAAATAAAATCAAGTCCAAACCTCCATGGTACTAGTCATCATACAAACCACAATCCCGAAAAATGATTATTACTCCTCTTCTCATATCGATCACCAAATATATATATATCACGTCTTAGCACATTGGCTAATTGATAACTCGAACATACTTCATCTTCCTTCATCTTCATAATAATATAGCACATTGGCTATAATTGTCATCACACATTTTTTTTTTTTTTTTTTTTTTTTTTTTTTTTTTTTACATCACATCTCCCCCACACTTCGTATAAGCATACACAACAAAAAATACAAACATGAAGTTGCGCACCTTCATCTTCGTCGGAATGGCACACACGAATGGCAAAGTGCGGCTAACTCATAATCATCAAAAACAATCCAATCATTCCAAATAACTAGTAACAAACCATTAGATTTGATAAGGGTTGGCTAAAGTTTAAAAGTGTAAAATATTTTTGTATTTTTCTGGATTTATCAAAAACGAAAAGGAATGGCTCAGCAGGTGTAACTAGGGGTATCTAGTGCTAAAAATGAGCACTAACAAAATGGGTCCATATGGGTGGTTAACTAACCGATGCGGTCAGCTAATATATCATTAGATGTAAAAATGGAAGGCCATTTGGGTTATTCTTAAAGTGCCTCTTATCATTTGAAAATATTTAGATCACTCGAAAGTGATTTTAACCGTAATGCATAACTAGTACAAGTTCTAGAATCGACATAATCACCGGCGCACTCATAGCAAATATAAAACAAAAGATGTTTTATACAAAAAGAAACCTCACAAAAATGTGGGAAAAAGACTATTATGCATGCTAGAAAATGCTATCGAATCCAAAATGAATTACTTCAGTAATTTGGTTCAAATCTAAAAATTTTTCAAAAACCTCATTTTACCATTGAAATCCCAAATTATGTATTTTAATTATCAATAACGCGCGAAAACCATTAGACCATCAAGGGTGAATTTCTTCTAATTAATTGCATCCAAAAGTTATCTAAAAAAAATAAAAATGCACATCATTTTCCTATTTTCTTCCCTCCCCCATACTTAAGTTTTGCATTGTCCTCAATGTAATGAAAAATGAACTTCAAAGTAAAGAAAATGGGAAAAAGATAGTTAAAAGATACCACGGGATAAAATATGCAATAAGCACATTGGGTCATTAGCAAGCCTGTGAGTTATCCAACTCGAAACATTTGACCATCAATTAGCTTCCAACACATCCATCCTGCAAACAAAAACTGCAACACGAAATGCACAAAACAAAACAAAACTACTAAAAAAAACTAGATAAAACCAAAATATGCCAAACATCCTAAAGAAAATCAATCAAAAGATAGAAATAGTTTAAAACACATCATGACCATTGTTTTTGAAACCATATTTCACGAACGATCCATAATCACTCGTCATCCTCGCTCATTTCTTCTCCTTCTTCATCATCAAACTCATCATCATCATCACTTTCGGTTACGTAGTTTTCGTCTATGATTTCTGAACGAACTCTCCTCTTTTTCTTCTTGCCTCCAACTCCTGATGATGATCCTCCAACTTCATAACTTGTTCCTCCAGCTTCAGGTAATCGACCATATGGGGGTATTGGATCAGGAAACGGTGCATACCCAGGATATGGATATGGATAGGGTCCAGGATAAGAAGTGTAAGGAAAAGGATATGGTGGAACATTTGGTGGATTGTAGGGTGGCAACTCATAATTGGCTTCTCGAGCCATGTGTTGAAAAATAGGCATCGAATAATCATTGATGTAATTGTTCCTTAACATCATCGAGTCTCTCCACACATCCCTACATTGAATCTCATCTAGATATTGGTTCCACTCTCCCCATCCTGAATCAAAACTACTGGACGTACCCATTTGCACGTTCTCCATTGGTATATTCCCTTGCTGTTGTGGTGGTTGCTGTTGTGGTCTTGGTTCAATCCATAACCCTACGGTTCCCAATCTCCTGATCAAAGCATTACCAAAACCTTTCGCAGTCCACGTTTCACTATACTTTGGCTCTCCACACTTAGCCAATTCCTCATCAACATAATACCCAAGATTCTTCGCCAATCTTGTCACAAAATGTCCTCCACAAATGTTACTGTTGCTCTTGATTCCCGGGGCTCTCCTAGACAAATATTCGGCTATCTGCCAAATGGCATTACCGTCCTTAGTTTCTTCCAGTAACTTCATAATCCATAAGTCCGGTTTCTGACATTTGTCCCTGCTTCCAAATCTATTAAATGGCCCGGTCACAATCAACTTGTGAAGTATCCTCATCAACGGATTCCTGATGGTTGAAGCATTCCTCCTAGCACAAGTAGGATCTCCCACTTAATTCCAATAAGCGGGAATACTAGGGTAATCTTTTTCAAACCTCCGAAGTCTAGAAAAGTGAGTTTCAAATAATCGATGATTAACCTCATGTGGCTCATACAAACCAAGAGCTACACCAAAAGCTGGCAACGTGTAAGCATGATCCCTACCACAAAGTCTAAACCAAATACAAATCTCCGACATCAAATTCCGAACATCCACCTTTCTTTCAAAATACATGGTTGAAAAGAATTCCATACACCATTCTCGGTAGACTTCTTCATTAACACTGAATGCTCTTTCCCATGACAAATCATTGAACGAATCTCCATCCCCTGGATATACATAAGACGTTCGCATCATCCTTCTTAACTCATCTTCACACTCACATTCGTTAAATAAATCCCAATCGATCACCCTTGGAACCAAACATTGCCTATGTTGTAACTTCGACAATCTTTCTCGAAAAGCATGTTTCTCTCCATCGGTGAGATTTTTGAATTTTAAATTAGCATTTGCTTCCTTCTTCACACTATACTTAACCTTCTTCTTCTCGTTCCTTTCACAAAACTTCGTAACAAGTGGGTTAATTGGAATTTCCTCCCCACTCGAGCTTCCTACAATAATCCTCTATAGAAATCACAAAAATAAGATCATATAAGAGTGTTAGAACAAACAAGAAGGTTAGAGAACCCTCTAAGATACATTTCAAAATTCCACAAAAAAAAAAATTCCCACAGAAACCACAACCGGATTCGGTTGGATCACCAACCGAATCGGTTTCCTACTGTCAGGCAACAACCGTTCGGTTGCAATGCGCAACCGAATCGGTTGTGCATACTGCATAAGGTATTTTACCTTCAAATCCTCAATATCTCGAATTTCTAACGCTCAAACCACTCTTAGATCGCATTCTATCATCCTCAATGATTTCTCACGTCCTAGAATTACTCTATCTTGCTTCCAAATCATCAAACATCTAACATCTTAGAACTCATTCTATATTTTAAAATCATTAGTTCTAATAGTGTAGCATCCATCACTCTTAAAAACATATCATCCATCAAAATGAATCACCAATTGTAACTTATCTCATTTCATAAGCATAACCCAACTAATTCCGAAAAATCTTATCATTTAAAATCCATTCTATGGTGAATCAATCAATCAATCTCTTGTGGTAATGCACTCCTATATCAATTACTCACTCAATCCTAAAATATAACCACTTAATTCGAATTATAACAAAAACCCCCAAATTGGTGACCTAAATTCCAATTCGAATCAAATGTTCTAATAACACCTTAATTGAGTTAATTGAATGTAAATGCTTACTTGCTTGGGTGCCATGATGTTATCCTACAATTCAAACAACTTCCAATCTGCACTCTTGGATGAATTTTTGCAAAACCCACCTGGAAAATTAGTGTGTGTGTGTGTTTTTTGGAAAAATGAAATTTTTATACTTTGGTGCAACCGGTTCAGTCAAGGACACAACCGTTTCCGTATGCTTTTTGCCAAATTTGCTTTTTTACTTGTTTAACATGTTACTTAGGCATTTACCCTCCAAGCAACATATTTTTTTTACTCAAAAATTCCTGCTAAAGATTCACACAACATTCATTCACCAAATGAAATTTTGAACAATCATTCAATCCAAAAAAACTAAACTCATCATATAAATGAACTAATCCAAACTCAACTCAAAACTCATAGTCATCATGCATTAAACCAAATTACCTCAATCATAACATGAAAAATAAATAAGAAACAAAAAAAATCCTAATGCATCAAAAAAAAAAATAGTTCATGAAATTCAAGCAAATGATTGCTTGTTATTACGGTCTTTGCCTTTCCTCAAAATTCCTCAAAATATTCTTGCCTAAGGATATCCTCGCTTTGAAATTTTCCGGTCAACTCACGGAACGTTTCAAAAGTTTTGAATTTCCTCATAAATCTTCGTCCGTCCGGGCATAATATATCAAACTTAACATGCCATGCTCCATCTCCGGTTTGTCTCTTGTAAGTCCCCAACCCTTCGGGTTTCCACTCCAAATTCTTAAGTTGCACCGGTAGAGATCCTAAAAAGTCGGTCAACTTCTTGTAAACCAATATGTTTTTGAATGGGTTATAGAAAGCTTCTATCGCGAATGCACGTTCCATTTCGTCCTCTATATCGAAATAAGGTGGAGTTAAAGGTCCGTACATTGGATTACCGTGAACATCACGTCCCACTTCAAAACAAGTTAAATCATCATTTGCATCCATCCATTCCAAATCTTCCATACATTCCAAAATTGGTCCTCTTGGTTTTGGGTAGTATGTTTGCCTCGAAATCCCATCGTCAATAGTCATGGTGCCTCTTCCCATGTCTATAATTGCTCCACAAGTTCGTAAAAATGGCCTCCCCAACAATAGCGGTAAACTCTTGTCCACAGGAATATCCAAGACAAGAAAATCTGCCAAATACGGTTGATAGCCAATTTGCACTCTTACATTCTTAACTTCTCCCATTGCCTTTGCTTGAGTGTTATCCGCCATAGTGAGCTTAGAATGATTAGGTTGCGGATTACTTAGTCCCAAATTTTTGAACAATGGATACGGCATCACGTTAACACTCGACCCCGTATCAGCTAAAGCATAAACTGGTGTAGTTCCATTTACTTTGATTGGCAACACAAAATTACCCGGATCCTTTTCTTTCCTTGGCATGCCTTTAAACAAAATTCGATTTCGATCCTCATCCGTGAGATTCTTATCTTCCAACCTAGCCCTCGCTAGCATCAATGCATCCAACTTCTTTCGGTAAAGCACATAATCTTGGAGAACTTCAATAACCGGTTTCTTTTCATTGAGCTCTAGAAATTTTTGTTCCAGATTTTCTAAGATAGCTTCTTTTTGACTTTCGGTTAAGGGTTTGATAGTAGTGGTAGGTGATGATGGTGTGTAATCATTTTTGGTGGTGGAGGTTGTTGTTGGGGTTAATTTATTTGATGATGGTTTCTTTCGGTTTGCTTTCCCCATTTTAACCACTTCCACATTTTTCTCCTCCATGTTTGCACAAACTTCCACTAGCATCTCGTTGATCCCTTTTCCTTCTTCCAACTCGGTTATATTAATCCGCATTTCTCCCATACCAAAATCTACTTGACACTTGGTCGTGACAAGAAAATCTCGACCAAAACAAACATTTGGCTCATCCGCATTTCCTTCCTCTAAAACAACAAAATCAGTTTCAAAGATATGTCCATGAATATTGACCTTCAGATTTTTGACCATCTTTCTCCCATATGCTTCATAGTCCATACGAACATGACCGATTTCGTCAAGAACCTCTTCCAAGATATAATTCTCTCCATAGGCCATATTAAGCTGTGCATCCCAAGCACGTACTCCTTCCACTTCACAAGGTGTTCCAAATCTCATCATCGGTGAATCATACACCGTTGACGGTGCTTGTGTAAACACTACCACTCTTTTGTTTTTGGGTAGTTGAACCTTGTTTTCACATACTTCTTCCATATCACCCGTGTCAATTCCCAATTCTTTCTTGCTTTCCTCCAGAATTCCTCCAATCTTTTCTAATGAACTTCCCGTATCCTTGAACATGTCATCCAAAGTACGAAGGTATTCCGAGATTCCGCTCAAACTATCCATGTTACTAGACAACTTAACAAAGCAAAACAAAACAAATCCCGAATGATTAGCGTTAACGTTAGTAATACAGGAACAAACTATAAAAACATATAATAAAACAACTAAGACATCTAACAAAATTAAGAACTCAAATAAAAACTCAAAACCTAAAATTGATAAAATTCATCACAGAAACTCCAACCGGATTCGGTTGGATCACCAACCGAATCGGTTGGTTGAAAATCTAAGACAGAAATACTAACCGGATCAGGTTGCGGGTTGCGACCGATCGGTTTGATCGACAAATATATATATATATATATTTTTTTTAATAATAATTAAAAGCAAATTAATGTCATTAAGGATGTACTAACTCCAGTTAATTAAATAAAACTCTTCATAAACTAATAATTAAATAACTTATTAAATCTAATTAAAACCAAAACTAAAATTAAAACTAAAAAAAAAAACTACTAATAAATTCTATTATGAAAATGAACTATAACTGAAAATAAAATAACTCTTACCCATTACCATTAACTATAAGATTAAAATTAACAAAACTAGATTAACTAAATAAATAACAAATGTAAAGAAAAATGAAATAAGGTAAAGAACAATAAATCTAAGAACTGATTAAACCACACAATTACTCTAGAAATCAAAACACAATAAACTAAAAAGATAGATATAAAATTCGAACCAAAGAAAAAATTATCACAGAATGTCTAACCGGATTCGGTTGGCTAACCAACCGAATCGGTTAGTTTGTAACAAAACTTTTTTTTTTGACAAATTTCAAAGAAAATTACAGAAAAATCCCCGGCAGCGGCGCCAAAAACTTGATGTGCTCCGGTTGGTGCAAGTTTTAAAAATTTATAATCACGAATTAACCGTATAACCTATTAACACATACGAGCAAGTATACTCGTCCGTAATAGCAAAGTTTGGTAAGTCGAGATCGTCCCAAGGGATTTTTGTTTTGAAATAGATCTTATTAAAAAGTTTCTAACAAGAAAGCTTGTCAAGGCTTCCTCGAATAAGTGTTCTAGTGAAAATACGAATCAAGAATAAAAATATATACTTGTGTGAAGTCTCATAATCAACCATAGATAATGTTCATAAAGGTTTGGTGTATACTCTTAGTATGATGCACAAATCATAAGCAAATGATTCCCCAACCATGGTATTTGTTTGTAAAAATCATTCTAAGAACAAAAACATTTAGGTAATCCTTTCGGTCCTTATCCCAATGATTATCCTATAAAAGTTCCATTTGTTTGCAACATGTTCTCATTAAATTTGTTCTTACGAATCTTTCGACCCTTCATGATGAAAACGTTCCTAGTCTTGTTTTAATAAGCAAAACATGGTGGTTGTCAATCACCATATCCCCATACTAGTTTGTCACAACACTTTTTGGAATAAAACACAAGAGAAATCCTTTCGGTCCTTTTTCTTAAAACATGTTTTATTGACAAATCAATCCAAGACTAGTATTTTTCCAACAAACTCATTTAAACAAGATCATATATACATGCATCACATTTTGAGAGCATTATTATGATTAATCACATTCCAACACACAAGTATATCATAAACTACTCCATGAAAACAATCATATCTAAACACAAGTCATAACAAGGTAATTCAAACAATTCAAGAGAATAGATTTCCATAACAAAGTTCATAGAATACCTAATCTTTTGTGATTACAAGAATTAGAAATCGTGGAATGTAGCAACCACGCGCCTCCAATCACCTAGGATCACCGCACAACTCCAAACTACCGAAACAATGGACAAGAATGGTTCCTTCCTTGCTTCTGGACGTTTTCCAGTAACTACTAAGCTTTTGGGTTGAAATAAATGGGTAAGTATGAGTTTTGGTGTAAACTAATACTCTTTTTGTTGTGTCACACATAGTATACAAGTACTAGGTCCTTTAAATAGCCAAAGCACTTGCTTAACTGCCCAAAAAACGTTCTCTCCAAGTTAATATCAAGAAATGATCGGACTCTAATGATTATGGGGAGTTAAGACAACAATAAATGCGAATTGTGTAACTGCAGTGCCAGAAACCGGATCGGTTTCTATGTCGACCGAATCGGTCATAGCTTTGACCATTTGCCCAGCCGGATCCGGTTGCGGGTTGCGACCGAGCGGCTGGGTTTTGCTCCTTTTGACTTTTTGCTGACTTTTCCCTTTACGCTTCATTCTTTGCTTACGTTGATGATTTCCAAAGCCAAACTTGATCTTTCCTTGCTGTAGATGCTTTGAAATCACTACGCTTCCATATCATTGAGTCCACAAGCTTCCAATCTCAACTTCCTTCCTTTAGACGCTTCCAAATATCCATAAAAACTTCATTTCTTCAATATTTGCGATACCTGGCTATATATACATACACAATACGCATCTTTGCACTTTTGCAACAGTTATGAGTAAATATAGCCGAATATCATGCACAAAACTGACAATAACGCTACTAAAAACATGTTCATTTTAGACGTTATCACCTATTAACACATACGAGCAAGTATACTCGTCCGTAATAGCAAAGTTTGGTAAGTCGAGATCGTCCCAAGGGATTTTTTTGTGTTTGAAATCGATTTGAAAAAAGTTTCTAACAAGAAAGCTTGTCAAGGCTTCCTCAAATAAATGTTCTAGTGAAAATACGAATCAATAATGTAAATATATACTTGTGTGTAGTCTTATAATTAACCATAGATAGTGTTCATAAAGGTTTGGTGTATACTCTTAGTATGATGCACAAATCATAAGCAAGTGATTCCCCAACCATGGTATTTGATTGTAAAAATCATTCTAAGAACAAAAACATTTAGGTAATCCTTTCGGTCCTTATCCCAATGATTATTCTATAAAAGTTCCATTTGTTTGCAACATGTTCTCATTAAATTTGTTCTTACGAATCTTTCGATCCTTCGTGATGAAAATGTTCCTAGTCTTGTTTTAATAAGCAAAACATGGTGGTTGTCAATCACCATATCCCCATACTAGTTTGTCACTACACTTTTTGGAATAAAACACAAGAGAAATCCTTTCGGTCCTTTTTCTTAAAACATGTTTTATTGACAAATCAATCCAAGACTAGTATTTTTCCAACAAACTCATTTAAACAAGATCATATATACATGCATCACATTTTGAGAACACTATTATGATTAATCACATTCCAACACACAAGTATATCACAAACTACTCCATGAAAACAATCATATCTAAACACAAGTCATAACAAGGTAATTCAAACAATTCAAGAGAATAGATTTCCATAACAAAGTTCATAGAATACCTAAACTTTTGTGATTACAGGAATTAGAAATCGTGGATTGTAGCAACCACGCGCCTCCAATCACCTAGGATCACCGCACAACTCCAAACTACCGAAACTATGGACAAGAATGGTTCCCTCCTTGCTCCTGGGCGTTTTCTAGTAAATACTAAGCTTTTGGGTTGAAATAATAGAGTTAGTATTAGTTTTGGTGTAAACTAATACTCTTTTGGTTGTGTCACACTTAGTATACAAGTATTAGGTCCTTTAAATAGCCAAAGCTCATGCTTAACTGCCCAAAAAACGTTCTCTCCAAGTTAATATCAAGAAATGATCGGACTCCAATGATTATGGGGAGTTAAGGCAACAATAAATGCGATTTGTGTAACTGCAGTGCCAGAAACCGGATCGGTTTCTTGGCCGACCGAATCGGTTTGTGTTTTGACCAACTGCCCATCCGGATCAGGTTGCGGGTTGCGACCGATCGACTGAGTTTTGCTATTTTGACTTTTTTGTTGACTTTCTCCTTTACGCTTCATTCTTTGCTTACGTTAATGATTTCCAAAGCCAAACTTGATCTTTCCTTACTGTAGATGCTTAGAAATCACTACGCTTCTATATCATTGAGTCCACAAGCTTCCAATCTCAACTTCCTTCCTTGAGAATCTTCCAAATGTGCATAAAAACTTCATTTCTTCATTATTCGCGATACCTGACTACATATACATACACAATACGCATCTTTGCACTTTTGCAACAGTTATGAGTAAATATAGTCGAATATCATGCACAAAACTGACAATAACTCTACTAAAAACATGTTCATTTTAGACGTTATCACCAAACCTGTTTAACTTCGTGTTGGGTTCGTGTCCTTTATCGTGTCGTGTCAGGAATTGCCACCCCTAATCTTCGGCTTCTTCTTGTACTTCAATAAAAGAATCTTCCATGTCATCCATGTTTATGCTTTTGTGAAATAAAAATAAGTGATAACAGTAATTGATAGAGATAGAAAATGGAGGGAAAAAGGAAATTGGAAGGAAAAAAGAACAAAGACCCAAAAATAGTTAATAGATATATCTATAACCGATGTTTTAAAACCCGGTATTTTAGTTGACTCGGTCGAGTCGCCGGTTCAGCGGGTTACCGGTTCAACCGTCGAGTCAAACTGGTTCTATACTACACATGTATATTTTTCATAACATCTTTGATAGGTACTTTTCTAAAGTATCTATTTTCTATTTTATGTGATTGAAATATTTAAGAACAAAAGTAGACAATAAGTTACAAAGATTATTATACATGTCAAGCTATGTAAAAAGTTTATCACTATATTAAGCTAGAGTAAATTACATAATTGGTCCTTAAGGTTTACCGGATTTTGCAGAGAATGTTCCCGTTTCTTTTTTGACGGATCATGTCCTCGTGGTTTTGATTTATTACGGGTTTGGTCCTTTGACCAATAATTCTGTTAGTTGACCGTTAACTTGAAGGGTATTTTTGAGTTTCAACATGTTTTAGCACGATTTATGTAGCTATATATATATATATATATATATATATATATATATATTTATCAGACTTAAATTTGGGCTTATGTATAATGTGAGGGCTTAAAAAATTGATTAAACAGTTTTTATACGCTTAAAAAAAATTTATACGCATTAAAAAAAGTTTTTTTTATACGCTTAAATATTTTATTAATACTTAAAAAACTATTTAATAAAAAAAACGAAAGCGTATAAAAACGTATAAAAAGCGTACAAAAATTGATAAAAACGTATAAAAACTTATAAAACAGAAGCCTAATTTTTATATTTTTCATTTTTTTAAAAAGTTTATTATACTTAAATTTTTGGCTTAAAAATTTAAGTATAATAAATTTTTTTTTTAATTTTTTTTAAGTGTTAATAAAAAAATTGAGGACCTCATGTTGTACATAAGCCCAAAATCTAAGTATAATAATTAACAAAAAAAAAAGTTTTCTTAGGCCTTCACATTATACATAAGCCCAAATTTAAGTATAATAAAAAAAAATAATGTTTTTTTTAAAAGTTTTTTTTTTTTTTTTTTTTTTTTTTTTTTTTTTTTTTGTTTAGTTACAAAAATCGTCCTTGTGGTTTGCTAAAACATGTAGAAAGTCAAAAATACCCTTCAAGTTAACGGTCAACTAACAGTATTATTGGTCAAAGGACCAAACCCGTAATAAATCAAAACCACGAGGACATGACCTGTCAAAAAAAACATAGGGACATTCTCTGCAAGATCCGGTAAACCTTAAGGACCAATTAAGTATTTAACTCATTAAGTTATATAACAACAGTTATAGCCAATCAATGAAGGATTGCTACACTTTTATTTTTGTTCTTGAGTTGTTAATAAAAGGAAAGGAAGTGATGAAAAAAAGAAAAGTGGTGTACTCAAGTTAGAGTGAAGGTGAAGAAAAATGTTAATTTGACAATTATACCTTTATATATTATAATGAGAAAAAAATACAAATTAAGTAATCATAACCAAAATTAAACGGGTGGACGTAACACTTGATTTTCCCAACAAACCCAATCGTGAGATATAGTCGATATGTTGGACGTAGCACAACAATAATTTCTGGATCTACTTATTAATAATGCATATTTTATTTGTCATTAGTGTTATAACCTTAAAATAAAATAACGAAACAACTTTTTAATTTGTTTACTCATTTTTGGAACTAGAAATTTATAGGGTTAATGGTCTGAAAAATACATGAACTTGCCATATTTTACTATTATGACAATAAACTCTTAATTTTCCTATTAAAACCAAAAACTTTCTTAATGACCCCTATTGTAATCAAATTGCTTACGTGCACCTTTAATCCATGTCTCCTTCCCATTTTAAAAGTTGAAGGGTCTGTTTTGCCAACATTCAAAACTAATTAAACACAAAGCCATTTACTCTCCTTCACTGCTACAATCAACACTAAGATTGAACTCATCCACCACATCCTATCATCACCTAAACCTCCAGCTGAACCCTCATCATGTTCCCTAAACCCTCATACGCTCTGTTACTCGATCCACTCTTCGATGACGTCATCTCACCTTTCCATGACATCACCACCATCACCGACCTCATCACACCTTCCTTCACCACGCGCTGCCTCACCACCACCTCCACCGCCCACCTCTACCTCCAGTCACTTAAAGGCATGAAATATTTATAGAGAATATAGCCCCAACTACTTGGTACGTCTACACATTCATTCATTTGAATCCCAAATTGTTTTTGAGCTTCCTCGATTTTACCAGAGAAAATCGAAACACGTCAACCTCAATCTCCCAGTTCAGTCACTTGCAAATCCCACTTGAAGAAATACTAAAAGCCACCAACAATTTTTCTGAAAAAAAATATAATTGGGAAAGGTGATTTCGGCTATGTTTACAAAGGGCCACTCCTGCACTCCGAGGAATTGATAAATATTTCTGCGAGGAGGTTGGATCGTAGTCAAGGGCAAGGAGATTTTGAATTTTGGATAGAAGTTTTTGTGCTTTCAGGTCTCAAACATCCAAATATTGTCTCTTTGATTGGGTTTTGCGACGAAAATGGTGAGAAGATCATCATAAACCGCTTTGAGGCCAAGGGAAGTCTTTGCATGTATCTAACTGATTCGGCAGTTTGAGGAGGTTAGATCGTAGTCAAGGGAAAGGAGATTTTGTTTTGGGATTTCTTATTGGTCAAGATGTTTAAAAGTATATGTATGAGGGTTTAGGGAAAAGCAAAGTCAAAGTCAAAAGTATTAATTTTGAATGTTGGCAAAATAGACCCCTCAACTCTTAAAACGGGAAGAGACAATTAACAAGGTAAAAACGGATTAAAGGTGCCACATAAGCAATTTGGTTACAATATGGGTCATTAAGAAAGTTTCTGGTTTTAATAGAAAAATTAAGAGTTTATTGTCAATATATTAAAATGTGGCAAGTTCCAAATTTATAACCTTAAAATAAAATAACAAGAAAAAAAGACATGTGCAAAAAAAATTGAAGATAAGACGTGACCATGAACGAGATAATTGAGATAGATAGGAATAAATGAGGGACGGTTTGGTAATTTTACACATTTGACACTTCCATTCCTTCGTAACCCTCCCAAAAGTGGGCAGAAAGATCTTGCCTCCAAAAACCCCATATCCCACCCCACTTCCAGTCCCCTCCTCCTCCTTTCCTTCTTTCAAAAAACTTAAGAACACACAATTTGTTTTATTTCTTTACTTTCCACTCACTTTCCCTCCTAAACTAAAGTGGAGAACACAGTGTAAATGAAATCTGAGAAAAGTAATACAGTAATGTAAATAGTTACACATTTAGCCAAATAGCAACATATCTGACGATCTTAGCACCTTCATAGTTTTATATACTTTTCATCAAAACTTAACCACGTCATCACGATTTTAAATTTTCAATTTAGCTATAAACCTTCCAATTATAACATGGTTGTCCATACAAATAGAACTTAACCTAACACACAATTTGAGTTTAGTGAAAACGAAATGACCAAAGGGTTTTGTTAGTGTTAGAGGAAAGAAAAATATTTTTTTGTTTAAAGAAAAGAAAAAAAAAAAACAAAAGTCATGACCTGGCCGTGTTTATCAACCCGGGGTCAATGAAAAACCGCCGGTTAAATCCAGTTTTTAAATAGGCAAAAACCCGGTCACATTCTGCCCGGTCTCCTAACCGGTTTCCGGATCAACCGGTTGAACCTGCCGGGTCGACCAATGTTTTAAAACATTGTTTGTAACATAATTGGAGTACATACATGAATGAGTGAGAAATTAATAAACTAAAGAGAGTAATAAAAGAGAAATAGGAGAGAGAATTGTGCACTTAATTTCAACCATTGATTATATTTGATAGTGTAAATTCAATAAACATATCCAATCATGTTTTTGTCAAAATTAGAGGATCCTAATCCCTGTTGAAATACTCCCTCGTCCTAAAATAATTATTACAAAAAAAAAAAAAAAAAAAAAAAAAAAAAAAAGTTTAAGAAAAATAATTATTATTGTATTTTGTTTTTTTATTTTTTTTTATAAAATGACAGTTTTACTCTTATGCAATTAATTAAAACTTTTAATAATTTTTGTAATTTTTAATATCATTAGATGAAATATGGTAAACTTGCTACATTATTTACATCTATATTTGAAAGGGGACAAGACTTTTAGGAGAACCCAAAATGAAAAGAGATAATATTAATTGGGCTAATTCATTTGTTGCCCCAAAAGGTCATTATGAATTAAATGTTATCCCCAAAATCTAAAATAAAGATTTGACCATCATAAGCAAGAGATTCTTGCCAATGCGAGCACATTTTTCGCAATATTAAGTAGTACATCTGAATGATGAAAAGAAAAATGCGATGAGATGGTTAATGCCTCGAATATACTCATATATCGAGAACGATGCTTTGATATAAAAGAAATGGGCATGTTTGAAGAAACACGATAAACCCGTTTACTAAATTTGCTCCATATTGTCGTGTTAAAAGAAACTGGTTGGCAACCTCAAGTTGCAACATAAAGATCTCCATTCATTCAAGTGAATGTGATAAATGATCAACATAAGATGTTCATTCCCTCAAGTGAATGAGATAAAATGATCAATATGAGATCCTCATTCCCTCATGTGAATGTGATAATGTAACGATAAATGGTTAAAGATCATTTATCATGGTAAATGCTATGGTCGAGGAAGTATGACAATAGCAAACCACTAGTAGTGGCGAAAATAATAAGAAAGGAGCATACAAAATATGCTATTTATGCAAAAATGCAATGTGATGTATATGAAATACAAGTGTGTCAAAGATATTATACAATATATTCATAGATTTAAAAACCTATGCTAGCGCATTTTGCTCAACAAAAGAAATTTAAAATTGTCATGAGAAACGAAGTTAAGTATTAAAGATACATTATATTCTTTTATATCTTCCTCCACATGCATTATATAAAGATTAGTAAAAGCTAATAACTACCATAAACTTAAGTTTATGAGCAATAATAATTATATAATTTTTGGCATGACCAGTTACACCATCCTGAGTCATTAATGATGCGAAAGCTATGGACGAATAAATTTCTTCAATCTAATGTTATAATCTCTCAAAGAAAGTTGATTATTATTATATCAACTAGAATGAGGATTAAATTCCTCAATTTTAATAGGAAAGAAAACAAATGGATGTATGTAAGCATACAAATCTATTATATGAACCATTTAGAGTTTAAAATCGATGCATCGTCTAAATGGTCATTAAATCGCAACCTCAAGTTTGCATAATTAATAGCTCAATGCGAGCCTAACAGTCCAGAGTAAGTATTTCATCATGAAAATTCGATGAATTACTTCTAAATTATCAAATGAAACTGAAAGAAAAACTTGTGTTGTTGTATGGGGCCATATTATAATATGCACAAGCACAACAACAAAATTCGCATCATGCCAATATGTTATTATAAATCCTCCCTTTTATAACTGGTTTTGGTTATAAACCAAATATATCCCAATTTTGTTTTTTTGTGTGCAAAATACTCCACCTAAAATGCACATATATGAGATATAGAAGATGGATAATTCCTTCGGGAGGAGAGAAGTAGCTGCAAATTCAGAATGAATTATCATATTCTGTTGATCCTCGAAAGAATTGTTTTTATGAATTGATTATTCAATGGATAATCTAATAGCCATAAATAAACATTGGCCAAAAACAAAATTTCAGCTACTCATGCTCTAATTATAAGTTGTCCATCAAGGACACTATTTTATTATTACATGCCTCAAGCATGGTAGACAAATCGATTCCAAATAAAATCCTCGATGCAAAATATGAAGCATGAAAACAAGATGGTTGTTCGAGGTATAAAAGACCCCATGATAGTCTCATAAACAGACACTAGACATTAAGGTTCTAAAGAACCTTAGATCGATAATGAGATCTCAGTAAATTCTATCTTGTGTTGAATTATTATGGAATCGAAACAAAACGACGCCGATAAATTTGTCTACATACAATATATTGCTTGATATTATGCATGATGAAGATCAAATATCAATTAATATCCAAATGTGCGCTCAATGAAATGATTGGCCAACATAAAAGGACTTAGTATCTTGCAAATACTAAAAGTCTTGAAGTTCGTACACGTCAATGTGTATAATCTATTGGATATAATTGGTTTTTGTGCTAGACTGAAATAAGAGCTCTAGATTTATTGTTTTAATACTTGAATTGTGAAATAAATAAATTCACAAAACAATAAGTTGATTATTAAGAGACAAATTATCTCGAGGTGGATGTAAATATCTTACTGATATTTTATGAGATAAGTATCTATTTTTCCTTAAAATTGGGTTTATTAGAGCTTTCGTATTCTATGAAGGATATGTAATGTCTCAAGCATGGCTTACAACTTCAACTTCTAGATACGATTAATAAAGTTCTCAATAACTTTATTTGATAAAGTTGAATGAATCCATATATGGATCAAAATAATTTTAGACGCATATTATATAAATTGCTTTTGCACGTGTCTCAAAAAAAATAATTAGTCCTCAAGTACCATACATAAGTACAATTGAGGTTTTGATGCCAATTTTGTAATTAATACGCATCACGAGAGTTTATTTTTTTTCTCTTTTAATAGTTGTACATGCATTGTATACTTTCCAACCAATTGATTTGATATTGGATTGGAAGCTACACATATGTTTTGTCATTTATGCGGGACTTATTCGTAACATCATCAATTTGATGGACTTCATTGCAAACTTGTTGCCAACAAAAGTTTACGAGCAACTTGTTTAGAAGATTAGCATGCGATGCTTGAAATATATACATTAGATTGAGGAGGAGGAGCATTATATGCATTGCACTCTTTTCCTTCATCAAGTTTTTTTTTATCCCATTGGGTTTTTCTTGATAAGATTTTTAATGAGGCAGTCTATGAAGTATAATGAACGATGAATATCCATGGAGGAGTATTTTAAAATGTTATGGGCTTATGAGCTTATGTCTATTCATCCTAATCTTGAATAACAAGTTAGGGTTTTCCTATGTCTTATAAATACCTCCTATTGTGTCACACCCTCGCCGAAGGCGGAAACACGAGGTTTAACGGAAAGGAACATAAGCATAAGATAATAGAACATACCAACGTTAAGATATAAAAGAAAGAGTACACCATTACAATACCAGTTTAGCCGACATCGGCAAATATATTACAAAGTTTAGATCCCAAAATATTGCATTTTATTACATAACAATTTGTAGTGACAAGTGAAAACTTCATTATGCAAGACCTGGTAGAAAAAGCTTACTAACGATCACCTGAAATGCATGAGAGAAAAACGGGTCAAATATGAAAAAAGTTGGTGAGTATACACGTTTCGTAAAATGAGAAAACTCATAAAAGAGATTCAAAGGTTTCGGTCATCAGAAATAGTCCACAAAGCAAAGGCATTGTAAATCTACTCAGTTCCAAGTTCCGCCCATACAAAACTTGCAACCTGTGTGTTCACAACTCATTGCACAAAATATAGCGTGTTAAGTAGTCAATTATAAGTGGTCATAATAGTTCACAATATAGTACTACGTATATAATAATGTATGCCAGGCAAAGCCCCTAGAATAAATAATATGCGTCCCGTAACATAGTGGACGAGAGGTTGGCCGACCTCTAATAGCGCTATCCATACTACCTACTAATAGGTGACTAACAATGCGAATGTACGAACGGTACATCATACAACTATTATATACAATTAAGAACACTCCGAACATGGGAGAATTTGCACACTCCACCAATAAGGCGAGAATTGGTATTGCTCCGTTCACACACTCCACCAATAAGGCGAGAATTTTGGGTCATAGTACGTATGGTTCAATAAGTTCAAATAAGGCATAAATTCGTAATTAAGTTCAAGGGTTTGATTCAAGTTCAAAGGTTCAAGTAAAATGAGTTCATAAACTAGAAATCAATTTAGTTCAAGTATGGTTCATGCATTTCGCCCCAAAATATAGTAAAAACAGTAAAAAGGGGATTGTGAATACTCACCTGTTGCAATAGTTATGATGACAGAGTGGATGCACAGAAATGAGACGCAACACTCTAACCGCGACTAGTAACTTGATGAGGTTAAATGAACAAGGTATGCTTAATAATCTTGAGGTTTTTATTTCAAAACCTTAACAAGATCACTAATGGAACTAAATAAACACTTGAACTTCAAAAATTAATGGTTTCTTCATGGTGTCTTGGGTTGGCCGGTTCTTCAAAAGAAATGGGAAGAGAGAAACTTTTATTTTCACCTTGGATATTTTGTTGTATGTGTAGTTTGTAGTCTTTTAATAATATATGTATAATTTGAGTATAAGATATTTGATATCAGATGGTGTGAGTCACCCTTTTTGGGTCGACATCCATACAAAAAAAAATACTTGTGTGTTTTGTTTAAATTAAATGTATAAGTGTAGAGTGAATATGTAGTTATTTAAGGATAGTTGGTAACTTGTATACATATTTAAGCATTTAGGATAGCGTTAGCTAAAAATAAATTTTAACAGATCAAAATAAAATATATTGAAGTCATAAAAATTATAAAAATACATTCCTTGCAAAATTTGAGTGAAATATTAATGATCGTGTAGTATTTAAGAAAACCGTCGTAATTATATAAATATAACAATTTATATACAAAATAAATTTAAAACACCGGGTGAACTAATAATGTTATTTTTATAATTTTAATATGAGTATAAAAATATATCGGGATAATTTTTGGAAGTATCGGATCAAATGTTCAAAATATTTAATTACGCGATAGCGTTTATTTAATAAAGAAAATTATGCGTTTAACGTAAAATGCAAAACCATGCATGAACTAATATGATAATAATGATGCTAATGATATGTAGACTAAACCTAGTCTATATGAAATGTCCTTAATGATTGTTCATGATTTCGCAGCTAAACCCCTAAGGTTACGCGAATTTGATACTTGTAAACCTAGTTTACGAAAATTGATGAATATTGAGTTTGAGAAATGGCCGGAATTTGAGAATTGTGACATTCTTCCCCGGTTAGAGGAATCACGTCATAGTGATTCAATTATTGATACTATAGTCCGAACCTCGACAAGAGTTCTAAAAGTTCATGTTCGTACGAATAGTCTAATGATCATGTCAATGCTCATGCATATGGGTTCCTCATCCAACTAAATACATGCCCGTGATTAGATTTGATGGGGTAAACTTACCCAATACCAAACGTTTCCCTCAAAAGACCTTTTGAGTAATAACTTGACTCTTAGCTTGATTTTCGCAAGTCATCAAACAAGAACTGTCACTAGATCAAGCTAGGAAACAAGTTGTTAGTATGATAGGATTCAACATCCTTGAATGAAGTCTTTTGAAAGATCCGTTCGATCTTGGATTTGCTTACACAATTCAAATCAACAAAATAATTTACAACTAAGGTCGATATCGATAGGTCTCAAATTAATCAATGTCGTGAACGTGGTAAAAAAAATTGGAAGAAATTTATGCACTCAAAATCATGTTGTATAGAAATAAGGTGGTAATATGTGTTATAGTGATCGAAATATGACAGGAACAGAGACATGCTATGCCTAATAAGTCAAAAGGTGGGAAAAGAGAATGTATAAACAAAGTACGGTAACGTAGACGTGAATATAAAAACATGCTATGCATACCCACCCGACCAATGCAGTTTCAGGTGACCAGACTCTAAAGACTCGACTAAACATGATTTAAAACCACCACTCTTATCATTGCATGGTTCTTCATAAATTAGACATAGTTGATCAGGCTATGTATAATTTATGATTAACGACGCAACGATAGGACTAGTTGACTCGGATGATGTTCTATGTTTAATAAAACTTTATTCCGGTTATAGCTGTGGTTTTTATTTTTGAAAAATCGGCATTCTCTATAACCTTTGGCTCTGATACCAATCTGTCACACCCTCGCCGGAGGCGGAAACACAAGGTGTAACGGAAAGGAACATAAGCACAAGATAATAGAACATACCAACGTTAAGATTTAAAAGAAAGAGTACACCATTACAATACCAGTTTAGCCGACATCGGCAAATATATTACAAAGTTTAGATCCCAAAATATTGCGTTTTATTACATAACGATTTGTAGTGACAAGTGAAAACTTCATTATGCAAGACCTGGTAGAAAAAGCTTACTAACGATCACCTGAAATGCATGAGAGAAAAACGGGTCAACTATGAAAATAGTTGGTGAGTATACACGTTTCGTAAAATGATAAAACTCGTAAAAGAGATTCAAAGGTTTCGGTCATCAGAAATAGTCCACAAAGCAAAGGCATTGTAAATCACTCAGTTCCAAGTTCCGCCGATACAAAACTTGCAACTTGTGTGTTCACAACCCATTGCACAAAAAATAGCGTGTTAAGTAGTCAAGTATAAGTGGTCATAATAGTTCACAATATAGTACTACGTATATAATAATGTATGCCAGGCAAAGCCCCTAGAATAAATAATATGCGTCCCGTAACATAGTGGACGAGAGGTTGGCCGACCTCTAATAGCGCTATCCATACTACCTACTATAGGTGACTAACAATGCGAATGTACGAACGGTACATCATACAACTATTATATACAATTAAGAACACTCCGAACATGGGAGAATTTGCACACTCCACCAATAAGGCGAGAATTGGTATTGCTCCGTTCACATAGGGAGACTTTGCACACTCCACCAATAAGGCGAGAATTTTGGGTCATAGTACGTACGGTTCAATAAGTTCAAATAAGGCATAAATTCGTAATTAAATTCAAGGGTTTGATTCAAGTTCAAAGGTTCAAGTAAAATGAGTTCATAAACTAGAAATCAATTTAGTTCAAGTATGGTTCATGCATTTCGCCTCAAAATATAGTAAAAACAGTAAAAAGGGGATTGTGAATACTCACCTGTTGCAATAGTTATGATGACAGAGTGGATGCACAGAAATGAGACGCACCACTCTAACCGCGACTAGTAACTTGATGAGGTTAAATGAACAAGGTATGCTTAATAATCTTGAGGTTTTTATTTCAAAACCTTAACAAGATCACTAATGGAACTAAATAAACACTTGAACTTCAAAAATTAATGGTTTCTTCATGGTGTCTTGGGTTGGCCGGTTCTTCAAAAGAAAAGGGAAGAGAGAAACTTTTATTTTCACCTTGGATATTTTGTTGTATGTGTAGTTTGTAGTCTTTTAATAATATATGTATAATTTGAGTACAAGATATTTGATATCAAATGGTGTGAGTCACCCTTTGTGGGTCGACATCCATACAAAAAAAAAGACTTGTGTGTTTTGTTTAAATTAAATGTATAAGTGTAGAGTGAATATGTAGTTATTTAAGGATAGTTGGTAACTTGTATACATATTTAAGCATTTAGGATAGCGTTAGCTAAAAATAAATTTTAACGGATCAAAATAAAATATATTGAAGTCATAAAAATTATAAAAATACATTCCTTGCAAAATTTGAGTGAAATAATAATTATCGTATAGTATTTAAGAAAACCGTTGTAATTATATAAATATAACAATTTATATACAAAATAAATTTAAAACACCGGGTGAACTAATAATATTATTTTTATAATCTTAATATGAGTATAAAAATATATCGGGATAATTTTTGGAAGTATCGGATCAAATGTTCAAAATAATTAATTACGCGATAGCGTTTATTTAATAAAAAAAATTATGCGTTTAACGTAAAATGCAAAACCATGCATGAACTAATATGATAATAATGATGCTAATGATATGTACACTAAACCTAGTCTATATGAAATGTCCTTGATGATTGTTCATGAATTCGCAGCTAAACCCCTAAGGTTACGCGAATTTGATACCTGTAAACCTAGTTTACGAAAAATGATGAATATTGAGTTTGAGAAATGGCAGGAATTTGAGAATTGTGACATATTGTAATATTATGAATACATCTAAATAATAAGAATTTTCTTCCTCTCTCATTTTTGTGTTCTTGTTCATTACGTTCACAACACTTGTTAATTATTTTTAAAGTTATTTGTTTGCAATTGAACAATATGAGGTGCATTACCTATATTGGTATCTTGAATATAGTATGTTACGTATTTATGGACTTCACCCATAAAATAAAGTAGTAGTTTGTCTCTTTCACGGTCAAAAAAAAGTTAAAGGTTAAAGTTTGTCTGTTTTATGATCAGAAAAAAAAGAAAAATGTTAAAGTTTGAATTGAAAAAAAAAATTGAATTGTAGATACGGTTAAACATGTTTTGGTTAACCTAATAACCTGTTTTAGAACTCACAGTCATGGTTGAATAGGGTTGAAGGAAGCCATTACTTGACACACAATTGTGTAAAATTAACACGTATGCGAAAATTGGCTTTTTAACTCATCATAGTTTTTGAAATTCTTGGGTTCTAATATGCTTAGAGGATAAACTTTGAGCAACAACACCTATGTTAACGGATTAAATAAAACATATAACAACTTATACTTTCATAAAAAGTCAAATTGTTGTAAGCTTACCAAATTGGTGAAAATGGATAGATTGTGCTTATGAAATATGTATAAGAGTTTTTGTGTTGATATATTTTGAATAAATTACACTATTAGGTTTCATGTCAATTGCAATCTTTTTAGCTTACACTATGTTTTCAAGATGTTTTTTGAGATGAAAGTGAGTGAAATGGAGTGAAACTAAAAACTTATGTGGTGCTCTTGAGTTTTTTTCAAGGAAGAAATAAAGAGGAGATAAAAGAAAGTACTTGTATTTTTTTTTTCATAAAATGTTTCACTCCATTATTAGGACGAAAGTTAGACACCCCCAATTTCTTTACTTTCGTTACTTTAATTTCCCTTCAAAATAATGACATTTATTTACTTTAGCTTCTTTTGACATTAAATAGCCTAAAGCTAGCAGGTAGGTGCTTAATTAGTTTAGGCTGAGTTCATTACTCATTTGGAGTTTACACCAAGTTTAAAAAAAATATTTTTTTTTAACAAAAAAAAAAAAAAAAAAAAAAAAAACAATAGTTAATGTGTTCCTTTGGGTTATTAATTTATTTTTAGCTTATCACCTTGAAGGTACTTATTCCCAAACACGTGTAAGCTATCCTTTATGTTTTTATGGTCATAAAATTATTCTGCAATAACCTTTGCTAAATTCTAGTGTTTACTGATGCTCAGGGACTATGTTGTATTTCATGCTATGGTTACATGAAAGCTTAGAGTCAACAACCACAACATGTCAAGAGATACATATCTAGCCATTTTTGGTATTTGCAAATCAACCTCGTTGGACCAGTGTTGATTCCAAGAATATACTCGAGCGGTTGTTTCTTTGAGATGAAGTCGTGTGTAGGTTCTCAAATGTTTACTTTAGAGGTGATAACCGAGACCCATTTATTATTATTATGAATAGGTCGATTCAGGTTATGTTTTTACCGGGCTCATTTTTTCCATGTATATTTTAATGCCTCATTATTTCAGTTTCATTTTGCAATCCCACGTGTTAATAGGGCATGAATAAAACTATTAATGTCATTCATTAGTAAAATGAAGTATATACGTACAATCCATTAGATTTGTTTATCGTTGATAATTATTTCGATACATATATGTTACTCAGTTTTTACTATACAACTTAACATTTTTTTTTGTTATGTTTAATCTAAATAAATGAAAATAGCCCGTGTATTACACGAGTGTTAAAATAGTATAGTAATAAAATAAAGCAAACTTACTGTAGTACGTCTTTGGTAAGTTAATTAAACTTACTAAGTTTTTTCCATCTTTTAAAAGGGAAGACATGAGCATGGAATATATGAATGTGCTCGTAATTGAATCAGTTACAGTAATAAAGAAATATAGCACTTTCAACGTTATCATAATAAGTGCTACACAAAAGTAAAGATTAATACTATAATATAAGATCTGTACCAAAAGTAGTTTGTTACAGACAAAAGGAAGGTGCATGTCAATTCTTCTTAAAGTTCTTAAAAGCGAAGACATGAGTAAAGATTAATTGAATCAGTTACAGTAATAAAGAAATGCAGCACTTTCAACGTTATCACAATAATTGCTACAGACAAAAGTAAAGATTAATATAATGGGAGCTGATAAATTCACGGCTCTATATGATAAATCCACTGCAATTGAATGTAAGATTACATTTATACCCATGTACTTCATATGTTCATATCCATGTTTCTCTGCGTATTTTCCGTGCCCACCCTTTCTAACATCACCGTTGCCATAGTTTTACTATATCCCCTCATCCCCACCGCTTATTGCGTCACAAGTATACCACAGTCGAATTAACATGTTTATGACACTTAAATATTAAGCCTCGCTGTCCCTCTTATTGCTATGTTGTTTGATCCTGTTTGAATAAAATTATTTGAACGCTCTTAACTTAAAAGTTACAATTTGCATTAGAAACCCCGATTCTAGATTTACGGGTGCGATCAAGATTAGTTAAGTTTTAATATGATAGGTTCACGAATATTGGTATCCAATCGAAAATTAAAATGAACTTGAACTGAAACAAAGTTGATATCGTTTTGGTCTAAAACAAAACCAAGCAAATGAATTGTGGAAACGTAACCCGAACTACTAAGTACCCGTACAATCTAATATGTGTTTATTTATAAAACGGTCTGTGACTAGTTACTAGTGATTCGTGTATGAGCTATTGTGAAAATAAAATACGGATTCTCCGTCTTTCTTTTCATGAATATAGTAAGTTCTGGTGATTACCTGAGTGTCATTGTGTGTGATTTATCAGCTCTAAATTGTATCTTGCTAAAATGACTAGAAAGTTGGATTAAAAGTAACTAGTAAGGCTACGGTAGGATTAAAAGTAACTAGTAAGGCTACGGTATGATGTAAAAACCATGGTGGGTAAGGATATAGCGTGAAGAAAGCGGCATGCAGTGAAAAAAAGAGTCAGATGAAGTGAAGGGTATCCATGTAATATTACTTTTAATTGCCGTGGAATTATAAATTAGTTCCGTGGATTTATCAGCTCCCTAATATAATACAAGATTTGTACCAAAAGAAATGCAGCACTTTCAACGTTATCACAATAGTTTGTTACAGACAAAGGAAGGTGCATTTTTTTTGACAAAAGGTCTTCCCTACCCCAACTCTTTTTTAAAGTAATTCGTGATACATGATTACACATAAAAATTGGTTTTATCAATCAAATTGTCTTGCTCAACCAGACTATAAAAAGCCAATACTTATTCTTATGATTTTAAGTAAATTTCTAAAAATAAGTCACCACAAACAATGTTTTGCTTATCAGCTTCCTCTCATATTTCTTTTCTCTTTTATGGTCTCGCGATAATATGTCTTACTTCCGCCACTGTCTCTGCTTCCTATGGCGGTAATGAGACTGATTATCTCGCTTTGTTGTCATTTAAGTCAAAGATCACCCACGATCCATACAAAGTTCTTACCACGTGGAACCATTCCTTTCATTTCTGTGACTGGAGTGGTATTTCATGTGGAAAGCGGCACAAACGAGTGACTGTTTTACAACTGGTTTCGAAAGGCTTAGAAGGCTCGTTGTCTCCTCATGTAGGAAACCTCAGCTTCCTCCGTAAGCTTTCTCTCCCGAACAACAGCTTTCAAGGAACCATTCCTCATGAACTTGGTCGTCTATCTAGGCTACGTTTTCTTTATCTTTCTGATAACAAATTCAGTGGAGTCATTCCAACAAACTTGTCTGGTTGTTCTAACCTCGAAGTCCTTTCGCTCGGTGGAAATAAGCTAGCTGGAAGCATACCCAAAGAGATGAGTTTACTCTTGAAACTTACTCGTCTTGCAATTCACTTCAATAACTTAACAGGTGGAATCCCACCTTTCTTGGGGAATATCACATCAATGGAATTGTTATCTGCTGCTGGGAACCCGCTTGGTGGGAGCATTCCAGATACCTTGGGTCATTGGAAAAGCTTGACGGGATTTTACTGTGGTTCGTGCAACTTATATGGAAGCATCCCTCATTCCATTTTCAACCTCTCACTCCTAGTTAATTTTTCCTTATCTGAAAATCACCTCACTGGTAGTCTTCCTTCAGAAATTGGTAATCAGCTCCCAAATCTTGAGTTCCTTCAGTTATGGGGTAACGAAGTGACCGGAGTTCTTCCACCTTCTCTTTCTAATTGTTCTAAATTAAGAAATCTTGAAATGAGTCAAAACAATTTTAGTGGGATGTTGACAATTGATTTTTCAAAACTAAGAGATATTAATATAATTAGATTACAGAATAACAACTTCCATGGACACGGAGAATCTGATGACATGAGGTTTATTGATTCTTTGAAAAACTGCACCAAATTAGTATGGTTGGATCTTTCAAATTGCGACTTTGTAGGAGTGCTTCCTATGTCAATAGGTAATCTCTCTCATCAACTCACCTTACTAAATTTAGGAGACAATCAATTATTCGGAAGCCTCCCATCAAGTATAGGTAGTCTAGTTGGTTTGACCACTTTAGATTTAGGGCCTAATTTATTCAAAGGAAATATCCCCACTACCATTGGTAAACTACAAAAGCTACAAGTTCTTAGTCTATATAGCAATCAATTTTCAGGGCCTATCCCTGATGCTATTGGGAACTTATCACTGTTGACAGAACTTTACTTAGATTACAACAAATTAGAAGGCCATATTCCACAAAGCCTTGGGAATTGTATAGAACTTAATAAGTTAAACCTAGCAGACAATAGACTCAGTGGAAACATACCCAGGCAACTTTTTCAACTTCCATCACTAAATTATCTTTTAGATCTTTCTCAAAACCGCTTGTCTGGTTCCATTCCATCAGAGATTAAAAACCTCAATAAGTTGAGCGAGCTCTATTTATCTTATAATAATTTATCAGGCCCCATTACTAGTAGCCTTGGTGAGTGCGTTAGCCTTACAAAGTTATACCTTAGGGGCAACCAATTTCAAGGCATAATACCATCTTCATTGAGTTCATTGGGAGGATTGGGGGTACTCGACATTTCTGAAAATATTTTATCAGGTAGAATTCCACAATTTTTAGGCAAATGGAAATCCTTAGAGTATTTGAACCTATCCTTTAATGATTTTGAGGGTGAAGTACCGGTTGAAGGAGTGTTTGCCAATGCAAGTTTATTTTCGGTTTTGGGGAACAATAAGCTTTGTGGTGGTTTGGTTACACTTGAGTTACCCAAATGCAAGGAGACGGGTAGTAAGAAAAAAAGGTTTCCTTTCTTCATATTAGTCATCGTGATTGCAGTCACGTTGCTCGTCGTATTATGTTGTGTGTATCTTTTGTGTAAGAAGAAACGCAACAGTCAACCATCTCAATCATCACGGAGTGAACTGTTCATGAAAGTTTCATACCATCAACTTCTCAAGGCAACTGATGGGTTCTCTACAGAAAATTTGATTGGCGAGGGTGGGCACAGCTCTGTTTATAAGGGAATCCTCGATTCAAGTGATGATAAACCTGTTGCAGTTAAAGTTCTACATCTTCAAAGTCGAGGAGCACACAAAAGCTTTTTAGCAGAATGTGAGGCATGGCGTAATATTAGACACCGTAATCTGTTGAAGATAATAACTTCATGTTCAAGTGTTGATTTTCAAGGCAATGATTTTGAAGCTTTGGTTTATGAGTTTATGCCTAACGGAAGTGTACATGATTGGCTTCATTCAAGTGCAAATACATCAAAACTCAACCTTCTTCAAAGAATAAATATTCTCAGAGATGTTGCCACCGCACTTGATTATCTTCACAATCACTGCCAAACATCGATTGTTCACGGTGACTTGAAGCCAAGTAACATTCTACTTGATGATGATATGGTGGCTCATGTTGGAGACTTTGGTTTAGCTCGGCTACTTGGTACAGACTTAAAACAAAACAGCTCAACCGGGGTTAAAGGAACAATTGGTTATGCACCACCAGGTAATATATGATTCTTGTTTTCCATGATGCTTATATTTGTACTTGCAGATTATAGTTTTGTAAACTAACTGATCATTGTAATTTCCAGAGTATGGTATCGGGAGCGAGATGACAAGTTGTGGGGACGTTTACAGTTTTGGAATATTTTTACTAGAAGTGATGACCGGGAAAAAGCCAACAGACGACATATTTAATGAAGGTCTTAGCCTTCATAAATTTGCTCACGTGGCATTACCGGATCATGTAATCGATGTTATTGATGATGATGCAATTGTGTTGCAAAGTACGGAAACGAATGCAAAGAAAGTGGAAGAATGTTTGGCTGCAATTATCAAGATTGGAGTATCGTGCTCTGTGGATTCCCCACCACAACGGATGAAAATTGAAATTGTTGTCAACGAGTTGCAGCACATTCTCGATGTGCTTCAAAATATATAAGGTACTCTGTTCTCCCACTTTGTAAAATCTGATTTTACATGAGTTTGTTTAAAATCATCACTAAAATGGTTTTATTTTTCAACTCTTTCAGGTCTATCATCAAGCTTTTGTGGTGAAGTTGTAGGAAATTGCAACAAGGAGCGGTGCATGTCGTAGTTAAATAAATGTTAAGTTGTTAAAGATGTTCGTAATTGTGGTTTAATTTTCTTGTTGCATAAGTGTAAGAGACATAAGAGTACGTTTACTTTCAATGTGACGTATCATATGTATCAAGCATGTTTGTAAGTGTGGTTTAATTTCCATTAATCCAATTTGTAGTATTGAATTCTACTTGGTGTTTGATTTCTTAATGAACAGCCTAATGTTATTCATGTTCTTTGACTTTCAATTTCATAAATTTGACTTTTTATTGAATATCTGAATGAGAAAGCTCAAGGCTTCCCCTTCTTATGGTTTCGAGTAGTGTATGGTTCAATTTTATAGAAAGTTGTCCTCATGTTTGGTACAGTGTATTATTACTGCAAGTATATTGTATTAAAAATGTGTCAATAATGACCGAAGTGGATTTCTGATACATAAATCAGCTCGAATATTTTGATATACAGTTGGTCCAACACACATACATTCACATTAGAGATTTGAAACTTGAAAGTTGAGAGTGTTGCCAAAGTTACTACTTAATGGAAGTTTAATAAAAAAAAAAAAAAAAAAGGTGTAGTTATGGATTGTCCTAAAAATATAGATAAAACTGAACTGGGTCAAACAATTAAATTACAAAAAACGTGTCTTGTCATTTATGCTAAAATGGGTCAAATGGGTAGACTCAAAAAATATCTTTAACTGAACGTGTCATTATTTTGTTCCATTCCATCAGAGATTGAAGACCTCAAGATGTTGAACCATCTCGATTTATCTTATAATAATTTATCAGATACCATTACTAGTAGCCTTGTTCAGTGCATTAGCCTTACAATGTTAAACCTACAAGGCAACCACTACAGTTTCTGAGATAATTTCAGCCATGAATGAATTTGTTGCTCTTCTTTTCCCAAATGAACATAGTACTGATTCAAATATGGAAGATCCATTGACATTACAAATGAGTTGATATTTTGATACATTGAGCTTGCCTACTCTATGACTACTCTTCACCACCTCCACATTATTATAACAAACCTCCACAACTACCCCCCCTCCCCCACTCATTTGGGGCCCACCACTTCCTAAAAATACAAATATTCAACAAAAAAAAAAAAAAAAAAAAAACTGACAAAGTTTTGTTCGTCGTGCAGACGAAGAAGTGAAGATGGAGAAGGATGGAAAGGGGACGGTGTCATGGCTAGCCATGGCAAGCTTGCCATGTCATCACAACAAGCTACAACGAGCTCCCACACCTAGAGCTCTTATTATGCCTTTAACTCTATTAATCTGATATTCATTTTAGCTTCATACTTCATAAGCTGAGAAAAATTCATATGTTGAATCTGGACTGTCCTATAGTTTCAAATATTTCTTCATTTGGCCCAACTGGGCGCAAAAGAGACCGGAAGATTAAATTACTTTATGCAATAACTTAATGGTTTGTATAAAAAGGTGATTCGAGTTCATGCAAATTATATGACGTATGAGAAAGAACTGATATCACCAAAAAGGTTTGTTCAACATAATGCATGAAAACATGGATGGGTTTGGTAATGGAAAACAGGATCAGGTTGAAATGTATAACTTTTAGTAGTGGGTCAACATGATGGTGTATGTGGATTTATTTTATTGTGAGTAATGAAATCGGTTTGTTTTGGTTTCTTACCTTTTGTTATAGTGTAAAATGAAGGACCATGCCTTGGTTGACGAGATCAGTTGGCTTACCTTTTGCTTGTATTTATATTTAGTATTAAACAGTTGCTGACAATTCTAACTTAATGTTTACATATTTTGGTACTTTATTATTATTATGTTTTGTATGATGATTAAATTTAAGTATAAGTTATAATTTGTGTAAATATGCTCTTCCTCTTTGCATATACATATTGAAAAGGTAAAGTATTATTATTATTATTATTATTATTATTGGAGAAAAAGGAACAAGAAAATGTCTTAATTACCAAAAAAATACAATACTTATATGGATATACCCACATAAAGCTAGTCCAAATGACATGCACAAAACATGCTTCGGGAACATTCGTAATAACGAAACAAGCCTGCAAGTGCCTATACATAAGCTAACAAACAAAAAGTTACAAAACCCAAAACAAACAACCACTACAAGAAAACATGGTTTATAGGACCCTTTCATGGGACACTTTTCATGAGGCGTCCTAAAAAAACTTCTAATAGTACCACTCAAGTTGTGAGTCCTATCATGAGACAACACATAGGACACTTACCGCATAAGTCTTATTAACCATGCTTTATAAGACCCTTATCCATTGTAGTCTTATTATTTTTTAATCTAATAAGACACTTTACATGTATGTCCTATTATATTCAGTTTACAGGACCTTAAATCGTTAGGTCTTATACGAATATAAGTTAATAGGACACTTAATAAAGGACTCTTTTTAAGTTAAGCTTTACAGGACACTTATATTTAATAGTTTTATTATGTTGGAACATGATAGGACCACATGCATGTAGGTCTTGCCATGGTAAATCATAGGACCTTTATTGTTTGAGTCTTATTATGATGAAACTATAGCGACCCTTTTGACACACTCAGGCACTACTACAAGGCACCCCAGAACAACCCTTTTAACACACATTGACACCACCAGAACCAACCTACCACGACTGTCACTGCCACCATCACTTAAAATATTATTGGTTTCTTTAGTTTAAAAGTGATAGGTTCAGAAGGTAACAATTCGCCAAATTATGTCTAATGATAATTGTCCATAAACAATGTTAGGTATAATGAGAATAAAAATAGTACAAAAGCAAAAATGAAATTTTGGAGAGCAAATAAAGTATTTTTAGCCTTCACCTTAATTATAAAAATATATTTTGCTAATTACTAACTAAGCATAATTAGTTGGTATTTAAACAAACCTAAATGATATTATCTATACTACAAATAAAAGAAAAATGGTCAAATCTTGAAAAGTGAAATGTTGAAAGTCAAAGTTAAGAGAAATACATGGTGTAATTAATACTCTTATTAAAACACCGTATCACTTGAAAGTACAATAATTTATTCACATTGTACAACCAATTAAAAACATATCTACCAAATTAAAAACAACCAATTAAAACACTCTTTATTAAATAAATACAAAAGAAATTTTCACAATGTACAATTTAAACAAGCTACAACATAATTTAAAATATAAAATACCAAAAAGGCGTAACCTCAAAGCATTTGAACCAAGGGAAGGGACCCGCAACGCTAATTAATATTATTTTTAAAACACCCTAAAATGAAAATTACATGTTATTATACAAATTATATAAATTAATAAAACACACAAAGCTTCATACAAGTTAACAAGTTGATGGTACATTTAGTTTTGAAAATCGGACCGGACCAACAGGTTCAACCGGGAACCGATGTCGCCACCTGTTCGAGTAACCAATAAAAGCCATCCGAAAACGAACCAGAGAGGACCCGTTGAAACTGATATAAACTGGTGAATCAGGTCTCATTGAGATTTATTTCTCTGGTTAATCGTCATAGAGTACCCGCCGCCGCAACGCACGGGTACCATGCTATACAATACATAAGAAAAAACCAAAAAGTAAAAAGTAAAAAGTTGAAACTAAAAAAGGAAATGTTGTAAACATATATTTCAAAAGGAATCTATTAATACATATCGAAAACCGGGTTGACCCAGGACGCTTCAAACCCGGTGGGTTGACCCGGTTTAATTTGACCCGTTTTGACCAAACCCGTCGGGTTGACTCGGTTTAAATCGACCCATATTTCGATGACATAAGTTCTTTATATAAGCTTAACCAAACACCCCCTAAATCCCATATTCCCATGACAGTTATCTCTTTCACAAGCGCACGCTGCTTTAAACATGATAATTAGGAAAAATACAAATACATCCCAATGTATAAGCTTTCTACCTTTCTTTTTTATACAAAGTAGCTTATTAACCTCTTAAAATAAGCCTACCCAGTATTGTAAATTTCGGGCTACAAAATAATCGGTGATTAGAAGCCACAAGGTCAGCAACCAGAAACCCATCTCACCAAATCTCTCATTCCTTCAAACTTTGACTACCAAACAATTTTGAAGTTAAATTTGTGGATTTTGGTTAAATTGAGGGAATTTAATTAAGGGTTACTGTTTCGCTGGTGTTAGAGCAGCAGGGTGGTGGTGGCTGTCGGAGATGGTGGTGGTTGTTAGAAATTGTTTCAGAAAGTGATAATGAGGACCCAAAACAATTACAAATAAACTTCAAACTAAAACAAAAAGAAGACTAGTGCAAAAACACACCCCATAAGTTCAGATATTAAATCCACAAATCAAAGCCTAAGGATGACAAGCTAGCATAGCAGCCCCACGTCACAAAACCAAGCCTGACCCATAAATTAAATCCATGTTGCCATATGTATACCAGGTATAAAAATATAGGAGTGCAGACCCAACTAATAACATAACAGCAAAACAAAATACTTGAATTGCCAAACTACAACAGAAGACCAAAACTTGCAGAGCTGCTAGACCACCGCTAAACCACAGAAGTAGAACTGCATAATATTTACTGCTGAACCCACTCCCACTGTCTCGCCAGATGATCATTTCATTTACTGCCAAACAGGAAACTGTCCTTATGAAGATAGATAGCTTATCCCAAACACACTGTATCAGAAGATAGAAAAACTTGTGAAGCAAAGGTTTTCAAAACCATGATACATAGCCATCTGTTTAAATCATTATTCCAAACACCAGTTAGGCATATAGCAACTTTTGTGATCAAAGTAGTTTCATCTTCACATAATCCCATTCATGTCAATCTTATAAGCTTTTTATCATTAAGGATACTGAGATACCATGAGTTCTCCTAGAATTTTCACATAATTCAATGACAAGGTCACGGTTCTGAATGGTGTCGATAATCCCTATCATCACTATATCTCCTTGAGACCACCCTACCTTCACGCCTATCATATTCTGGTGAGTCACGCATAGAGCGCCGATGATCACCACTTCTGAAACTTCTAGATGAAGGAGTAACACACTGCAAGATCCGAGTACAAACTCAGTATTAGGTATGGACGCAAATATGAGATAACATTCATACGCAAAATACAACTTTGATTGCCAGTTGCAGATACAAAAGTTTGATCATATTAATAAGATCAGAAACATTATCTCAAACAGACAAGTTACCTCTGAATGTGAGGTAGAAGCATATCTAGCAGATCGTTCTTCAGTGATACTTTCTGCAATATTAAAAAACATTTCACAATTAGATCAAACTGTACATGTTACATTACATTAAAACAGTGACTTGAATAAAGTGAGGATTTTTCCTGAATCAAACGTTTTGCTTCCACTTCCAACGTCATCTTGATTAGAGAGTGAAGATTTTTCCACATCTTCGTCTATATATTCCACCATGGAGGAAACTTTAGGTCTGGGAACTTTAAATGATCTTTCAACTCGTTTTGCACTTGCAAGAGCATCTAATCCTAAAACGTAGTAAACTTTGCATTATTAAATAAACTGAAATTGAATGACTATTCAAAATGCTAACACTCAAACAAGATACAAGTAGAGTGTAAACCAGAGAAATTAATCCTTGCAGCTATTAAAACCAAACTTAACGAAGATAACGCCTTCAGATATGTGGTTCTTATCTCGAGGCAGAACAAGGCTACATACATTATAAGTTCTTTACATAAGCACTTTGGCATAAGCTTAACCAAACACCCCCTAAATCCCATATTCCCATGACAGGTATCCCTCTCACAAACTCACGCTGCTTTACACATGATAATTAAGAAAAATACAAATACATATCAATGTATAAGCTTTGTACATTTTTTTTATACCCAATAGATTATTAACCAAAAACCCATGTCACCAAATCTCTCATTTCTTCAAACTTTGACTACCAAACGATTTAGAAGTTAAATTAGATGGTTATGGTTTTTAATTTTTATAAAATTTGGGGATTTTGTTTAAATTGAGGGAATTTAATAAACGGTTTCTATTTCGTTTGTGTTTGCTGGTGGCTGCCAGAGATGGCGATGGTTGTTAGAAATTGTTTCAAAAAATGGATGATGAGGAAAGAGGTTGAAGGTTCGGTGTATTAGTTTACTGTATTTTGTTAGTATCAAAGGACCCCTTAATTAACGGTCAATATAGTCAAACTAATGGTGCATAACTACATATTAAAATGGGTTAATACTCAAAAAAAAAATTTACTAAAATTGACCTAAGTAACTATGTGTTTTTTTTTTTTTTTTTTTTTTTTTTTTTCCAACGAGGTTACCATTGTTTACGTGACTAGTTGTTTAGGTTACTCCATATATTACAACTTATAAATGGTCTTTGTGGTTGTCGGGTTTAACGAATTTAATCCTTAGATTTTTTTTCTAGGATCCTCTCTTGTGCGCGACGCGTAACTGGATGTTCTTGGGTTTTTATCCATTTTTGTCAGTTTTCATCCGTTTTTATACGTTTTCATCCGCTTTTCTTACGTTTTCATCCGCTTTTATACGTTTTCGTCCATCATTATTAAGTTTTTGCCCCTTTTTTACCTTTTTGTAAATATTTATACGTTTTTGTCCGTTTTTCATCTTGTTTTATTTGTTTTCATCCATTTTACCTGTTTTGACCGTTTTTATACGTTTTGTCTTTTTTTGTCCGTATAAATCTGCCTAAACAGATAAAATCATATACAAGTGAATAAAAACGTTAAAAAATGGATAAAAACGGACAAAAACGTGTAAAAACCGATAAAGCGCATGAAAACGGATAAAATGTAAGAAAAATGGACTAAAACGTATAAAAATGGATGAAAATGTATAAAAGCGAATACAACCGTAAAAATAGATAAAAACGGACGAAAACGTATACAATTGGATAAAAACGTATACAAACATATAAAAAATGATGAAAACATATAAAAACAAAAAAAAAGTAAGAAAAACGGACGAAAAACGTATAAAAATGGATAAAAACGTATTATATTAGACCAAAAGTGAAATATCCAACAAACTACAACCATAAAAAATGCAGTTAACTCTTAACTGAATTAAAACCTTATGAATTGATTTGTATAGTGGATGTTTTTAATTATAGACCGTATTTAATTTAGGGTGCTTTTTACTTTTATATAAGAGGGTAAGGAGTCATAACATGGAACGGGTGTTATGGCCTTGTTCCAAGTGTTGGCTTGCGTTTTCCACTCTGAGGTTCATTGCGTTACAAAGGCGTTAAAGAGGGCGTTGGTTTAGCAACAGGCGTTGAAACGCAAGATGAAAGAAAAAAAGATAAAAAAAAAAAAAAAAAAAAAATCAATTCAGCCCCACATATTTAAGAGTAACAGCTTGTTGCAGTTTTTTTTTTCTTATTAATTTATTTATTTATCTATTTATTTTTTTATAAATCAAACCGTTTACAAACGGTAAGATTTCAGAAAGTGACATTTTTTTAAACCCTTATATATACTCAATTCACTATACTTGTATTCTCACTTCAAAAAATAATTCTTATACTTCTATTCTTACGAAAATAAAAAAAGAAAAAAAGAAAAAGAAAAACAATGTAGGGATGACGTGACGAGAGTTTTTTGAACTCAATGGGTTTTGGAAATCTTTTCCCTAACCTTTACTTCAGATATTGTTCAAACCCACACCCTAACCCTAGAACACTTAATTTGACACCCTAGCAACAACAATAGTTAAATTTTATGTGGCAACAAAATTTCCAACAAAACACACCTCAATTTCGAGCAACAAACACAAACACCATTGTGCTTGTTAAAAAAAAGTTACTAAAATTTGAACTAAGATACTATTATTTTTTTTTCCCTCCAACGAGGTTACCATTGTTTACGTGACTGGTTGTTTAGGTTACTCCATATATTACAAATTATGATAGCAGGTAAAAAGTTACTAAATGGCGTTTGTGGTTGTTGGGTTTAACAGATTTAGTCCTTAGATTTTTTTCTAGGATCCTCTCCTTTGCGCTACCCGTAACTGGGGTTTCTTAGGTTTTTATCCGTTTTTGTCAGTTTTCATCCGTTTTTATACATTTTCTTCCGTTTTTCATTCGTTTTCATCCGTTTTTCTTACGTTTTCATCCGTTTTCGTCCATCATTATTAGGTTTTTTCCCTTTTTATACTTTTTTGTACATATTTATACGTTTTGTCCGTTTTTCATCTGGTTTTATTTGTTTTCATCCATTTTTACCTGTTTTGACCATTTTTATGCGTTTTGTCTGTTTTTTCCGTATAAATCTGACTAAAACAGATAAAATCATATACAAGTGAATAAAAACGTTAAAAAATGAATAAAAACGGACAAAAACGTATAGAAACGGATAAAAGGTATAAAATTGATGAAAACGCATAAACGCGAATACAACCGTAAAAACAGATAAAAACGGACGAAAACGTATACAATTGGATAACAACGTATACAAACATATAAAAAATGATGAAAACATATAAAAACGAAAAAAAAAAGTAAGAAAACGGACGAAAAGGTATGAAAATGGATAAAACAGTATTGAATTAGACCAAAAGTGAAACATCCAACAAACTACAACGATAAAAAATGCAGTTAACTCTTAACTGAATTAAAACACTATGAATTGATTGGTATAGTGGATGTTTTTAATTATAGACCGTATTTAATTTATGGTGCTTTTAATTTTATATAAGAGGGTAAGGAGTCATAACGTGGAACGGGTGTTATGGCCTAGTTCCAAGTGTTGGCTTGTGTTTTGCACTCCGAGGTTCATTGCGTTACAAAGGCGTTAAAGAGGGCGTTGGTTTAGCAACTTGAGTTGAAACGCAAGATGAAAAAAAGATAAAAAAAAAAGTTCAATTCAGCCCCTCATATTTAAGAGTAACAGCTAGTTGCAGTTTTTTTTCTGTATTAATTTATTTATTTATCTATTTATTTTTATATAAATCAAACCATTTACAAACGGTAAGATTTCAAAACCTGAAATTTTTTTAAACCCTTATATATACTCACTTCACTATACTTGTATTCTCACTTCAAAAATAATTCATATACTTCTATTCTTACAAAAATAAAAAAAGAAAAAAATAAAAAGAAAAACAATGTCGGGACGTGACGTGACAAGAGTTTTTTGAACTTAATGGTTTTGGAAATCTTTTCCCTAAAAAAAAAGACGATCTTGATAAAAAAACCCCTAGCGAATTCTCTCTGGCGATTTTTGTAACCCTTACATCCCTAACCGACTTCCATCCAAATCGACCATAGCTTTGGATCCCTAGCATCCCTGCTGCGTTTCTTCTTGCTGTGTTTCTGATTTGGTGATTCGTTTTAGTTAGGGTTTACAAAATTGTTTTTTGGGTTTAACCTAATTCGGATTGTGTGAGTTCTCTGATTCGGATCGAATTGGTTATTACTCCTTCATTGGTCTTGGTTTTCATTGTTTTTATGCGATTAAACCATGGGAGCAGGTTAGACGCTATATGTCTGTGTTTTAAACCCTAACGATTGAGTTAGGGTTTGTACGAAGTTGAGTTAGCTGCTGCTGGTTTTGTGTCGTGTTCTTGGATTGTTTTTGGGGGTTTAGAGAGATGGAGAAAGGATTCTTTAACAAGGATTCGTCGTTGAAAGTTGCTAATATAGCTACTAACTTGGCCGATCAAGTTGGTACGAATACGGCCACTGACTCTGATGGGAACGTGGCTACTGCTGGCAAACCTAATCCGTATGAATCACTGAAGGCTAGGCTTAATAGTCTTAGAGGAGAGTATGGGATTGATTCGGCTGCAGGTACTCGTGATGGTCCTTTGACTTCTGATTCGGGTAACGTGAATGCTTCTACTTCTGGTCCTAACGTGATTGGTAGTGAAAATAATGAAGTGAGGTCATTTGCTAATGTTTTAAACCCGGAACGTGTCTCTAGGAAAGTTAATTTTCGTGCCTTGGTGAATGAGACGCGCATCGATAATCATGATACGGTGCTTCCGAAGGCTGCTATGGAGGGTGTATTCAACCGGTATGACAATACACTTGTTGGTTTTTTTGTTGGCAAGAATGTTGCTTTTCATTTGGTTAAGAACTACGTCTCCAACACGTGGGGTAAGTTTGGTTTTCAGAAACTAATGAAGAATGATGATGGTGTTTTCCTCTTTAAATTTGATTCTAAAGAGGGTGTTGAGAATGTTCTTCAACAGGGCCCTTGGATTATTCGCAATTCTCCTCTTATTCTCACTAAATGGACTCCTGATGTCCTATTGTCTAAAAGTGAGGTAACCCGAGTTCCCGTTTGGATTAAATTGCATAATGTTCCATTACTTGCATATTCAGAAGATGGGTTGAGCTTAATTGCTACTCAAGTGGGTAAGCCGATTATGTTAGATGCTTTTACAAGTTCCATGTGTGTTGATTCATGGGGTCGTATTAGTTTTGCACGTGCTCTTGTGGAATTATCATCTGATTCTGAGCTTAAACATGTGGTGACTATGGCGATCCCTAATAAGGATGATAGTGGTTTTACTACGGCAAGTATAAAGGTGGAATATGAATGGAAGCCGCCACACTGTACGGAATGTAAAGTGTTTGGGCATGATACTGCTTGTTGTCCTAAGAGTATTAAGGAGACTTATGATGCTCCCCCCCACCGCTAATGTGGATGAACCTGATGAGGGTTTTAAGGTGGTGCAGAATCGGAAAGCCAAACCTAAAGGTACGAAGATGACTGGTGGTATTAATATGGGTAAGGGTCCTAGATTTGCACCTAGGAAGCAGGTATATGTTGCAAAGACGAAGACACCGGCAACTGCTAGTGGTATTGCTAATGATACACCAATTACTACGTCAAACTCTTTTGGAACTCTTGAGGTGGAAGATGACTCGGGCACCCCATGTATTGTTATTGATTCTTCTACTGAAAAGGTGAAGACTGGAAAGTCTTCTGGTACTAATAAGGAAGCAGATATTGATGGCTCTCGGGGGAAGGACCTTGGTGAGGCGTCTAAGACTTCGGAGATTGGGACTTCTTCTGCTGCCAAGCTTGTGAGTGATTCAATGGGATCAACGGATGTTGGTTCTACTCCCATAGATGAGAAAATTGGTAAGCTTGAAAAGCTAATTATTGATGGGAAAGCTACTCTTGTGGATGATGATGGTCAACCTATTCCGGCTACCTCTTCTACTAAGAGAGCCAACCCTTTTTCTAAAGTGGGAGAGATTGTGGTGTCTGATTCTGAAGATGAGGTTGTTGCTAACCCATTTGATGAGTCTGTTAATATTTTTGGTGGTGGACACGAGTTTGAAGATGAGTATGATGAATATGACTTCGACGACTATGCGAAACAGGTTCGTGATCTTCCGGGGAACTTGGATACCTTTAATGCCATGTATGGCACAAAGTTTCAAGGTCCTAGGAAGTAATTTTATTTTGTTATGTCATATGTTAGTATTTGAGTAGTGGTTTGTTTTCTTGTTTAGAGAATTGGAAGTGTCTTGTTATGTGAGCTTTATGCCTATGTAACGGGCTGAGATATGGGAATTCACTCATATCCATTGTACTTAAACGTTTATTTGGTTAATATATTTTCCAGGGTGCAGGATTACTCCCCTTTACCCAAAAAAAAGAAATCTTTTCCCTAACCTTAACGTCAGATCTTTTTCAAACCCACACCCTAACCCTAGCACACTTAATTTGACACCCCTAGCAACTACAACAGTTAAATTTGATGTGGCAACGAAATTTCCAACAAAACACCTCAATTTCGAGCAACAAACACAAACACCATCGTGCGTGTTAAAATTGGACCAAACCTAGAACGAATCTCTCACTTTTTGTTTGAATTCGAAAAGTTTCACCGTTGCTCCATATCTTGCCAAAATTGATCGCCGCTGGTCTTATTTCCTAATGACGTTAGTATTTGATTGTTATCTTCCGTCACATGCTTGACACACGAGGGTAGCACTATTAAAAAATAGTAACATACTCGAACATATTAAGTATGTTTAGACATTTTAAAATGAGAATAATAAAAAAGTTCACACTAGTATGCGGGTGACCAATTGGGTATATCAAATATTTTCACACTATGTGAGAAGATTTATGAATATTATTCACACCTTTAAAGTGAGAGTTTTAAAACAATTCTTCACACTTTTAAGAGTGATGATTTGAATTTGAAATAATTCTTCTCGTCTTTAAATATTATGATTTTGAGTTTGAAATAATTCTTCACACTTTTAAGTATGGGATTGTATGATCTGCTCATCGAACAAAAAATAAAGATCACTGGGGACGAAGCATAGATGTCACTTTAGCGATGTCACTTTAGCTTGTTGTTCTGGAGTGAAATGAAAGTTAAGGTCTAACTAAACCATTTCACAATTTTTAAGTGTGAGGATTTTGAAACAATTATTCACATTCTTAAGTGTCAATATCTTTAAAATATTTCACGGTTTATAAAGTGCAAAGAAAAGACAAATTTGTTGTAGTCTAGATTTATCTTTTCATTTTTTTTCCTTTCATGTATCTGTTTAATATTTTTTGTTGTCTTTTCATGTATTTTTTTTATTCTTTATTTTTTTTAACTGTATATTTAATTTTTCCTTTCAATTATTGTGTCATTGATCCCCACAAACTGCCAGGACAAATAACCCCGCCAAGAGTTAGTTTCAAGAATTTAAGCTCTTTGATCGTTTTTATTCCAACCCAATGGATGAGATTTTGAAACCTCTTTGACTTCCTAAATTTTCGATGGTAGCGTCAGCATTTGATGGTTAGGCATCGTTTTTAAGCTTTCGTGTTGTGGTGTGGAAAGTTTGGAGATAGAAGAGAGATGAGGATGAGGGAATGTGTTTATCGTTTGATTGTTATATTGGATAGGTTAAAAAAAAAGAACATTAAAAAGTATTTTATGTCAAGTCTCTATATTTGATGTGAAGCTCAAATGTTTATTTTGGTAAACCAAGGCCCATTCTAGCATATCCATTTGGGTAATTTATCTATACTATATTATAATGCTTGTAAAAGCCAAACCTCATTAGAAGCCTAACTTCTAACAAAAAATTAAGATAACGAGCTCCAATCATGAGATGACATGTGTTACTTCTTAACAAACTCCAAGCCTAACTCTTAACCACTAAAAAGTAAGATAAAGAACTCCAATTATAAAGTGACATGTGTCACTTCTCAACTAAAAATTAATCTTTATTTTCAAATTGAAATATCTTTTTATCTATTTATTTTTTTTATAATCTAATTTTACCATTTTTTCTAAAATTTTATGCTATTTAATTCAACATCCATTTTCATATATTTTTATGAGTTTTGAGTTTTTATATTTTTAGTGGGTTTATTTTATTTTAATTCAAATTTTTACAACTTTAACCTTTATTCCATTAATATAATCTTGATTCGTCAAAATCATATACTTTGGAGGGAGTGTTTGACGTGTAAAAGATTGCGAGGGTATTTCTATATGCGGGAATAATGATGTTACGGGAAAGCTACGGGCAACCCACACAAACACATACAACTAACACATATACATTCGAAGTTTTGTGAAACGAATTCACTAAACGGGTAATCAAACACATATAACTATACTTATCGCCGCCGTTGTGCGCGGGTATCCGACTAGTTCTAAAATATACATGTTATTTTCTAAACACTAATCAACCCTTAGGTAAAACACAAATGTTATTACTATTCTTAGCCACAAAAATCTCCAATAAATAAATAAATAATAAATCAAGTGTCCCATCAAACTAGAATTAGTAAGTTTTCAAATTTCAGTCTCTTTTAATATCCGAACTAAATCTCCCTATAATTATGTAATTTCCAATAAATTCATAAAAATTCTTAATAAACATCTCTAAGCATATCTCCTATAGTAACTCGCTAGCTCATGACCCGTGTAATACACGGGTTATATAAGTAATTACTGAAAAAGTAGTTGTAATATATAAACATATGCAATCCGTGATCACTTCTATTTCAAATTAATAAAATTCAAGAGCATCTCTAATGAATAGTTATCACTTTGGATTACTCATGACTATAGGGGTGTAAACGAGCAGAGTAAGAGTCGAGCCGAGTAATGTCAAGCTCGAACTCGACACGATTACTAAAACTCGAGCTCAAAACTCAATTCGATCTAGGCCGAGCTTTGGATTTCAGCCTCAAGCTCGGCTCGTCATCTCAAACTCGAGCTCAAAACTCGAGCTTGATTATTTCCAAATTTAAAGCTCTTAACTCTGTCCCAAAACAGAGTGAGAACTAGCCCTTTGAGGAGCTCTCTAAGCTGTCTAACTAACTCTCTATTACCATATATAGAGGGAAACAAGGTTCAATAGCCGGATAGCATAAGAAAACAACTAAATAGACATGAGTACTTATTCTCTTTGAAAATATAGACAGAAAGAAGCTTATATTTTTAGGCCTTGGATGTGCTTAAGTATTTCTTATTATTAGTAATAATTGTTGTCTTAGTTTCATAACATGTTTTAACCCCGGCTTTTCATGAATATGTAAGCAGATCCACTCAATTTTAGTGTGCTGAATAATTCTCTTCGTACGGATTGGAGTACGAAAGGCCCTGCCCAAAAGGGAATCAAATAGTCATTTGTTTTTTTGGTTATCGCCACGCGGCTTAATTCCGATCACTCCCTCAATAATAGGAGGCCATAATAGAACGCACATCAAAGAGTACTTCCATTAAACTAAATCACTACTCCGAACAGTCTTGAGCCCCTAAGGGGGTTAGGGAGAATGTAACACCCCCAAAATTTCATAACAGAAGCGTTCGGGTCATGGGGTGCTAATAAATCAATAATCATAACACAAGGTAATAAAGAATGGAAAATTTATTCCATTATCGAAAGATAGATTAATTTAAGAAATAGTTTTACAATATATGTTGTTCCATTAAAAGTTGTATTAGATTTGCTTGAAAACACTTCGGATGCCAGTCTTCAACGAATGCCTTTGTCAACGCGCGCGCTAAGAAATAAACATGAGAAAAACATGCTAAAATGTCAACATAAAGGTTGGTGAGTTCATAGGTTTAAGTTAAAGAAATCAAGTTGGACCACAGTTGCACATATAGCATCTCCGTGAATGACACTATATGCAAAAAGCCTATTACGCTGATACCTAGTTCATGCGACCGAAACTACGACAGTGTGTATGCATCTAGAAGCATGATAAATAAAATCCCAACAAGTGTATTTCCAGTACACTCAATCAATACGATATGATATACGCCCGACGTTTGCCTATCCGGTCAAACTCGAACGGGGTGTCATCCTCGATAGATCTATCCATAACAATCGCGCCTCCCCAAAGGGAACTAACGGTAGCATAGTTGGGATTCAAGGTTGTTTCACGTAATAGTGTTTTCAATTTCAGGTCCGAAAAGAGTTTTGCATGTTTTCTCACCCCATAGTTTTATTAAGCAAGTAATAAAAGTAAAAGGGGGCTATAAACTCACCTTAGCAGTTCGAGTGTGATACAACAGCGGCTCCTACCCGGAACCTAAGAACGAGATGGCATGACTCAGAATAATGATAAATGTTTGGTTTACGACCAAAAGGAGAGAGTATTGGATATACAAGTCAATAGAGTGGTAGAAGTGTTGATCTATAAATACGGCGATGTAACCGAGAGTTTTGTTTATTTACTTCGATATGTGTCGGTAATTTGTATTACTTTTCTTTTAAATATTCTCTTGTCTTTTAGTCGGGTCTTAGTATTAAAACTAAATATATTAATTTGATGAAATTACGAACGAAATGTGTCACGAATAAATTGTTTTGACATTTTTATTATTAGTTATAAAAATGTGAAAGTTTGGGGTCCAAAAATAGTTGTTAGAACGTAAAAGTATACAAAAAAATGTCAAGTATAAAACTTGAGGGGTTAGAGGTGTAAAGAGTTATATAAGTTATAAACTTTTATAGGTTTTAGGAAAAGTAACAACTCATTTAAATTTGGAGGGCTAAATTTGTCAAAGAGTGGAATTTGTAAAAATCACTAAAAAAAAATATGGCAAAACTGTCAGATTTGAACTCAATACCTTGTGGATAAAGGCATACGCCCCTCCCAACTGAGGCAGTGGATCTTTTTGTTAATTATTGCAACATGTTTATACTTAACACGTTTTAGAATGTTTGAAAATGGCTTTTGTGTTAAAAAAAAAAAAAAAAAAAAAAAAAAAAAATCTTCAAAGCGACACAAGAGGGATTCGAACTTAGGTGAGTCAACAAGAGGCTCAGTGCTTCAACCAGTTGAGCTAAAGGATGACTTCTGTTAGTTTTACAAACGTTTTGTATTTAAGAGGTGTTCCAACTGTGTTAATTCTTTTGTATCATACTTCTTAGTTTCATGCATGCTTTTGTGTTTGTATTGTTTTGTTTTCGAAACTTTGTTGCCACCTTTTATTTTATGAAGAACCTTAATAAACCCAAGAAAACTTTAACAAGCTAAATTCTTCCAATAACCACTTTAAAATTATCAAAAGTTATTTTTATTTGTTATGGTCGACTCCCTTTTGGTGGTGAAGAGACACGACGAGTTGTGGTACGAGCAAAAGGGATCCAAGATAGCCTTGAGTCCTTCGAACCAAGAACCCACACGAACAAAAATACTATCCCGACGACACTTAGATGATCTTGAAACAGTCACGGGAAGAGTTCTTGTAAAACACCATCTTAAACTACAAAAGGTAAGACACCATAAAATGATGCCACGTGTACAGGCTTCTAATGGTAAAATAGACATATTAAAAAACTGTGTTTGATTGCATTGACCGTTAAGGTTTGCATCTTCCTACCGTTCTTTTCAAAAAACTTTGTTCATTAATTTTTTGCAGCCTATTTTTTTCATTCTATTTAATCATTACTATATCATAACAAATTAACAGTATAGAAAAATTAATTCTGCAACGTGACTTTTTTGCATCCTACGTAATTCACATAACTTATGAACCAGCATATTCGTATTTAAATTAATTTTTGCATCATATTGTATTCTCGCGTCAAAATGTTCGTGATGATTAGACATTCTCAGACTGCATTTTCTTCATGTGTGCATCTAAGATGATGTTTTTTGCATCATAAAAAATCATGCAACAACAAAATATAGAAAGAACAACTATTCTACATCGTCTTCAGTATCATCCTAATCTATCGTTATCTTTTGGCATCATCATCATCATCATCATCATCTTCATCATCATGCATCATCATCATCATCGATCATGATCATCATCGCATCGTTTTCAGCATCATCATGATCGACTTTTAACATCTCCATCATCGATTATAGCATCATCATTATCATCGAACATCATCGTTAATTTTAGCATCATCACGACCGAACATCATTATCGTCAAATTCACTTTCATTTCAAAATTAGTATCAACAATTACTATATCATGCATCGATCATCTTCCTCAAAATCATCCTTTTCGAAACTTAAACCAATGATGGTAACGGAATAATAAGCTTCAAAAAAGTCAATAAGAATGTTATATAATTTTGCCATGTAAGTTTTGGACCTTAGATTAACTCAAAGTCAGTTGATCTAACGGTTATCATCTTATCCTACCTTTTTTAGTTTAAAAGGTTTTTTTACTTGAACTCTTGCCGTTACGATTATATGACAGTTATCAAGGTCCACTTTCATTTAAGTCTTCTTTGATTTTGTCTTTCATATGAATGTTATATAATTTCTCTTATATACTAATGCAACCATGGATTACTGACTGGAATCTTAGAAACAAGCAAGATCGTGTTGATAAATGATGCTAGAACACTTCCAGGTTTGGAGAATTTATTGCAACTTTTAGCTTTGGGTTATGAGTATCCTTACGCAACATATTCTACAATTCTGCATTTTAATAGGTGCAAAGTATAATTAGTTTTTTCTACAAGAAATTTATTAGTTTTACAAACCCCTTACATGGCTACATGTGCATTACAGTAGGTAATTTGGTTCTTATACTATAGCTTTCACGTTTATCGATGATTATCTTCATCGATTATGATTGACGCTTTGAGCAATAATATACTCAAAAGATTTCTAACTGTTTGGGATTCTATTGAAAGTGTTTATAAGGCCTGATTGGAATTCTTTACTCAGAGATGCTCATTTGTATATGTATCTTATACAGTTATCCATCACATGTTATTAAAATGGGTCGAATGACACAGCATTCTCGCTGGGTAATTCTATCCCGTTTACATAGTAGTCACTAAATCAATAGCTGTATAACTCGACAATGAAATTCTGAAAATTTCGCCTTTCGCTTATATTCATAATTTATTAAAGTGCTTACTTCAAAAGCTTCATCTTAAAATTCATGAGCTAAGTACAAATATACAAATGAAGTAAGCTAGTGTTTCATTAGTGGCATATACCAAACATGGAAAGAAATACACTATGTACAAACAACCAAGGAATGCAAATAATATAAATCAAATGAAACCTGTGAGGCTCTATATCTTGCCTAGCATTGATGCATAGCTTACAACCCCGTTGGACCGGTCCAAATTCAGTTTGAGCATATGTTATAAAGCCATTGGAGGGAAAAGTGAACTACTGGGAATATCTGTTTTTGTAAGCTTGTGCCATTTCCACACTTCAAACTTATATTCAACGTTACCTTTTTTAAGACCTATAACAATCAATTAATCAAAATAATTTAGGAATATTTAGAGTGAACAATATAGAATGTCAGAAGACATTTATATAAAAAATAAAGTACAATGAGATATGCAATGTTGTTGTGCTACTCTTGTTTGTGGTTCCCAAATTTTGCTTATTCCGAACTTATAATGGCAGATTTAAAACAAGTTAAGCTATTACTAATTTCTTAAACATTAATATGTAGGACACCACCGAGAATCACCAGTTAGTTACTTTTTTTTTTTTTTACAAATCTAACATTAATGCAGACTAATAATTACTAATTGCTTAAATTACATTAGGAATCCATTAAAGATTCATAAAAATACGTACATTCACATTAGAGACTTGAAACTTGAGAGTTGAGAGTGTTGTCAAAGTTACAATGTCAATAAGCTTTATGGATAGTACAACACTGGAGTATTAATGTTACTACTTAATGGAAGTTTAATTAACAAAAGAGGTGTAGTTATCGATTGTCCTAAAAAGATTGATAAAACTAAAATGGGTCAAACAATTAATGTGGTAACATGTAGCTTACAGTAATATGAAATGGGTTAAACATGGAACTGTATAACCACTATTGTGAAACAAACCAAAGAACAGCGAAAACTAAAACGGGTCAAATGGGTAGACTCAAAAAATATCTTTAACTGAATGTGTCATTATTTTGTTTCATTATATATAAAACTTGCCATCATTATTAATATATTCAACTTAAAAAGCTACGAAGGACCTAAGTTATCTTAGTAAAGGACTCTGTACTAAAAAAAAGGACATAAATACTGAAAAGAATGTATATCAGATTCAACCAAAGTATGAATAATAACACCTCTTCTAATTATAAATTTAGACAGCTCCACGATTTCTCCATGAAATTCAGGTATTAGACATTTATGTTCGCCTAGCTATTTTCCAACAAAATGAGCAGTAGTAGGAAGCAAAAGGCCGGTATAGAACATGAAATCAGAAACAAAAGGTTGGTACCACAAGTCAAAAGCACAAAACGGCCCGGATTAAAACACACAGTAAGTTTAATATGCTAATACGTCAAAGTTTGAGTTTGTATCTAGTCAATGGAATTCCACATGGGTTGGTATTCTAAATGCTCCTTGAGGAAAGGATCCCATAAGGCAAATAATAGATAGGCGAATAATTGAATTGGAAATAGGCTTTGCTCTACAAAAACTTCCTGTTGATTTTGATTTTGTATCATATTATTGTTTCAAGACTGTACCTTCAGATATCTAAAGTCCAACTTTTTTTGTGTTGTTTAAACCTCCATTAGCATAAGATTTGTCGCTCAAGGTTTAATCTCGAAGTTAATCAGATAATGTAGAAATCACAGTTTCATTGTTATTTTGAATATAATCAAACTGTCTAAAATGATAGTTAACAAATTGAGTTATTGTGTAAAGTATTTCATTGAGACATTTTATCAAACGGTTTATGTGCGTATTACAACTAACTTGTTTGAACAGGAGAAAATAAGACTTTCTAGTGGTGCTATTGGATGGCATGATTAAAGTTATAATGCACTATAAGTCTAGTCTTACCACTCTTCTTTAAATTCATCCCTGATATGATTATACGTAGAAATTAATTAGTTATTACCAATCACATTGTCTTGCTCAATCCGACTATAAAAAGCCAATACTTGTTCTTATAATTTCAAGTAAATTTCCAAAAATGAAGTCACCACAAGCAATAATTCACTTATCCTCTTCCTCTCTTATTTCTTTTCTTTTTTACGGTCTCACAATAACATGTCTTACTTCCGCCACCATCTCCGCTTCATATGGCGGTAACGAGACTGATTATCACGCGTTGTTGTCATTTAAGTTGATGATCACCCACGATCCATACAATGTTCTAACCTCGTGGAACCATTCCTTTCACTTCTGTGACTGGAGTGGTATTTCATGTGGAAAGCGGCACAAACGGGTGACTGCTTTACGACTCGATTCGCAAGGCTTAGAAGGCTCGTTGTCTCCTCATGTAGGAAACCTCAGCTTCCTCCGTAAGCTTGGTCTCTGGAACAACAGCTTTCAAGGAACCATTCCTCATGAACTTGGTCGGCTATCTAGGCTACGTCGTCTTGGTCTTAGCAGAAACAAATTCAGTGGAGTCATTCCAACAAACTTGTTCTAACCTCGAAGACCTTTTTCTAGGTCATAATAAGCTAGTTGGAAGCATACCCAAGGAGATGAGTTTACTCTCGAAACTTACTAGTCTTGTAATTCAAGACAATAAGTTAACAGGTGGAATCCCACCTTTCTTGGGGGATATCACATCTATGGAAAAGTTCTATGCTGGTGGGAACCCGTTGGGTGGGAGCATTCCAGATACCTTGGGTCTTTGGAAAAGCTTGACTACATTTGAATCTGCTGAGTGCAACTTATATGGAAAAATCCCTCATTCCATTTTCAACCTCTCACTCCTAGTTAATTTATCCTTACCTGTTAATCGCCTCACTGGTAGTCTTCCTTCGGAAATTGGTGTGATGCTCCCAAATATTGAGCTGCTTCAGTTAAGGAATACCGAACTAACCGGAGTTCTTCCACCTTCTATTTCTAATTGTTCTAAATTAGGACTTCTTGAAACAAGTCACAACTATTTTAGCGGGAAGTTGACTATCGATTTTTCAAAACTAATAGATATTTATTCAATTAATTTACAGCATAACAACTTCCATGGACGCGGAGAAGGTGATGACATGAGGTTTGTTGATTCTTTGAAAAACTACACCAGATTAGTAGATTTGGGACTTGATAATTGCAACCTTACAGGAGTGCTTCCAGTATCTATAGGTAATCTCTCTCATCAACTCAGCTCTCTATATTTAGGAGGCAATCAATTATTTGGAAGCCTACCTTCAAGTATAGGTAGTCTAGCTGGTTTGACGACATTACAGTTAGTATTGAATCGATTCAAAGGAAGAATTCCCACTACCATTGGTAAACTTCAAAAGCTACAAGTTCTTGGTCTAAATAGCAATCAATTTTCAGGGCCTATCCCTGATACCATTGGGAACCTATCATTGTTGACTAACCTTTATTTATATTCCAACAAATTAGAAGGCCATATTCCATCAAGCCTTGGGAATTGTAAACAACTTAATGGGTTAAACCTTAGAAACAATAGACTCAGTGGAAAGATACCCAAGCAACTTCTTCAAATTCCATCACTAACTAATTTTTTAGTCCTTTCACACAACAACCTGTCTGGTTCCATTCCGTCAGAGATTAAAGACCTCAAGATGTTGAGTTATCTTGATTTATCTTACAATAATCTATCAGGCACCATTACTAGTAACCTTGGTGAGTGCCTTAGCCTTACAGAGTTATACCTTAGTGGCAACCAATTTCAAGGCGTAATACCATCTTCATTCAGTTCCTTGGGAGGATTGGGGGTACTCGACATTTCTGAAAATAATTTATCCGGTAGAATTCCACAATTTTTAGGGAAATGGAAATCCTTAGAGTATTTGAACCTATCCTTTAATGATTTTGAGGGTAAAGTACCGGTTGAAGGAGTGTTTGCCAATGCAAGTTTATTTTCGGTTTTGGGGAACAAAAAGCTTTGTGGTGGTTTGGTTACACTTGAGTTACCCAAATGCAAGGAGACGGGTAGTAAGAAAAAAAGGTTTCCTTTCTTCATATTAGTCATCGTGATTGCAGTCACATTGCTCTTCGTATTATGTTGTGTGTATCTTTTGTGTAAGAAGAAACGCAACAATCAACCATCTCAATCATCAGGGAGTGAACGGTTCATGAAAGTATAATACCATCAACTTCTCAAGGCTACTGATGGGTTCTCTACAGAAAATTTGATTGGCGAGGGTGGGCACAGCTCTGTTTATAAGGGAATCCTCGATTCAAGTGATGATAAATCTGTTGCAGTTAAAGTTCTACATCTTCAAAGTCGAGGAGCACACAAAAGCTTTATAGCAGAATGTGAGGCATGGCGTAATATTAGACACCGTAACCTGTTGAAGATAATAACTTCATGTTCAAGTGCTGATTTCCAAGGAAATGATTTTAAAGCTCTGGTTTATGATTTTATGCCTAATGGAAGTGTACACAATTGGCTTCATTCAAGTGAAAATACATCGAAACTGAACCTTCTTCAAAGAATAAATATTCTTAGAGATGTTGCCACTGCACTTGATTATCTTCACAATCGCTGCCGACCAACGATTGTTCACGGTGACTTGAAGCCAAGTAACATTCTACTTGATGATGATATGGTGGCTCATGTTGGAGACTTTGGTTTAGCTCGACTACTTGGTACAGACTTAAAACAAAACAGCTCAACCGGGGTTAAAGGAACTATTGGTTATGCACCTCCAGGTAATTCCACTTTTATTCCATGATGCTTATATTTATTTACAGGTTAAAGTTTGTAAATTAATTAATTGTTTTTCATTTGTAGAGTATGGTATCGGGAGCGAGATGACAAGTTGTGGGGACGTCTACAGTTTTGGAATATTATTACTAGAGGTGATGACTGGTAAAAAGCCGACAGACGACATGTTTATTGAAGGTCTTAGCCTTCATAAATTTGCTTACATGGCATTACCACGATTACCTGATGGTGATGCAATCGTGTTGCAAAGTTCCGAAGCGAATGCAAAGAGAGTGGAAGAATGTTTGGTTGCAACTATCAAGATTGGAGTATCATGCTCTGTGGATTCACCGCCACAACGAATGAAAATAGAAATTGTTGTCAATGAGTTGCAACGTATTGTCGATGTGCTTCAAAGTATATAAGGTACTATGTTCTCCCATTTTATAAAATCTGATTTTACATGAGTTTGTGAAAAATCATCACTAAAATGGTTTTATTTTTCAACTCTTTTAGGTCTATCATTAAGCTTGTATGGTGAAGTTGTAGGAAACTGCAACAAGGAGAAGTGCATGTCGTAGTTAAATAAATGTTAAGTTGTTAAAGATGTTTGTAATTGTGGTTTAATTTTCTTGTTGAATAAGTGTACGTTTACATTCCTTGTGACGTATCATATGTATCAAGCATGTTTGTAAGTGTGGTTTCATTTCCTTGAATCCAATTTGTGGTACTGAATTCTACTTAAGTTCTACTTGGTGTTCGATTCCTTAATGAACATGCTAATGTTATTCGTGTTCTTTGACTTTCAATTTCATAAATTTGACTTTTTCTTGAATATCTGAATGAGAAAGCTCGAGGCTTCCCCCTCTTCTGGTTTCGAGCAGTGTATAGTTCAATTTTATAGAAAGTTAACCTCATGTTTGGTTATACACTTGTACATTCAGCTGGTACAAAATCATTATTAGTACTGCAAGTATACTGTATTAAAAATGGGTCAATAATCACCAAAGTGTATTTCTAATACATAAATCAGCTCGAATATTTTGATACTTGTTGTATTCCTTATACAATTAGTACAACTCTATTTTCAGGATAAGCGTTTGGATAAGCAAGCCCAAACAGCCATTTAGCAGTTAATGTGCAGCTTTATGGTCATCATTGTTGTTTTAACCATATTTCTAGAAATACAAGCGTTTAGCTTTTGGATGTTGTCTCTCCCATTTGAAACGATAATAAACGGGCACTTTAGCTTTTACATCAGTCTACGCTGTATACTTACGGTAGCTATTATGTTACCAAACGCTTTGAAAAAACGATCAGCTACTGCTAATAACTGTTTATAATTGGTACTACAACTACTGCTAGTTTTGCAAACAATAGCCTAGTTTATGGATGTTATTGATCCTTTATCTGTATGGATTGATTGACAATAGGAAAACTTAAGAGGTTATTCTGGAAACTGAATATAGTGTAGGGGTACAAGTGTAAGTTGTGTAATTAAGCTGTTAAATTAGTTAGAACAAGTATTAAGTATCTATAAAAATTGCTTAAGCAGAAGAAAAGAAAGGATGTTACGAGGCATTTACTGTCAAGCTGAATTACATAACACAACATGCGTTAGTAACAAACGAGAGTTATTATGTATGTTTAAGTGTTTAAGGTTGAAACAAAACAGTGATTAGTGTAATCCTCTAATTGTTTATTTTCGACTTCTATGAAGGTAACGTAATTTTAAGTATAAAACTAAGTATAAAAAGCCAATGCTTGTTCTTATAATTTTAAGTAAACTTTCAAAATGAAGTCACTACAAGCAATAATTCACTTATCATCTTCCTCTCTTATTTCTTTTCTCTTTTTCGGTCTCGCGATAACATGTCTTACTTCCGCCACTGTCTCTGCTTCCTATGGCGGTAATGAGACTGATTATCACGCGTTGTTGTCATTCAAGTCAAAAATCACCCAAGATCCATACAATGTTCTAACCTCGTGGAACCATTCCTTTCATTTCTGTGAATGGAGTGGTATTTCATGTGGAAAGCGGCACAAACGAGTGACTGTTTTACGACTGGTTTCGCAAGGCTTAGAAGGCTCGTTGTCTCCTCATGTAGGAAACCTCAGCTTCCTCCGTCACCTTTCTCTCAGTAACAACAGCTTTCAGGGAACCATTCCTCATGAACTTGGTCGTCTATCTAGGCTACGTCGTCTTTATCTTTATGATAACAAATTCAGTGGAGTCATTCCAACAAACTTGTCTGCCTGTTCTAACCTTGAAGTGCTTGTGCTCGCTCAAAATAAGCTAGTTGGAAGTGTAGAAAACTAGAAGGGGGGTTGAATAGTTTACCAATTAAAAACTTTGTTTTGAAACTTATTGAAAGATCAATTGATATTGATCTTGAGTATGTTAATGAAATATGCAAGCAATGTGTAATAAGTAAATAAGGAAAGAAATGATCAAACCACAACAAGTTGTTTATAGTGGTTCGGCCTACAAGGACTCTTTTTCCTTGCCCTACTCCACTCCCCGAGTCTCACACTCGAGAGTTTAACTTCACTAGTCAACAAGCTCCTTTCACCGGCGGAGAAAACCTTTATACTTCACTTACACTATTTCCGACACTAAGCTAGATGTCGAGTTCTTTCCAAGGGTACAACTACTCCCACACACAATGTATTTTGAGAACTAAAATACTAACCACTCACACTCACAAGATTATGATGGTTTGATACAACAATAAAGTATGGATCAACACTAAATCATACAACACTAAACAAACAAGACTTCCAAATTCTCGTTGAAGCTTGAATATGACTTGATCTTCTTTGCTACAAAAGAGATCACTAATATGATATGAAACTGAGTTAGAAAGGTTAGAGAGAAGATATGTATGAGAGTATGTTAGAAAGGGATGAAAAACTACTTGGCTTGGCATTGCTATTTATAGCCAAAATGGACAAGAGCGTCCACGGACCGCGGAATCCTTAAAAGGGTTCCGCCCATGTACCAATTTGGTACCGCCGGTCTGACAGCCAAGATATCAAATCTTTGCTAAAGTCAACTCTATCTAAGAGATATTGTGCAAGATATGAAGAGTACAAATCCACACAAAATATCTAAAGAAATCTTCCAATGATTTCCATGATGCATCACATGATGTCATATGTAGTATTTCTATTTTTAGAAATATGCAAGTACTTAAGTAGTGTTTGGTTTTAAGAACCTAACACATTCTAAAAACTACTATCATACATAATGATTAGAGTCATATCAAGATGTCACTAATCACAAATGTAAATGCTTGAATGATGAATATATTGTTTGAGAAAGCTTGTTTTATTATCTATTAAACTTGACAAGCTTTAAGCTTTTATAAATTAAATTTACTTTTGTCGTTAACAAAACTTAGGCAAAGATCAAAAATATAAATAACGTTTAATGACGATATTTGTATTAACAATCTCCCCCTTTTTGTTGAGGACAAAATATAAATTTTATTTTTTTAAAAGATACAAAGTTTGTGCAAGAGTTATAAAAATATTGGTTTTAGAACTTGAAAAGAGAATGATAATGCAAGTGTATGATGTTTGACTATTTATGAAAGTCAAAGTATTCACAAGTTGATGTATGATGTTGACATTTTCAGAGAGTCAAAGTATGCAGTTTGACTTTTTTAAGAAAAGTCAAGTATTATCAATGAGGGTTCCTGTTTGACTTTAGAAAGTCAAATGTATGCAGTTTGACTTTTTCAGAAAAGTCAAATATAAATAATTTCAAAGTTCTATATTTTCTCCCCCTTTTTGTCTCAACAAAAAGAAGAGGCTATGCGGAATGTAATGAGCCCGAGCTATTATCTCCCCCTTGTTCAAAGCTCCCCCTAAATTGGGTGCTTTAATGGGAAGATTCATGGATTGTGAAAATAAAGCTACAAAAAAATTGTTAGTAATAATGATCATTCACAAGCATTTCCAAACACTATGTAATGACTCCAACACTATAATAAACAACATTCATTAGTTAAAATTTTTCATTAGTAAAGATCATGAAAAGAGAACACAATGATGTGTTTTTAGTACAAGAAATAAAAATTATCCTAAGAAAGTAAAACTAGAAAGACTAGTCTAAAACCATCCTAAAGTGATGGTGGATGGAAAAGAGCGTTGAGACGCTCAAGGATGTGGTTGAGGATGAACCTCATTTCTTCTTGGAAGTCATGGACCATAACCCGGGTCCGCTCCACGGTTTGGCCCGTTTGCTCACAAGTTGAGCAACCATGCCTTGGAGGGTAGAATGTTTGGGGAGGTTGTGGTGGTGGATTGGTGGATGTGTTGGTGGTGTTGGGGATGTTTGGAGTGGTCATGATGTATGCAAGCAAAGCATTTTGCATTTGCATTGTCTCACTTAAGTGAGAATCCACCATGCCTTTGAATTGGTGGAGGTTTTGGAGTTCCGTTTGAATCTCCTCTCTAGTGGGATTGGCATCCCACATACATTCCTCAATGTCCTTAAGATGAGGGGACATTGATGTGGGGAGTGAATGATCCCCATACAAAGGACCATGAATGTCTTTGTGAATGGGGTGTAAGAGAAGAGGTTTAGGCCCTAACGGGGCGTTTGGGTCAAAGGATGACCGAGGTGACTCATGAGCCATCCGCTCAATTGTGCCAAATGATGGCAATGGTGGTGGATGATTTGGCCTAGGAGGCAAGTCATCCAAGTCCTCTAGGAAAGGATTTGGTAAAGTTGGTGGAGTTGAAAATAACTCCATAGGAATGAGAGTTGGAGACCTTGGTGGTGAAGGTGGTGAGGGTGTTTTGGATGTTTGGATGGGTGCCGGAGGAGGTGAAGTTGGTGTTTTTGTAGGTGGTGGAGTAGTGATCACAATGTGTGATTGATTTGGTGTAGCCAAGGTGAGGCTTGTATCATCTCGCATGGGAGATGAGATTGTGAGTGGAGAAGACTCGGATGATGAGCTAAGATGAACGAAGCAACAAGGCCTCACGCTCATTCTAGCGGTCTTCTTGCAAGGTTTTGGAGATGATTTAGACATTTTTAACTATGGTTTTTGCTTTGCTAAATAATGGTGAAAATGAGGAAGGTGTGAGGACGATCATGGTAAAACCTCTCAATTTATAGGAGTGAAAAATTGTTGAGAAATGTGTTTGATTTGATGTTGAACCATTGAAGAGATGAGGTTCCTAATGATTTGGAAGTGGGTTGAATGCTAGTCATATCACCCAAGTCAATCCATACAAGGGAGATGGAGTGAAGAAGAAAAGATTTGCAATAAATATGTTCTAGTGAGTGGAATTTCCTAACATTCAGATTACCCACGGATTTGAAGGTACAAAAAATTTGGTTCCTTCCTTTATGCCAAAGGGCTCCTTGGGTGGATTTTTTAAATTTTTGAATTTTGGTGGGAAATGGATTTCTTATATACCTTAGTGAATTATACTAGTTCTAATAACAGTATAAACTAATTAAGATTGATTTATAAGTGATGGAAGATAATTTGGAATCACGAAAGAGTCGAAATTCAGAAAAGTACCTGGAGGATCCACGGCACCAAAACCATACACGGACGGTACCCTAAAAAGGGTGCCGTCTGGTCCGCCTGTACAGGTACGGCGGTACCAAAATACATAAAGGACGTTACCAAAATTATGGTGCCGTCTGATCCGTGGAGTGCAGAAATATGGATAGAGTACGTTTTTAGGTGTCGGGGACATTTCCGAAACATGAAATTTTTCTCAAAAGCTGTTATACTAAACATTTTTAGTTAGAAAAAGTAAATAACACATGTATAAACATAGTGGAGCAAATATTTTGAGCAAGACTTTTTGATTATCACATAATAGTGAAAATGGGTAAAATTTGATAGCATACTTGCGCTATCCTCCTGCATAAGATTGTTAGCAAACGACAGTTTTAGAAGTTATATTATCATCCTACAAGATAAAAACAACAAAATAGTATCAAACATTAGAGAAAATGCATTGTTCCAAACACTCCTTAAAGTATCCTCATTTGTCCAACTTCTTGTAAATCTTGTTCATCATCCTACCAAGGCACTTGAACATTCCCTTAGTTTGTTTGAACTCTGCTGATTCATTCTCGATCTCGGGAAGAGATGCGTAATACTCATGAGGTGGAAGACGAGAGCTTGGAAGACCATCCTCGAAGCTATTTGATGATGATGATGAAGGAGTTGGAGGTTTAGCTCTCTTGCCTTTAGTCTTAGCAACTCGTTCATCACTCAAAGGTACAAAGATGTGAGGAATGAGTTCATAGTGAAGGTGCATCCCTTTTGGAGTTGGTGGGATTGGTGCAAAGTTTCTATAGAGACGGGTAAGGAGCATCCCGTATGGAAGAGCAACCGACCCTTGAGTTGGAATATCAATCATTCTCCTAGCAATGTAGTAGGCTAAATTGAATGGTTGGCGGGTGGACAAGTTGTAGAGCATGTGACAAAGACAAGCGTTTATGTGATCCCTATTTCCTACGGTGCTAATGACGTTGGCTCTAAGTAGCTCCTCCCATTTCTTAAACTCGGGCTTAAGTTCATTTAGATCCATTCCATATGGATCTCGGTTTACCTCTTTTCCCTTTCGGGTAACTCGGGTTGTATCACTTTTTGGGTTAAAAAGGTGTTCACGGATGGTATCCTTATCGGCCAAACGAGTTAGGTAGAGAGAAGTGCGGTCATTGATTGTATCAAGAGCGGTGAGGGACCACTTGTCCGTGTAGACACAAGTTCCTCGGTTGGGAATTCCTAGCACTTTAGCAAATTCGGTTAAGGTGATGGTGAAGTCATTTTGGTTGATTCTAAAGCTAAGACAAAATTCATCATCATCTTCATCATTAAAGCCGGTCACACTAGCATAGAATTCTAACACAAACCTAGGACAAATAGGTTCATCGATGTCAAGAAGACAATCGAATTGAATGGCGGCTAGTTCTTCACGAAGATTGGTATGTTGAAGGAATGATGAGTGAATGGTTCTACCCTCATGGAAGTACCTTGATTCTAGACCCCTAAATATTTCTACTTGTTCCTTGGTAAGTCCTTTGGTTTTGTGGTGTTTGGGAATGTAGTTAAGGGTGTCTTTGAGATCATAGAATCTTGCGGCTACCATGGTTATTCCTAAGGATAAGAATTAATATGTTAAACATGAAAATACATTTTAACGTCCTTTGGTTCTAGTGTGTGCCTATATGAAAACAATTTGGAGTTGCGGTTATCTCGATTCATTTTATGCACAAAGAAGATTAGTTTTAGTGGGGTGCTTGGCAAATACCATGAGATAACCCAAATGCTCTTAATTCAATGTGGCTACATTTGAATATACCCGGGAGTGCATATTAGTTATGCAATACCTTTAGTATTCAAGAGCATGCAAGTGATGAAAATTTTAACGTTTCTATTTGTGTTAGCAATGAAAAAAAAAATTGTTTTCCTACAAGTGAGAAGATTTTCAAAACTTTTGACATGGGGTGTTTGGTTGTTTGAATAAGGTCTTATATTTATTATCTATCAATTAGTGGGAAGCATGAATTATTTATGCAATATGATAATGTAGTACCTAATTTCAATGACTAGTTATGCAATTTGCCAATTGAATTCATATTTGGTATAGAAACATACATAAAACCCCATGTAATGATTTGTGATAGTTTTGTGCATAAATAAGAATCCTAGACTCAGAATTAAGAGATGAAATGTAGTTAGGATACTTACAATGATGTTATCTTCAGTGATTAGTGAGTGGGAAGATGACAATAATGAGCTTGGTTTAAGTTTTACACATTTTGGTAAAGTGGGTTTTGAGGAAGAGGATGATTTGTATATAGCAGTTTTGCTTCTGTAGACACCACGGACCAGACGGTACCAAAAATTTGGTTCCGTCTTTGTTGTCGTTTGGTGCCGTGGCTACAGTAGCAGGTACAAGACAAAATTGTTTTGTTTTGATTATTCTAATGTTTTGGGCTATGTTTATCCTACATGTTTGGTTCCATTAATCCTAAACTAAGTCTAAGAAGATTAAAAGGTTCTTGTTTAAGAGGTTTAGTTAAGATGTCGGAAATGTTGTCTTCGGAGGATACTTTCTCGATTGAAATGTTTCCTTTTTGAACATTGTCGCGAAGAAAGTGATGACGGATTTCAATGTGCTTTGTACGAGCATGTTGAACGGGATTCTTGCTGAGATCGATGGCTCCTTTGTTGTCGCAAAGTATCACAATGTCGTTGAGATGAATTCCGTAGTCTACGAGAGCTTGCTTCATCCAAAGAGCTTATTGACATGCTTTTCCGGCTGAGACGTACTCGGCTTCAGTAGTAGTGATGGCTAAAGCCATTTGCTTCTTTGCAAACCATGAGGTGAGACAATGTCCAACAAAAGTGCAAATACCACTTGTACTTTTTCTATCGACATAATCACCGGCATGATCCGAGTCGGCATACACTATGGTTTCTATACCCGTTCCTTTGGGATACCATAATCCTAAACACGTTGTTCCCTTAATATATCTAAAAATCCTTTTTAATGCTTCTAAGTGTGATGCCTTTGGGTTTTCTTGAAAGCGAGCACATAGACAAACACTAAACATAATGTCGGGTCTACTAGCCGTAAGATAGAGTAGGCTACCAATCATTCCTCTATATTTAGTGTTATCTACAGATTCACCTTCTTCGTCCTTGGTGAGTTTAGTGTCCGAGGACATGGGTGTTTTAGTTGGTTTGGAATCTTCAAGACCAAATTTCTTAAGCATGTCTTTTATATATTTAGATTGGTTAAAGAAAATACCATCTTCTAGTTGTTTAATTTGAAGTCCTAGAAAGAAGTTTAACTCACCCATCATACTCATTTCAAACTCGTCATGCATGATTTTAGAGAAATCATCACATAGTTCTTGACAAGTTGATCCGAATATAATGTCATCAACGTATATTTGAACAATAATAATTTGTGATTCCTTTTTCTTGGTAAAAAGAATATTATCTACTAATCCCATAGTATATTTGTTATCAATAAGAAAAGTCTAAAGACGGTCGTACCAAGCTTTAGGTGCTTGTTTAAGGCCGTATAATGCTTTCTTAAGTTTGAAGACATGATGTGGTTTCTCAAAGTCGGTAAAACCGGGAGGTTGAGCAACATACACTTCTTCGTTAATAAACCCATTAAGGAAAGCACTTTTAACATCCATTTGAAATAATTTAAAGTCATAAGCACATGCATAAGCAAGTAATATTCTAATAGATTCAAGTCTAGTTACCAGTGCATAAGTTTCATCATAGTCAATTCCTTCTTGTTGATTATAACCTTGTGCGACAGGCCTAGCTTTGTTTCTAGATACTACACCATTTTCGTCCATTTTATTTCGAAAGACCCATTTTGTTCCAATTATAGTTTGATCTTTGGGTTTTGGAACTAGTTTCTAAACATTATTTCTAACGAATTGGTTTAATTCTTCTTGCATGGCCATTACCCATGATTCATCTTTTATTTCTTCATTTATGGTTTTCGGTTCAATGGTGGATACAAAACAAAAATGATTATTTTGATTTTGGGCTTGTGACCTTAAGGTTCTTTGATTAAGTTGTCCTATGACCTTTTCTAAAGGATGACTTTTAGATTCTTTGATGTTGATAATTTCCTTATTTAATGGTTCATCTTCCTTGTTATTATTAATTTGACTTTCAACTAAGTCATCATCTACCAAAGGTGATGTCTTAGAGGGAGGTGGACTCTCGTCAAATGTTATGTTCAACGATTCCTAGACTATCTTTGTTTCTTTATTTAAGACAATGTAAGCTTTACTAGTTTAAGAGTAACCAAGAAATACACCTTCATAAGACTTTGGGTCAAACTTGGTGAGATAATCCTTAGTATTAAGAATAAAGCATTTACAACCAAAGACACTAAAATATCCTAACGTTGGCTTTTTACCTTTATAAAGTTCATATGGTGTTTTGTTTAGGAAAGGACGTATTAAGACTCTATTTAAAATATATGTAGAAGTGTCAACGGCTTTACACCAAAACTTTTGAGGAATGTTTTGTTCATTAAGCATTGTTCTACTCATTTCTTGAATTGTTCTATTTTTACGTTCTACTACTCCATTTGATTGAGGTGTTCCTGGAGCGGAAAAGTTATGTGTTATACCATTTGTATCACAAAAGTTACCAAATTGAGTTTCGTTGTCAAATTCACGACCATGATCCGTTCAGATCGACACAATTTTGACACCTAGAAGGTTTTGAATTTTCTTGCTAAGTATTTCAAATTTATCAAAAGCTTCATTTTTGGTTTTCAAAAATAACGTCCAAGTAAACCTTGAGTAATCATCTACTATAACTAAAGTGTATAAGTTGCCTCCATAGCTTCTTATAGCGGATGGTCCAAACAAGTCCATATGTAATAATTCTAGACACTTAGATGTGGACACCATATTTTTAGATTTGCGACTACTATGTGTTTGTTTATCAATTTTGCAAGCGTCGCAAAAGTGTTGGTCATATTTTAGTTTTGGTAAATTCCTAACCAACTCTTTTGAAGATAGGTTTTGTATAAGTCTCATATTAGCGTGACCTAAGCGTCTATGCCAAAGAGATGAGCTATCGTCTAATGTTGTTAAGCAAAGTTTGTCATTATATGTTTTATCTATTTTCATGACGTATATGTTATTTTTCCTAACTCCTTTAGCTATGGTGATACCATCTTTTAGTATTTTACTACCATTTTCATCAAATAGTACTTTATACTTTTTATCACATAGTTGGCTAATACTAAGTAGATTAAATCCTAACCTATCCACATGAGCAACATATTCAATAGTTAGGGAGTTATGAGCAATCGTACCTTTGCCAATGATTTTGCTTTTGAGATTGCTACCGAAAGTGACATTACCTCCGTCATACTCTTGGTATGATGAGAAGAGACTTTTGTTGGCCGTTGTTGTGAGCATCCACTATCTTTTATCCATTCTTCAGGTTCCAATCCAACTTTCAAGCATACCTAAATAGCAAATAACTCAAGCGTTTGGTCCCCAATATCTCATGGGTCCGTTTGGGTTAAACATACCATTTATTTGATTCATGTATGGAAATGATGGATAAGAGTTCCATGGCATGTAATCTGGAGTTTGATATGGTCTAGGAAAACTTTGATTCCAACCGTTGTGTTGGTAGTTAGGTTGAACGTTGTGGTTGCTCTTAGGAAAGGGGCGTTTGGCAAAAGAAGTTTTATATCGTTGTTGAGTAGTTTTTGATCTAAATTCATTTTTAACAAGTCCTACTCCTTATGTAATAGCTGGTTTTAGTTTAACATTATCATTGGTTTTCTTTGTTACTTTAACAAATTCAGTACGGTCCGTATTGCGAACATTCTGTTCTGCTGAAGTACCCGCGGTACCATTTTGCACAATGGACGGAACCCTTATTTTGGTTCCATCTGGTCCGTGCTGTACTGCAGCAATTTTGACAGAATGTTCGTCCTTTTCGGCCGTTTTGTTTTCACTCTTTGGAATTAATACTTCATTAAAACCTAGCCCATTCATGTCTCCTGGTGTTTTATGGATTTTAACTATTTCATCGGCAAGAGCGATGTTTTTGTTAAACCTTTTAAACTTAGAATTATTTTCTATTAGAACTTCTTGTGTGAGCTTTAGTTTTTCTATTTCAAGACTAAGCTCTTGACATGATTTACAATCATCGTCATTTGCTTTTCATTTTTCAAGTCGTTTTGCTTTTTCTTTCAACTCATATGCTTCATTTTCCAAAAATTCCTTTTTGGTTTTTAGAAATTTATTTTTAGTTATGATTTTTAGACTTAGCTCACACAATTGATTATATTGTTTTTGCAAGGTGTCATCATCTATAGAAGAATAAGAAGAGTCGGAAAGTACCTCATTTGACTCATGTGCCATTAGAGCGATCTCTTCCTTGCTTGATTCTTCATCGTCTTCACTATCACTCCAAGCACCACTTACAAAAGCTCGTTGAGTTTTGCTTTTAGGTGGCTTGGGACATTCTCCTATGAGATGACTTGCATCACCACATCTAAAACACTTTCTTTCACCTTTACTCTTCTTATCATCCCGATCTTTTCGGAATGGCTTCTTTTCTTCTCGAGGTTGTCTTACAAACTTTCCTCTTCTTCTAAAGAACTTCTTGAAATCTCTAACGGCCATGGCATACTCCTCATCTTCACTACCGGAACAAGATTCATCATCATCACTTGATTCCGCCTTTGCTTTTAGAGCAACGGATTTGATCTTCTCCTTTCTTCCTTTGATGATCTCCGAATCTTTCTCCATTACCATTTCGTGAACTTTAAGGTTGCCAATTAGCTCGTCTAGTGACATTATTGAGAGATCTTTTGATTCTTCAATAGCGGTCACTTTAGCTCTCCATTTGGGATGTAGTGCTCTAAGAAATTTCCTGACAAAGTTCTTACTACGAAAAGATTCATCAAGTGCTTTAAGTGATGTAATGATAGTGTTGAAATGAGCAAAGCCACAATCAATGGTTTCATCTTCAGGGATAACAAATTGTTCATATTGTTGAACAAGAAGATCAATTTTGTTATCCTTGACTTGTGAATTACCTTGATGTGTAACAATTAAAGATTCCCAAATATCTTTGGCGGTTTCACACATAAAAATTCTTTCATATTCTTTTCTAGGTAAAGCATTATAAAGCATCATTTTAGCTTCATTAGTTTTAGCAACTAATTTCTTTTGTTCATCAACAGAAATATCTTTTGTTGTAGAACTAAAATCTCCTTTAACAATAATAAACCAAAGATCTATATCTTTTGATTTTACATATGTTCCAAAACGGTTTTTCCAATAGATAAATCCATTGGTTTCAAAAAGTGGTGGTCTTTGCATAGATTGCCCTTCTTTAAAGTTTTTAGAATCCATGGATCGTTTCAAGTTTATAAAATACAAGTTATTTTAGAAATTCTTGAGTAACGAGGCTCTGATACCAATTGTAGAAAACTAGAAGGGGGGTTGAATAGTTTACCAATTAAAAACTTTGTTTTGAAACTTATTGAAAGATCAATTCATATTGATCTTGAGTATGTTAATGAAATATGCAAGAAATGTGTAATAAGTAAATAAGGAAAGAAATGATCAAACCACAACAAGTTGTTTATAGTGGTTCGGCCTACAAGGACTCTTTTTCCTTGCCCTACTCCACTCCCCGAGTCTCACACTCGAGAGTTTAACTTCACTAGTTAACAAGCTCCTTTCACCGGCGGAGAAAACCTTTACACTTCGCTTACACTATTTCCGACACTAAGCTAGATGTCGAGTTCTTTCCAAGGGTACAACTACTCCCACACACAATGTATCTTGAGGACTAAAATAATAACCACTCACACTCACAAGATTATGATGGTTTGATACAACAATGAAGTATGGATCAACACTAGATCATACAACACTAAACAAACAAGACTTCCAACTTCTCATTGAAGCTTGAATATGACTTGATCTTCTTTGCTACAAAATAGATCACTAATATGATATGAAACTGAGTTAGAAAGGTTAGAGAGAAGATATGTATGAGAGTATGTTAGAAAGGGATGGAAAACTACTTGGCTTGGCATTGCTATTTATAGCCAAAATGGACAGGAGCGTCCACGGACCGCGGAACCCTTTAAAGGGTTCCGCCCGTGTACCAATTTGGTACCGCCGGTCTGACAGCCAAGATATCAAATCTTTGCTAAAGTCAACTCTATCTAAGAGATATTGTGCAAGATATGAAGAGTACAAATCCATACAAAATATCTAAAGAAATCTTCCAATGATTTCTATGATGCATCACATGATGTCATATGTAGTATTTCTATTTTTAGAAATATGCAAGTACTTAAGTAGTGTTTGGTTTTAAGAACCTAACACATTCTAAAAACTACTATCATACATAATGATTAGAGTCATATCAAGATGTCACTAATCACAAATGTAAATGCTTGAATGACGAATATATTGTTTGAGAAAGCTTGTTTTAGTATCTATTAAACTTGACAAGCTTTAAGCTTTTATAAATTAAATTTACTTTTGTCGTTAACAAAACTTAGGCAAAGATTAAAAATATAAATAACGTTTAATGACGATATTTGTATTAACAATCTCCCTCTTTTTGTTGAGGACAAAATATAAATTTTATTTTTATAAAAGATACAAAGTTTGTGCAAGAGTTATAAAAATATTAGTTTTAGAACTTGAAAAGAGAATGATAATGCAAGTGTATGATGTTTGACTATTTATGAAAGTCAAAGTATTCACAAGTTGATGTATGATGTTGACTTTTTCAAAGAGTCAAAGTATGCAGTTTGACTTTTTTAAGAAAAGTCAAGTATTATCAATGAGGGTTCATGTTTGACTTTAGAAAGTCAAATGTATGCAGTTTGACTTTTTCAGAAAAGTCAAATATAAATAATTTCAAAGTTCTATATTTTCTCCCCCTTTTTGTCTCAACAAAAAGAAGAGGCTATGCGGAATGTAATGAGCCCGAGCTATTATCTCCTCCTTGTTCAAAGCTCCCCCTAAATTGGGTGATTTAATGGGAAGATTCATGGATTGTGAAAATAAAGTTACAAAAAAATTGTTAGTAATAATGATCATTCACAAGCATTTCCAAACACTATGTAATGACACCAACAATATAATAAACAACATTCATTAGTTAAAGCTTGAAGGTATTTGCGTCTGGTGGGTGCAACTTATATGGAAGCATCCCTCATTCCCTTTTCAACCTCTCACTCCTAGTGAGATTTTCCTTATCTGATAATCACCTCACTAGTGTTCTTCCTTCAGAGATTGGTAACCAGCTCCCGAATCTTGAGTGGCTTCAGTTATGGGGTAACGAACTCACCGGAGTTCTTCCACGTTCTATTTCTAATTGTTCTAAGTTAGGACTTCTTGAAATGGCTAACAACGATTTTAGTGGGAAGTTGACTGTTGACTTTTCAAAACTAAGAGATATTTATAAAATATACTTAAGTAATAACAATTTCCATGGACGCGTGGATGACATGATGTTTATAGATTCTTTGAAAAACTGCACCAAATTAGTAGATTTGGTACTTGCTAATTGCAACCTTATAGGAGTGCTTCCGATATCAATAGGTAATCTTTCTGATCAACTCAGCTCTCTATATTTAGGAGAAAATCAATTATTTGGAAGCCTCCCTTCAAGTATAGGTAGTCTAGTTGGTTTGACCACTTTAAGTTTAGGAGCTAATCGATTCAAAGGAAACATCCCCACTAGCGTTGGTAAACTTCAAAAGCTACAAGTTCTTGATCTATATAGTAATCAATTTTCAGGGCCTATCCCTAATGACATTGGGAACTCATCATTATTGACTGTACTTTACTTAGATTCCAACAAAATAGAGGGCCATATTCCATCAAGCCTTGGGAATTGTAAAGAACTTAATGAGTTATACCTTTCGGACAATAGACTCACTGGAAGATAACATTGAAAGAGCTGCTCGTAATTACATAACGCATGATTGAATGTTTACAAGTTGCTTACATCTTGGACCATTATCCCTTACATTATAGGTGATGCTAGTTGTGCTATTGTTTGCATGATTAAAGTTATAATGCACTATGAAACTAGTCTTCCCACTCCCAAGTCTTCTTAAAGTCTTCTGTGATTACACATAGAAGATAGTTACTGTTATTAGTCAAGGAATTAGTGGATAATAGAATATAGGTGTTGCTAGTAAAATTGTAGGCTTGTACTTCCATCCCCAACTGCTTTACCCTTTACACACGTGGTGTGAACAAGGGCTTATTGTAATACATGTAAAACTCAAATAGATTATGTCTCTGAAATACTTCCTTAATTCTGAGTTCTGGACTTCAAACCTTGTAGGCTTGTTTAATTTTGAAAATTCCAAATAACCGTAAGAGTGTAAAACAACAGTAAAATAAATATGACTAATGACAGACCCAGTTAGACCTGCTATCTTTAAGAACAACTAGCGCTTCCTCCTAAGACCTAACAACCAAGTTTGACCAAAAATCTATCAAACATGAACCTACATAGATAGGATAGGACTCAACAAAGCAAGTAAGTGACAACAAAGGGCTTTACCTTTCCAAAACCCAAGGTATTAGCAGTTCATAGATGCAACGTGTATGTGTTCACAAATATCAAACATTAGTCATATACATATACCTGATTGGTTTCAGCCAGTGGTTTCATCAATATACATAGGCTCAATAGTGGGCTGTTCCGCCTGTTCGTGATCTCGAATCTGTCGAAAATAAGAACACAGAAATATGTATGCCAAAGATCAAAGATCATTTTAACATCACATAAAGCACCTGTATACATAACATCTCAAAGACTTATTCCCCCAAATAACTAACAAGAACTTTGGCATAAGCTTTCCCAACCCATATAAGTTCTTTATATAAGCTTAACTAAACACCCCTTAAATCCCATATTCCCCTGACAGTCATCTCTCTCACAAACTCACGCTGATCTACACATGATAATTAGGAAAAATACAAATACATCCCAATGTATAAAGGACTTTGACATGAGCTTACCCAAACATATTCAATAAGCTCTATACTTTTTTTTTATACCCAATAGCTTATTAACCTCTTAAAATAAAGCCTACCCAGTGTTGTAAAGCTCGGACTACAAAGAATCTGTGAAGTGACCGGGACGAATTGATCAGAATCGGCCAATAGATTCAATTTGGTCAAAACTTGGTCAACTCGGTGCTAATTCGTACAAACTCGGTTTGAAGTGTTTTAACAATTGTGTTAATGTTTCCAAACATACTTTGTGGTTCTATGAACAATACTATGGTCCTATAAACATGTCATACATAGAATTTCAAAACTTGTACATAAAAATTCCAATGCCGCCACGTACTCCCCGCCTAGGCCAATTACTCGCAGTCGCCTAGGGAGATTTGCAACCTTAATTTAAGCTTTTTCAGAACCCAATAACCTATTAAGCTACTTTAAATAAGCTTACCCAAACATCCCCTAAATCCCGTATGATCACACTACTATAACACATAATAGTCCAAAACAAGGCAAATACATCATCCCAATGTAATAAACATAAGTGCTCACCTAATAACAACTTAATCATCTTCAACTCCACCAATCTCTCATTTCTTCAAATTAGAGGGTGTTTGGGTTTTTAATTTATATAAAATTTGGAGATTTTCGTTAGAGCAGCACAGTGGTGGTTGTTATAAATTGTTTGAGAAAGTGATAATGAGGAAAGGAGGTTGTGGGGCTTTTTTATTTTGTTTGCAGTATAACACATGAAGAGACATCAAATCTAAAGAACAAACTATACAAAAGAAGGGTAAAAATATAATTGTATAAAAAACCCACTTTCCACCATTTTTTTAAAATAACATGTCTTGTAAACAGTAAATCTTCAAGCTACGAAAAATACACCATCGCGACGAGAATTAAATCATTTTTCTACAGATATGCACTTTGATATACTTTTGACGAACTTTTTTTTTTAAATTTCCGTCCAGAAATATAACGCGTGATTCGTAAAAAAATCACATGTGATTTGTTTTTTGTTGTAATTCGTGTATAAATCACACGTGATTCTGTTTTAAAAAAAATCACATGTGATTTCAGCCGAGTTAAAAACACAGTTATTTTACAAGTCACATTGATCTTTAGAGTAATAAATCACATGTGATCTTTAATTTCAAATCAACTTATTCCTTTATTTTATAAAACAATTCCTCAAATCACGTGTGATTTTGTTATTTTTTTTTTTGCTATGTTATGAAAAAATGTAAATTTCGTTAGATTCAGTTTTAATCTAAAAATGAGTAAATCACATGTGATTCACTTTCAAAAAATGATTTGTGATAAATCACATGTGATTTGCGGTAAATCACATGTGATTTAAAGTAAAATCACATGTGATTTGCACATAATAAGCATCTCAACAAGTCGGTTCGGTTTGATACCATTAAAATGCAACATCAAATAATATAAAACCTCTAGCTTTAAGATGTTAATGTGATATTCTGTAAACTGATTTTTATTGTTTTTGTTTTTTTTTTGGTAACCATGATTTCTGACCTTTTGGCCGACTAATCCACGGGGTTTGAACCCACCGCCACACAAACTCAAACCAGGTAAAGCCCTCCCTTTTCAGGAGGTTGGCGTGGCCTGATTTTTATTGTTGGGTGAATTGCGTATATATCCCTACTAAACATTAAAGTTGCATATATATCCAAGCTAAACACAAAATTGCATATGTATCCTTCCTTAACAATAAAAATAACATATATGTCCTAATAACTAATTTTATTATAATTGGATCCTAAAAATAAATAATAATTATCACTTAAATGATGATAGACCATTATGCCCTCTCTATCATACACGACATAACAAACTTACCAAGCTATCATTCTCACACTGATAAGCCAAAACCAACTGTCACCCTTCTTTCTTTGCTTGAAGCAACAATTATGTCATTCATTTTTCACAAAAGACCAATAAAACTCACAAATTCATTTTCAATTATGTCATTCATTTTTCACCAGTATAGTACTATAGTGGTTGGCGATAATGAACGGTGATGGTTGACTGGTTAATGTTTTCGTTCGGCAGCGGTGGCATGAGGTCACCGTCGGGGAGATACTGGGATGTGTCTTTTGAGAGAGAAGATAAAACATACAGAGTATCAAATTAAATGTTTTCAACATCTAGACTTAATGTCATAATCTTAATATATATGACACTAATCTCACTACAAAACATATACATACCATGGGAGAGTGAAATGGTAGATGATTGCCTCGTTGGAGAAGATTGATAATCACCCCCTCTTGTCATGAAAAGCAAGGGCATAATAGTATATTTTAATTCAAGTGTGAGTTTGTTATTAATTTTTGGGATTTAAATATATTAAAATTAGTTATTAGGACATATATGATAATTTTATTGTTTGGGAAGGATATATATGTAATTTTGTATTTAGCTTGGATATATATGCAATTTTAATGTTTAGGAGGGATATATGTGCAATTCTCCCTTTATTGTTTAAAAGGTACAAATTTTCAAAGATTGTTTAGTTATCGGTAGCTTTAAAATTTTTAACTTCTATTTATGCTATAAAATAAAATAGACCAATAATAAAAGTAGACAATACCAAAAGATTATTTAATATGCACAACAATTGAGAGAATTTAGTGGAATATGACCTCACTTTTTTCAAGTAAAATAATACTAGTAATTCTACTTCATCTTCCCAAAAAACTACGTTTCTCGCTTTTAGTTATGCACCTAGCCTATTTTATCCCAATTCCTTCCATGATCAATCACATACCATCACTACATACTAAAAACTTCAAAAACCGCAACTTACGTCTTTAAACTTATCAAACAACACATCCGGATCCTCACTCCCATACGCAAGCAGCTGCACAATCTTAGCAAAATAATGCAAATAAACCACAAGTGCCGTCCCATGCGCCGCAGCCGCAACCGATCCAACAACCATAAGACACCAATTCAGCTTATCCGCACAAGCGAAAATCTTTGAAAACGGCACCGCAGCTGGCCGCGCCTCTATTTCTTCATTCTCATCATCCATCTCCTCATCTCCTTGGTCAACTAGTAAGTCGTTAGCGTTGCCACCTATGTCTGTGTATGGGGAGGGTGATTCAGGTGGCTCAGAGGCTTCTGAGACCGGTGTTAGTGGTTGAAATGAATTAGATTGGTGTGTTATATGATGTGAGTTTTGAATGATTACAAAAGTGCCCTTGAGTAATTAATTAAATTAAAATTAGGATTAATCTAGACCTTTAGATTTAAAATAGATGGATGGTTGAGATCTCTTGATTTGATCTTTAGATAATTGTTGTTCTGCATTGAACTTTTGTCATCAACATAGTCGAACTATATGTGCCTGTTAAAATTGGATCAAATCCAGAACGAATGTTTCACTTTCTGATTGAATCTAAATCATTTTAAAAACTAGACCAGAAGTGAAATACTCAATAAATCACAACGATAAAAAAAGTAGTTAACTCTTAACTGAATTAGAACTCTATGAATTGATTGGTATAGTCGATTTTTTTTTTAGTTATAGATCGTATTAATTTAGGGTGCTTTAGTCATTTTATATAAGTTGAAAGGATGAAAGTGAAAAAGTGTGATAAGATAAAGGATAATGAACATTACAACGTACAACAACGATTCCCAATTACGTCGAAAAGAGTTATAGGGAGGTGAGATGTAAACAAAAACACCTTTAAATAGAGATAGTGAAAATGTTTTTTATGAAGGAAGTTTTTTTGTTTTTAAAATGAAAGTTGAAGGGGTAAGAATGTAAATTTAAATAAAAAGAAAGGATAAAAAAGGTAAGGGTGTTTTTCTTATGTTATTTAAAGTGTGCTTTTTATGTGATCTAAATTAGAGGTGGCAATTCTCGACACGAAATGATAAACCATACAAATCTGACACGAAGTTAAACAGGTTTTCGGTTGAGGATAAACAAGTTTGGTTCACAAAAAACTCAACCCGTATAACCCATTTATTAAACGGGTCATTTTTTGGTTAAGCAAGTATTAAACTAACAACCCGTGAACCCGTTAAAGTATGTAAGCCTTAAACAAATAAAATATATAACTTGATTTTTATGTGCAATTTGGATTTACTTGTATTTTCTTATCTACTCAAACATGGATTAGGCTTCCGGGCATTGCGGCGGAGCATTTGGAGTTGCGTAATGTTTATAGTGCTTCTCAGACGCCCTAATACGATGCAAATCCGCTTTCTTATAAAAAATAAGTTATATACGCATAAACTTATGACCATGGGTTATGCCAAAAAATTGTTGTTTTAGTGCTTGGGCTAAAGTTTTTGCCACACATCTTCAAAGTATCCACATGTGGCCGTTCTAAAAAAAAAGCCTAGGTGTCTACAAACCAAAAACCCTCATCCATTGTTCACTCATTTCATTATTGAATCTAACCAATATACTAAGATCTAACAAAAACCCAGCATCAAAATGCAATAATTAGGTAATCAAATTGTAGAAACTTACACCACCATTAGCAAGCGCAATTGCCATAATATCAGCAGCTTCCATAACCCATGATAGAGGATTCCGCATAATCTTTTGACGAAAACGACAAATAGCAGCCCAAAACGACAATTTTTATCCAAAAATGACATGGTTTTGATCTAAGAGCAGTTTTCATAAAAGCAGCGGCTTCCATAACCCATGATAAAGGATTCCACATAACCTTTTTATGAAAACGACAAATAGGCCCACCGACAATTTTTAGCCAAAAACGACGTTGTTTTGATCCAAGGCTATATCCAAACATGAAACAGCATCATTTGCAGCCAACTAAAGAAAAAATAAATAAAATAAAATAAAACGGCGTAGTTTTGATTCAAGCATGAAACGACGTCGTTAGCACCATAAATGTATACAAGGACAACTTGTACACAACTTATAACAGCCTATAAAATCAGCACGTATGACCACATATTATAGCACTTAGACCTCATATTGCCCTATATGATTCCTTTAGATATGTGGTTCTTATCTCTGGGCAGAACAAGGCTACATAGAGTATATTGGCTTCAATCATGCCCAAATGATAATAATATAATGTACTTTGGTTCTTAACTTATGCATTTATTCATTATCGAAAAAACCCCTTATTCCCCCAAATAACTAATAAGCACTTTGGCATAAGCTTGCCCAACCCATATAAGTTCTTTATATAAGCTTAACTAAACACCCCCTAAATCCCATATTCCCATGAGAGTTATCACTCTCATAAACTCACGATGATCTACACATGATAATTACGAAAAATACAAATACATCCCAATGTATAAAGCACTTTGACACATGAGCTTACCCAAACACATTCAATAAGCATTGTACCTTTTTTTAATACCTAATAGCTTATTACCTCTTAAAATAAGCCTACCCAGTGTCGTAAAGCTCGGACTACAAAGTAATCTGCGATTACAAGCCACAAGGTCAGTGACCAGGGCAAGTTAAGCAAAATCGGCAAAAAGATTCAATTTGGTCAAAACCTAGTCAGCGTGATGCTAATTCGTAAAAAACACAGTTTGAAGTGTTTTAAAAATTGTGTTAATGTTTCCAAATATACTTTTTGGTTCTATGAACAATACTATGGTCCTATATTCATGTCATACATATAATTTCAAAACTTGTACATAAAAATTCCAATACCCCACGTACTCCCCGCCTAGGCCAATTATTCGCTGCCGCCTAGGGAGATTTGCAACTTTAATTTAAGTTTTTTCAGAACCCAATAACCTATTAAGCTACTTAAAATAAGCTTACCCAAACACCCCCTAAATTACGTATGATCACACATAATAGTCCAAAAAAAGGCAAATACATCATCCCAATGTAATAACCATAAGTCCTCACCTAATAACGATTTCCTCTCAGACGGACGGTCTAAAGACGACTCTAGCACCTCCGAATCAAACATGTTCGTCATCTTATTGATATCCATCAGATCCAGTTATCACCAAAATGAAACATGGGAACACCTAACAACAAACAAAAACCTTTACACATAGGCTATGTTTGGCAAAACTAGCAGCAAGTAATTGTTTGTTTTATAAAAGTGTAAATCAACGTAAAACCTAACGCATCTTTTATTAGCATTTTAAATAGACGCGATTAAACAAAATCTAAAAAATGAACGCGTCTAGTTGCCAAACAATAAGCATTATATTCTAGACAATATGGCTATGTTTGGTAACATAGTTGTGTAAAAGAACGTAAAACCAAAACGCGCGTTTCAAATAAACAAAATCCAAAAGCTACAGTAGTTGTTTGTTTTATTTTACTATGCTTATATCTCATACGCCCATATTTTCGAGCTTGTTTTCAGACTTGTGAGCTTATTATGACATAAAGATGGAAGATATGCTCATAAGCTAGAAAAAAGCCAGATAAAGATGAGCTTGTGAGATACAAGCTGAACCAGATAAAATCATAAGCCCAAAATAAGATTAACAAAATCCCCCTAAGTTCAAAGTTTTCACCTGAGTAACCTCCAATCAAAATAATTGACAAACCTATTATTATTATTATTATTATTATTATTATTGTTATTATTATTATTATTATTATTATTATTAGTACATTAATCTAAATCTTCATCAATCACAAATTCACTAACTTTATTATATTCTTCAACTGACCCTTCTTTATCTTCTTCATTTGATATCACCAACAACAATCCCTCTCTTACCATCACTCACTATCACTCACCGATTTTAATCAAAGTCACCAAAATTTAAGACTTCTTTCTTAAAGAAGAAATAAACTCATGAACAACTTTCATCGTACTAAAACTCTTCAAAATAACTTCAATTTCATATTAATGTAAACTCTAATTTTCATGTTTTCTTCATCCTTGCTTATTTTTACAATCCAAACACGCACCAACAATAAATCTTGAAACCCCATATGTTTTGTTCTTCCCTGTCTATTTTCTTCATCTCATTAAAGTTTTTCATTAAATTGCCTTCTTACATATCATTTTCCATTTCAACATCTAAAAACACAAATAAACACACACACACCTCTTTATCCCTCATTAAAGTTCCGGCCAACCCACCGACTACCACTACATCATCTGAACTGAGCCTTCGACTTCACCTCGGGCAACCATTTTTTTTTTCCTTTTATGGGCATATATGGTGTTTATGTGCTTTATTAATATGGATTATGTTTAGTTTAAGCTTAGCTTTGGCCCATGGATGTTTTTTTGGCCCATGATTCATTTGCTCCTCTCTCTATTATATATATCAACACTGTAACGCGATCATCATTAACTAACAGTTTTATGCGTTTCCAATTTTACGCTAGAAATATGAATTTGGTAGCTATAAATGCATTCTTGTCCATTTCAGAAGGTAGAACATAAAGCTCGACAATTGACCGTTGATAAAAAAAGAAAATGTACCTATCTGGTTAGATATGTCAATAGACATATGCAAACAGGTAGAAAAGCCATCGTTGACAAACGAACGAGCAACCAGAATGACATATTTCATCTTTTAGGACCACAGTTTCATCCAATAAACATTCACATGTTTGTCAAAAATACATTATTAACGTTATTTAATTGGAGCCAAGGTCAATAAAAACCGACAAAGTATGGCTACATATATCCCACTTGTGAATAATAAAGATTTAAATATTCAATCACATCATCTCAAGTAAATAGAATAATGCTTTATTCGGATTTAGATATTCAATCATATAGGCCACCCATTTTTTAAAGTAAACACTAAATTATATATTTATCACCAATTTTAGTCAAATACAATCCGGAGAGTTATCAAACGGTAAGAATGAACCTAATATTAACATATTAAAATAAGACAAATAAAAAACAAGTCACTCAAAAGTATTTCTTTGAACCCGTTTAAGATGCAGGTATGTTGGCTTATCTCAAAACCTGACAAGAAACCACTTCCTTTTCCCGGGTTCCTGGAAGCATTCGGCGAGTATCAATCAGGAAAACAAGAAAACGTTACTCCCCAAACTATTTCTGACAAAAAGTTAGCTTTTCAAAGTAGAAAAACGGTAACATTCGTGTTTTCCCTAAAAAGGGAAGTATAAAAACGATAAAACACTGTGTGCTTATGTAATTGTGGAGGTTGACGAGTCCAGTGAAGAAACACGCATTACCGTCACACCACTTGCCAAAGTTGCGGGGTTTAAAACAGTGTTTCACCGACATCTCGACAACAAAGAGACAAAAGTTATCCCGGAAAAAGACTTTCTTGAAATATCGCATCAATTACCTTCATACCAGCTCACAGGTCAAGAATCTGCAAACGCTCCAAAGGGTTGTCTAGACCTGGACCCTACAGCTATTCCTCCCAAGTTTCTTCATGTTTTAGCAAATGTTAAGGAAGACGATACAATGGATAGCTACAATGGTCCAAGTGCTGATGATGTTTGTTCCATTTAGGTACCAAATTCCTGAACTTGTAAAGTGCTCTAGAAATCCAATAGTCTATTACTTTTGTTGCATGTACATATTAAACGGGTAAATTGATGAGATTTCCTTGTGGTTAGATTTCTCATGAAGTGAGTTTAATTTTTTCTAATGATTATACGATCGATGATAAGATATGAATATTGAACTTTTTTTTTCATTTTTTCTTTTTTTCATTTGAACCGTGGATGTTACGATTCAAAATTGTTATAGTTGAGAAATTTTATTTTTGAGCTATGTATTCTTGAATGTGAGTAAATGGAAACCATGATTAGACGTTGAAGAAAAATGAAGAGTAATATGCAAAAGTAATTTATTTTGAAAAAGTCAAAATATGGAAAAAGTCATAAGGGTGAGGTGGAAAAGGATAATTCGTTTTAAAATAAAACAAAAATGACATGCCATGTATTTTACCTTATGAATAGGTAACCCATCAAGAAAGAGGATGGAACTGGTAACTTTGGAACAAATACAAAAGTTATACCAATGGTAATGAGATATTCCTAAGTCAGTTACCTAGACGAGGACATTTAAGAAAATTCGTTGTCTATCTATGGACTTAACCGGTAATATTATCCTATAAGCTAGAAAAATATGTGAATATCACACATTCTCAATTGTTAAGTCAAGACCCATAAGATATTGTCAAAAGACCATGACAGACTCAAATGAGTAGGTCATTGGCTGCTATTGAATTGAAAGTCAAATGATGTTGTTAAACTTTGATGTGGACTGGTATTTGTGAAGTTAATATTTTGACCAAATCTGATCAAACATTGATATGTAATTAAGTTAGTGTTTATAATTGTATAGAAAGTCAAATGAGGTTGTTAAACTTTGATTGTGACCGGTATTTGTGAAGTCAATATCTCCGTGAAGTATTAATTTATATAATTAATAAAATACTATAAATATATTACTTACATTAATTAAAAGCATACCATCGGTGCATACGTGTATGCCCCCAATAGGGTCACGTATTTCTAGCCATATAGTTACCAATTAAACTTGAGCACTACCAATAATTTGTATTCTTGAGTGAGTGAAAGTCAGAAGTCAGCTGTTTAAAATTAGATCCCAGTTTGATTTGTTACTTCAGTGAGAGTATTCTTTAGTTGAATTGCATGTTGGTGAGTTTACGGTTTACATACCTTTACTGATTGATTAGGTTCTGTCTATTTAAATACATGTCGATTTACGATGTGGATGCAAATGTATCGCCGGTGTATTAGTTTGTGCGTCTACGGGTTCTAACGATATACGGTGATGTAGGCATGAAAAGGACATAGGGACAGAAGTTGCTAAGTATTTGGATGGGAAGTCATTGGTGATGCTGGCACCACCAGCAAATGGTTCCTTAAAAAAAATCATGTTGAGACTTCTAATTTTCTTTAGGAAACTTAATTCGATAATATTATCCTAAAAGCTAAAAAAATATGTGAATATCACACATTCTCAATTGTTAAGTCAAGACCCATAAGATATTGTCAACAGACCATGACAGACTCAAATGAGCAGGTCATTGGTTGATCTTGAATTGTATAGAAAGTCAAATGAGGTTGTTAAACTTTGATTGTGAAGTTAATATTTTGACCAAATCCGATCAAACATTATCTCATTGTCTAAGAATACATTAATTAGTATTGTTAGTAAAACAAAATTTCCGACAACAGAGTTGAGGTCGAGCATATAATTTAGCCACTTACGAAAACAATTTGAACATAAATTGGCTCCATAGCAACGCACGATAGCCTAGTTCCTTGTGTCACTTACTATTACGTAAACAAACATTAGTAGTACGCAATGAATTGCGGCTACGAATGACACTTGTCAGTTACTTGTCTACGATATATGCAATATAAGTGTAGTCTTTCATATCCCTAAGTCTTCTTAAAAGTCATACATGGAAAATAGTTGTTATAAGTCAAATTTTCTTGGTCAAGCTGAGATGGAGTGTGTTGACCGTAGGCTGCATAATTAGTGTTATATAAGTCTTCTTAAAAGTTTTCGCTGATTATACAAACTTCTGTCTTGCTAGTATATTCTGAATAAAAAGCCAGTACTTATTCATATGATTTTAATTAAATTTCCAAAAATGAAGTCTTCACCAGCATTAAGTTACTTATCATCTTCTTCTCATATTTCAGTTCTCTTTTATGGTCTCGCAATTATGTGTTTTACTTCCGTCACCATCTCTGCTTCCTATGGCGGTAATGACACAGATTATCTTGCGTTGTTGTCATTTAAGTCAAAAATCACCCATGATCCATACAAAGTTCTAACCTCGTGGAACCGTTCCTTTCATTTCTGTGACTGGAGTGGTATTTCATGTGGAAAGCGACACAAACGAGTGACTGTTTTAAGGCTGGATTCTCAAGGCCTAGAAGGCTCGTTGTCTCCTCTTGTAGGAAACCTCAGCTTCCTCCGCGAGCTTTATCTCGGGAACAACAGCTTTCAAGGAACCATTCCTCATGAACTTGGTCGTCTTTCCAGGCTACATCGTCTTTTTCTTTCTGAAAACAACTTCAGTGGAGTCATTCCAACAAACTTATCTAGTTGTTCTAACCTCGAAGAGCTTTGGCTTGCTCGAAATAATCTAGTTGGAAGCATACCCAAGGAGATTAGTTTACTCTCGAAACTTAAAATTGTATAAATTCACACAAATAAGTTAACAGGTGGAATCCCACCTTTCTTGGGGAATATCACATCAATGGAAGTGTTCTCTGCTGTTGGGAACCCGTTGGGTGGGAGCATTCCAGATACCTTGGGACATTGGAAAAGTTTGAAGGAATATTACTCTGGTGGCTGCAACTTATATGGAAGCCTCCCACAGTCCCTTTTCAACCTCTCACTACTAGTTAATCTTTCCTCATCTGAAAATCACCTCACTGGTAGTCTTCCTTCAGAAATTGGTAATCAGCTCCCAAATCTTGAGTTCCTTCAGTTAAGGGATAACGAACTGACAGGAGTTCTTCCACCTTCTATTTCTAATTGTTCTAAATTATGGTTTCTTGAAATGACTCAAAACAATTTTAGTGGGAAGTTGACAATTGATTTTTCAAAACTAAGAGATATTAATATAATTAAATTACGTAATAACAACTTCCATGGACGTGGAGAAGCTGATGACCTGAAGTTTGTTGATTCTTTGAAAAACTGCACCAAATTAGTAGTTTTGGGACTTTATAATTGCAACCTTAAAGGAGTGCTTACGATATCAATAGGTAACCTTTCTGATCAACTCAGCATTCTAGATTTTGGAGACAATCAATTATTTGGAAGCCTCCCTTCAAGTATAGGTAGTCTAGTTGGTTTGACCACTTTAGGTTTAGATAATAATAGATTCACAGGAAACATCCCAACTAGCGTTGGTAAACTACAAAAGCTACAAGTTCTTCGTCTATATAGGAATCAATTTTCAGGGCCTATCCCTGATACCATCGGGAACCTATCATTGTTGACTATACTTAGTTTATTTTCCAACAAATTAGAAGGCCATATTCCATCAAGCCTTGAGAATTGTGAAATACTTAATGCGTTAGACCTTTCAAACAATAGACTCACTGGTAACATACCCAAGCAACTTCTACAACTTCCATCACTAACTTATATGTTACAGCTTTCATACAACAACCTATCTGGTTCCATTCCATTAGAGATTAAGGATCTCAAGATGTTGAGCTATCTCAATTTAGCTTATAATAACTTATCAGGTCCCATTACTAGTAGCCTGGGTGAGTGTATTAGCCTTATAGAGTCATACCTTAGTGGCAATAGATTTGAAGGCATAATACCATCTTCATTAAGTTCCTTGGGAGGATTGGAGGTCTTCGACATTTCTGAAAATAATTTATCAGGTAGAATTCCACAATTTTTAGAGAAATGGAAATCCTTAGAATATTTGAACCTATCCTTTAATGATTTTGAGGGTGAAGTTCCGGTTGTAGGAGTGTTTGCGAATGAAAGTGCATTTTCGGTTTTGGGGAACAATAGGCTTTGTGGTGGTTTGGTTACACTTGAGTTACCCAAATGCAAGGAGACGGGTAGTAAGAAAAAAAGGTTTCCTTTCTTCATATTAGTCATCGTGATTGCAGTCGCGTTGCTCATCGTATTATGTTGTGTGTATCTTTTGTGTAAGAAGAAACGCAACAGTCAACCATCTCAATCATCAGAGAGTGAACGGTTCAGGAAAGTTTCATACCATCAACTTCTCAAGGCTACCGATGGGTTCTCTACAACAAATTTGATTGGAGAGGGTGGGTTCAGTTCTGTTTATAAAGGAATCCTCGATTCTGATGATGACAAATTTGTTGCAATCAAAGTGTTGCATCTTCAAAATAAAGGAGCTCACAGAAGTTTTATAGCAGAATGTGAAGCGTGGCAGAATATTCGGCACCGTAATCTGTTGAAGATAATAACTTCATGTTCGAGTACCGATTTCCAAGGCAATGATTTTAAAGCGCTGGTTTACGAGTTTATGCCAAATGGAAGTGTACACAATTGGCTTCATTCAAGTGCATATACATCGAAACTCAACCTTCTTCAAAGAATAAATATTCTTAGAGATGTTGCCATTGCACTTGATTATCTTCACAATCGCTGCCAAACAACGATTGTTCACGGTGACTTGAAGCCAAGTAACATTCTACTTGATGATGATATGGTGGCTCATGTTGGAGACTTTGGTTTAGCTCGACTACTTGGTACAGACTTAAAACAAAACAGCTCATCCGGGGTTAAAGGAACAATTGGTTATGCACCTCCAGGTAATTCCACTTTTATTCCATGATGCTTATATTTATTTACAGGTTAAAGTTTGTGAATTAGTTAATTGTTATTCATTTGTAGAGTATGGTATCGGGAGCCAGATGACAAGTTGTGGGGACGTCTACAGTTTTGGAATATTATTACTAGAGGTGATGACTGGGAAAAAGCCGATACACGATATGTTTATTGAAGGTCTTAGCCTTCATAAATTTGCTTACATGGCATTACCAGATCATGTAATCGATGTTATTGATAATGATGCAATTGTGTTGCAAAGTACCGAAGCGAATGCAAAGAAAGTGGAAGAATGTCTGGCTGCAACTATCAAGATCGGAGTATCGTGCTCTGTGGATTCACCACCACAACGGATGAAAATAGAAATTGTTGTCGATGAGTTGCAGCGTATTCTCGACGTGCTTCAAAATATATAAGGTACTATGTTCTCCCTTTTAGTAAAATCTGATTTTACATGAGTTTGTTAAAAATCATCACTAAAATGGTTTTATTTTTGAACTCTTTCAGGTCTATCATCAAGCTTGTATGGTGAAGTTGAGAGTAACTGCAACAAGGAGCGGTGCATGTCGTAGTTAAATAAATGTTAAGTTGTTAAAGATTTTCGTAATTGTGGTTTAATTTTCTTGTTGCATAAGTTTACGAGATATAAGAGTACGTTTACATTCCTGGTGACGTATCATATGTATCAAGCATGTTTGTAAGTGTGGTTTAATTTCCATGAATCCAATTTGTGGTATTGAATTCTACTTAAGTTCTACTTGGTGTTCGATTCCTTAATGAACAGCCTAATGTTATTCTTGTTCCTTGACTTTCAATTTCATAAATCTGACTTTTTTATGAATATCTGAATGAGAAAGCTCAAGGCTTCCCCCTCTTCTGGTTTCGAGCAGTGTATGGTTCAATTTTATAGAAAGTTAACCTCATGTTTGCTATATTGTATTATTACTGCAAGTATACTGTATTAAAATGTGTCTTTTTTTTTTGGGTAAAGGTGAGTAATCCTGCACCCTGGTAAATATATTAACCAAATAAACGTTTAAGTACAATGGATATGAGTGAAGTCCCATATCTCAGCCCGTTACATAGGCATAAAGCTTACATAACAAGACACTTCCAATTCTCTAAACAAGAAAACAAACCACTACTCAAATACTAACATATGACATAACAAAATAAAATTACTTCCTAGGACCTTGAAACTTTGTGCCATACATGGCATTAAAGGTATCCAAATTCCCCGGAAGATCACGAACCTGTTTCGCATAGTCGTCGAAGTCATAGTCATCATACTCATCTTCAAACTCGTGTCCACCACCAAAAATATTAACAGACTCATCAAATGGGTTAGCAACAACCTCATCTTCAGAATCTGACACCACAATCTCTCCCACTTTAGAAAAAGGGTTGGCTCTCTTAGTAGAAGAGGTAGCCGGAATAGGTTGACCATCATCATCCACAAGAGTAGCTTTCCCATCAATAATTAGCTTTTCAAGCTTACCAATTTTCTCAGCTATGGGAGTAGAACCAACATCCGTTGATCCCATTGAATCACTCACAAGCTTGGCAGCAGAGGAGACTTAGACGCCTCACCAAGGTCCTTCCCCCGAGAGCCATCAATATCTGCTTCCTTAGTAGTACCAGAAGACTTTCCAGTCTTCACCTTTTCAGTAGAAGAATCAATAACGATACATGGGGTGCCCGAGTCATCTTCCACCTCAAGAGTCCCAAAAGAGTTTGACGTAGTAATTGGTGTATCATTAGCAATACCACTAGCAGTTGCCGGTGTCTTCGGCTTTGCAACATATACCTGCTTCCTAGGTGCAAATCTAGGACCCTTACCCATATTAATACCACCAGTCATCTTCGTACCTTTAGGTTTGGCTTTCCGATTCTGCACCACCTTAAAACCCTCATCAGGTTCATCCGCATTAGCGGTGGGGGGAACATCATAAGTCTCCTTAATACTCTTAGGACAACAAGCAGTATCATGCCCAAACACTTTACATTCCGTACAGTGTGGCGGCTTCCATTCATATTCCACCTTTATACTTGCCGTAGTAAAACCACTATCATCCTTATTAGGGATCGCCATAGTCACCACATGTTTAAGCTCAGAATCAGATGATAATTCCACAAGAGCACGTGCAAAACTAATACGACCCCATGAATCAACACACATGGAACTTGTAAAAGCATCTAACATAATCGGCTTACCCACTTGAGTAGCAATTAAGCTCAACCCATCTTCTGAATATGCAAGTAATGGAACATTATGCAATTTAATCCAAACGGGAACTCGAGTTACCTCACTTTTAGACAATAGGACATCAGGAGTCCATTTAGCGAGAATAAGAGGAGAATTGTGAATAATCCAAGGGCCCCGTTGAAGAACATTCTCAACACCCTCTTTAGAATCAAATTTAAAGAGGAAAACACCATCATCATTCTTCATTAGTTTCTGAAAACCAAACTTACCCCACGTGTTGGAGACGTAGTTCTTAACCAAATGAAAAGCAACATTCTTGCCAACAAAAAAACCAACAAGTGTATTGTCATACCGGTTGAATACACCCTCCATAGCAGCCTTCGGAAGCACCGTATCATGATTATCGATGCGTGTCTCATTCACCAAGGCACGAAAATTAACTTTCCTAGAGACACGTTCCGGGTTTAAAACATTAGCAAATGACCTCACTTCATTATTTTCACTACCAATCATGTTAGGACCAGAAGTAGAAGCATTCACGTTACCCGAATCAGAAGTCAAAGGACCATCACGAGTACCTGCAGCCGAATCAATCCCATACTCTCCTCTAAGACTATTAAGCCTAGCCTTCAGCGATTCATACGGATTAGGTTTGCCAGCAGTAGCCACGTTCCCATCAGAGTCAGTGGCCGTATTCGTACCAACTTGATCGGCCAAGTTAGTAGCTGTATTAGCAACTTTCAACGACGAATTCTTGTCAAAGAATCCTTTCTCCATCTCTCTAAACCCCCAAAAACAATCCAAGAACACGACACAAAACCAGCAGCAGCTAACTCAACTTCGTACAGAGACAACCCAAACCCTAACTCAATCGTTAGGGTTTAAAACACAAACATATAGCGGCCACTACTACAAAATGAGGATTAGAGACCCCCTCATCAAGACCCTTTTCCATTAAACAAGGTCTTAAAAACTGTTTTTGAGCTACACAAAAATATCAAGACCTGTTTTGATGAAAAAAACCGGCTTCCATGTAAATAATAATTCCAGACCGGTTTTTAGATATTCAACACGTCTTTTTTAGGTTTATTGGAGACCGGGTTTAAGATTAGAAGCAGGTCTCGATGTGTTACACTAAAAATGGCCGGTTTAAATCAAAGACCCGGTCTAGTTTCTCTAAATTATTAAGCGGGACTTTAGCCCCCTTTTAATTTTCAAAGATTGAAAGTTTAAAACCCTATCCACACATTCCTCTTCTTCACCTAACATACACCCCACCCTAGTGCCATAGATGCTCTCAGTTACACCTCCGTCATACCACTGTGACACGCCAACCAAAACACATCTACCGCCGCCGCCACTCATGGTATCAACACCAAACCAATCTGCTAACGCCCCAATCCTGTTTATTCAGGTGTTTGGACCAAAGGTGCGTGTAAACAATAATTGGGTCTGTATTTTGCTTTAACTGCTTTATTTTTATATGAAAAATTATTTGTTTCAGTTGATTTGTTGTATTTTAGGCTTTGCTTGTTATACATAATAAACTATGTTAAGATCAGTTGAATAATTTGTTTGAATGTGAGGATTTCTAGGTGAAAGGTAGTTTACTTAAGTATGGTATATCTCATAAGCAGTTAGAGTTTTTATTTTTTTTATTGAAAAATAATTATTTAGGAAGCGATTCATGTGATTATGTGGTTTATTAGTTTAAGGTTGTTATTGTGTTTGGGATTCGACAACTATTCTTGACCACTAGCTTCTCACTTAGGTCGGTATATTTGTGGTTCCATCCTTATTGAGTAGACTCAATATCAGTCAAATACTGATGGAAAGAACATGGTTGGCTGCTTGTGTGAGCAGAACATCGTACATCATCAAAATTGAAAAGGTAACATTTCTAGGATGGGGTCCTTAGGTATGTGTTAACTACAAAGTTCATTGTGTTTATCAGTAATTTTGTTGGGATACTCTTATTGCTTGTATAGCTTGTGTTGTAATTTTGTTGTATTAGTTTGTGAAGGCTGAAGATATGTCACCATTATTGTCAACTCTTCACCTCAGAAGCTTATGGGATTGAATCTTCCTTTTGCAAACGGATATCAGTCAGTTAGCAATTCCGTCTTGTGTGCAAAAGCATCAATGCTTTTACAGGTTAGATATCCAGAATTGACCGTTTTAGTTTTAATTTGTTAATGCTATATATATTCTTTACCCGTTTTACATGTTTTCCAGAATGTTCCTCCGGCTCTCTTACTTCGGTTTTTGAGGGAACACCGGTCTGAATGGGCCGACAACAATATCGATGCTTACACAGCTGCAGCGGTTAAACTTGGTCCATGTAACTTACAAGGGACTCGAGTTGGTAATTTCGGGGGACAAGTGATTCTTCCACTGGCGCACACAATTGAACATGAAGAGGTGAGTTATATCACAGCTTTTATGATTCTTAAACGGGTGGTTGGGGAAACAGGTCAAATACAACGACGGTGGTATAATTTCTTTTGAATGAATAGTGTTTGTTTAATCAAGTATCGTTTTTGTGGTGTGTAGTTGCTGGAGGTTATTAAGATGGAGGGCGTTGGGCACTGTCCTGAAGATGCATTAATGCCAAGAGACATGTTTCTCCTGCAAGTGCGTGCTATTTTTTCGGTTATTTGTAGAAGTTGACCAAAAGTAGTATTTATTTGCATGCATTTTTCGTTATTTTCTACGTTAGATAAATTGCCGCCAACAATGTGATCTAACATTTCTGTCGTAAATACTGTTTCGGATAGGTATGCAATGGAATGGATGAGAATGCTGTTGGCATGTGTGCTGAACTCATATTTGCTCCCATCGATGCTTCTTTTGCTGATGATGCACCTCTTGTGCCATCCGGTTTTCGCATTATCCCTCTTGACTCGACCAAGGTTAGGCTTCGTGTTCACCTAGAGGAGCAACATGTGCGGGTTGGGTGGTTTGGGCAATGGGTCAAATGAGCTTGGGTCAAGACAAGTAGTTATATTTTGTATATGGGTTATTTGCATAAGAGCTTTGTTCATAACTAAAACTATGTTCAAAATACGCAGGATGGTTCAAGCCCCAATCGTACTCTCGATCTTGCTTCCGCTCTTGAGATTCGAGGATCAGGGAAAAAAATATCAAGTGACCTGAATGTTGCTAGTGGCACTGCAAGATCTGTAATGACAATAGCATTTGAATTTGTCTGTGAGAGTCACATGCAAGAAACCGTGGCTGCAATAGCCCGCCAATATGTACGCAACATCATATCATCGGTTCAAAGGGTGACACACATAAAATTGTTAAAGACTTAAAGCTCACTCTAGAATCTAAGTTGGACATTTGACATATTGAAGTATCCGGGGTATACCCCCTGAGTTGACGAGGCAGATGGGCAAAGACGCTATATTGGAGGGTAAAGTTTTTGTTGGAGGTAATTTTGATCGGTATAGGATTTTGATGCTTCAAGGGGAGATGGTACATGGTATGCACCTTCTGCTATAATTTTAGCATTTCTAGGATGGGGTCCTTAGGTATGTGTTAACTACAAAGTTCATTGTGTTTATCAGTAATTTTGTTGGGATACTCTTATTGCTTGTATAGCTTGTGTTGTAATTTTGTTGTATTAGTTTGTGAAGGCTGAAGATATGTGGTACATGGTTAGTGTTTGGTTGGCTCATTAGCTTAGAGTTGGTTCGCTTATAAAGCTAGTTGATAAAGATCCTGTAGTCACATGGCTTTTTCTCTGGGAGCTAGTCGATAAAGATCCTGTAGTCGCATGTCTAGGAGCTGGCCGATAAAGATCAACAAGTGATATGATTGTTGCGGATGGTCTTCCTACGCCGTACGCCGCTAATCAAGAGAGACTGGCCTTACCTCAGGTTACGTTTCTTAGCGTTTTATAAATCTCTTTTTTCCTTCACGTTATAGGTTATCAAATTGCTATTCAAATAGTAAGTTTCATGGACATATTTATTTACTAACTTTTACTTATGATCTCTGCAGATTGAGGATATTGTTTGTGCAACTAAAAGAGTCTCCTATAGATCTACATCAATGGCTACAAGTGCTTAACTAAGAGTTTAAAACTTTCGCGTAGGTTGTCAAATGTAACTTGTTTTAGTTGTTCTAGTTAAAATCTTACACATTGGTTGGTTGGAACATTTGATGTTTACAACAGTTGGTTGCTTTACTGGCATGCATACTTATTAATGATGTTTCTGATTGGCTTAAACTCAATATTACTTGTGTTACTCAAAATGCATGATTTAGGGGCTATTTCGGGTTGCTTTCAGAATACACTTATAGGGGCTGTTTGGGATTGCTTGTTGAAAGTGCTAACATGTTTAATAAGCAATCCAACACAGCTAATTTTTTTTTATTGTTAAACTAAGAATAGAGACATGTTTTACATCTTGAAACCGGTCTAAATTAGGTTTTTGAGACCTGTTGTTAAGACCACAACCTGTCTTCATTTTGTTTTAGAGACGTGTTTTAATCATCCAACCGGTCTCAAAAAGTGTAATCGAGACCTGTTTAGAAACCGGTCTCTATTTGATTTCACATGGAGAGCCCCCCTCATATAGACCATATGAAAAACCGGTCTTGATTTGTTTGTGGACGGGTCTCCAAAGTACATTTTGTAGTAGTGGGCTAACCTGCTCCCATGGTTTAATCGCATAAAAAAACAATGAAAACCAAGACCAATGAAGGAGTAATAACCAATTCGATCCGAATCAGAGCACTCACACAATCCGAATTAGGTTAAACCCAAAAAACAATTTTGTAAACCCTAATTAAAACGAATCACCAAATCAGAAGCACAGCAAGAAGAAACGCAGCAGGTAGATGCTAAGGATCCAAAGCTATGGTCGATGTGGATGGAAGTCGGTTAGGGATGTATTAAAATGTGTCAATAATGACCAAAGTGTATTTCTGATATTGAAATCAGATCGAATATTTTGATACTTTTCGTATTCGTTATACAGTTAGTACAATTCTATTTTCATTTTATAAGCGTTTGAATAAGCATTCCCAAAGTCAAAACTGCGTATTGTTGTTTAGTATAAGCAAGCCCAAACAGCCCTTTAGCAGTAATGCGCAGCTTTAAGGTCATCATTGTTGTTTTAACCATATTTCTAGAAATACAACCGTTTAGCTTTTGGATGTTGTCTCTCCCATTTGAAACGATAATAAACGGAGACTTTAGCTTTTACATCACTTTACGCTGTATACGTACTTACAATAGCTATTATGTTACCAAACGCTTTGAGAAAACAAATAACCACTGCTAATAACTGTTAATAATTGGTACTACAACTACAGCTAGTTTTGCAAACAATAGCCTTAGAGTTTATTAGTAGTTTTGAAAAAGTAGGCTTGAGACATGCTTCTTGCATAACACGTAACCTGTTTTGAAATGCAGTCCCAAACACCTCTTTATCTGTATGATTCAAATGTTCAGGTCCTTTTGGATCTTGGACCAATCATGTATGAACATCATATTGAAAGAGTATGAGTATGCACATCAGATTTGTGCAGGGACTCGTTTAACAGAGGGTGGTTTTGGTTTTATGTAATAAACACACAATACTTTATTAACCACACAAACGAACGTACATGTACATACATATATATAAGGTTCGAACCATTGTGGTGAACCATTGTGACTTTTCAAAAATAACTACCAATAACTAACTTTGTAACCGCTATATGGTTACAAACTATCTAACTAACACTATTGGTCCTTTGACTTTCAAAGACTTATGATTCTTGATTAAATTCGATGCCAACATTCACTCCCCTAATCAAGACATCATAATCTTAACTCTGTTTCTTGTTCATCTTCGATTGCAGCCTCGCTCCTTCTTCTTTGTCATTCTTGTTTTAAATTCCGATCGCCTTGTTACTTGTCCGGTCTTTCATGTTTAGCTGCCTTTCATTTGTTCCATGGATGATCTTCTTGATCATCGTCCTTGTACATACTTGCACTTCTTCCTTGGCTTCTCCTCTTGTGCTTCCTCTACGTGCACGCTTGTTTCTGCATCACCAAATGGTACATCTCCGACCATATTCAACCTTGGCTCTCCATGCCCCAACATACGTGCTTCCTCGTAGTACACTTTAACCATTCCTACGTACTCCTTTTCTTACCGTGTCTTATTCCCGCCATACATGCGTAAGACATCTTTCTGGAACGTCTCTTCTTGCAACTAACATGTTCTTTTTTCTGTTCTTCATTCTTCTTGCGTTTTGCCCAAAAAACGGTATCGTCTCCACGATCCTTCTTCGCTCTGTTTTTCGGGTTTTCTTGTTCTTCAATGGTGATAACTTCCTTTGACTGCAATTGATCGATCCACGTTAACCATACGCTCTGATACCATGTTGAGATCCTTTCGGATCTTGGACCAATCATGTGTGAACATCATATTGAAAGAGTATGAGTATGCACATAAGATTTGTGCAGGGACTCGTTTAACAGAGGGTGGTTTTGGTTTTATGTAATAAACACACAATACTTTATTAACCACACAAACGAACGTACATGTACATACATATATATAAGGTTCGAACCATTGTGGTGAACCATTGTGACTTTTCGAAAATAACTACCGATAACTAACTTTGTAACCGCTATATGGTTACAAACTATCTAACTAACACTATTGGTTCTTTGACTTTCAAAGACTTATGATTCTTGATTAAATTCGATGCCAACATCAAATGTATAGTGTAGGGGTACAAGTGTTATTTATTCAAATGAACATAGTATCGATTAAAATAAGGAAGATCCATTGACATTACAAATGAGTTGATAGTTTGATACATTGAGCGTGCTACTGTATGACTACTCTTGCAAACAACACATTCTTGAGCAGAAATGAAAATATAACATACACCATAGATGTCACTGTAAGTATCGTTATCGTCACTTCCTTTGCATAACTCAAGAAAAACATATGGGGTTTGATGAAGTTGATGTCGTCTCCAATCTGCCTTTAGAATTGAGAATCAGGCCATATGAAGTTGTTGCTCTTTCAAAGGGAAGAAATATTTAAGTTGTTAAGAAACTGTCGAATACACAGAGGTCACAATTTCAAGCATTTGACTCATAAATGGATCAATACATTATGTTACGTTTAATGGGTTCAACAGGCTGAAGACATTCATTAATCATTATTTTTAAACAAGTTTAAGAAAAGGAAAGACCACGTTTGCAGGTCAACCTGATCCAGTCTAGACTAAAATTTACCAGTTTGACTTGTTTCCCAACCTGACTAGCTGCCCGTTATGGAACACCTCTAGTTTAGATCATGTGTTACCTGTAAGGCTCCCAAGCTGCATTTCCAAGGGTCCACATCTAGGGTGTGACTGCTAAAGCATTAGCCAATGCTTTTCTGCAATACAAAGAAAAGGGGATACCAACGGGTTAGGACTGAAGTGTCATATATATGGTTCAAAATGTTAACGAGTCTATGTCAAAAAACAACCATTTGCAGTAGCAAAATTGGGGATCTTGCAACAAAAGTCAAACATATCAATAATGTTTTAAACACATAATTTTCTTGTGGAGCTGAAGTAATAACTTATGGAATGGGCTCAGAGCTATCACCAATGCCAAGGCTTATCATTTACACAAGAAAGAAATATAAGATATCACCAATGCCAAGGCTTATCATTTGTTCATCAGGGTATTTTAGCTTATGTGCAGCCATTCTTCTACGAATATGTAATTCCACCAACACATTTCATGTATCTAAAACTCATGTCCAAATGAAGAATAACAAGTTTCTATATCCATGTCTTATTTATAAGAAACATGTGACAGTGATACCGATGTAAACCTGAATCTATAGTGACAAAATATCGAGCCGTAATTTTACAAGTACCCTTGTATTCAGTGTATATATAGGCTTTCATGTTCTCTTTGGTCCACCTTATCTCTAAGCCCTCATGTTCTGTGATATCAACGAAAATGGCAAGCAAGTGTTCAGAGATGAAATGCCTAGTAGATCTTAAAAGAAATGCAAACATGAACTCAAATACAAAAGCTTTACCAATAAACTGCTAGTTTGAGGTCATATGAATAAGGCTGGCAAGGATTCTATGTGGAATCGAGCTTTAAACCAGCACTAATGGCGGCGTTAGATCTTTTAAAAAAAAGGACCAACAAACAATTGTTGAAGATTTTCGAACCTAAGCCGTCAACTTGAAACATGTAAAAAGTGATTTAAGGGTCTATGTTTATGTGGTCTAGGTGAAAAGAAATAAGAAAGCAAAGTAAACAAAAAAAAAGAAATAAAGCCGGGTTTTTATCTATAAAACAGGGCTCTATTTTGTTGCCGAATTAGACCTCGGTTTTTTCATTTCATAACCGGGCTTTGTGCCTTTGTTTTTTACGGACACCTTTATTGAGCCTTTTTTTCCTATTAACAGGGCTCAACAGATTCGGATCTAACCCTGCGATTCAATAATATGATCTAATCCAACATCATCGAATATCCTTCAAGTTAGGCATGGTTAGTTTAAAACTAGGTTTTGTTGAGTGTTCTTATTTGTTGGTTTTATTTGTTAGCTAAAAGTTATTTAATCTTTTGTCCTATTGTATGAAAGCTACTAATTTAGTTATATTAATCAAGGTGATTGTTTATTGTAGGACCAGGTTACTTGGTAAAGAATTCAAACAAGATAGATGAGTTTTGGTGTGCTTATGATCATAGAAATTAATCAAGGGGATTATTTTTTTGTAGGATTACTAGGTTATTAGATATTATCATTCTATTATATTTTTTTTTTCCTTTTTACCGTGCTTTGGTGTGATTATGATCATAGAAGGAAACGTTGAGCTTTTAGTCATACAAGAATTCATGTGGAAACCTTTGGATTTGAATTCGGAACACTTGCAAGATACAAGTCAACATACTCAAGCTGCAAGTTACTCAAGGTTAGAGCCGTATATGAGGGTGTGCGAAGTGTACTGTCGCAGGGCCTCCAAATTACAGGGCCTCAAAAATTTTATATGATATGTATATCTAAAGTCACAAGAAAACAAATTTTATGCACAACTATTTAAAGGCTTTAGAAAAAATGTAAAGCTTTAGGGTGTATTTTGGAGCTCAAACAAATAGAAACTAAACTGGGGTTAAATAAGGGGATGTATGTTTAAGCTTATTTATTGGCTTATGAGCTTATTTGACAATGCTTATATCTCATACGCCCATATTTTCCAGCTTATCTTCAGATTTGTGAGCTTATTATGACTTAAAGATGGATGATAAGCTCATAAACTAAAGCCAGACAAAGAAGAGCTTATGGAATATAAGCTTAACCAAATAAGACTTGTGGGCCATATTTTCCAGGTTATCTTCAGACTTGTGAGCTTATTATGACTTAAAGATGGAAGATAAGCTCATAAGCTAGAAAAAAGCTGGATAAAGATGAGCTTGTGAGATATAAGCTGAACCAGATAAAATCATAAGCCCAAAATTAGATTAACAAAATCCCCGTAAGTTCAAAGTTTTCACCTGAGTAACCTCCAATTAATATAATTGACAACCCTGTTATTATTATTATTATTATTATTATTATTACTATTATTATTATTATTATTATTATTATTATTATTATTATTATTATTAGTACATAAATCTAAATCTTCATCAATCACAAATCCACTATGTTATATTCTTTAACTAACCCTTCTTCATCTTCTTCATTTGATATCACCCACAACAATCCCTCTCTTACCATCACTCACTATCAGTCACCGATTTTAATCAAAGTCACCAAAATCTAAGACTTCTTTCTTAAAGAAGAAAAAAACTCACGAACAACTTTCATCGTACTAAAACTCTTCAAAATAACTTCAATCTCATATTAATGTAAACTCTAATTTTCATGTTTTCTTCATCCCTGTTTATTTTTACCATCCAAACACGCACCAACAATAAATCTTGAAACCCCATATGTTTTCTTCATCTCATTAAAGTTTTTCATTAAATTGCCTTCTTACATATCATTTTCCATTTCAACATCTAAAAACACAAATAAACACACACACGCCTCTTTATCCCTCATTAAAGTTCCGGCCAACCCACCGACGACTACCACCACATCATCTCAACTGAGCCGTCGACTTCACCTCGGGCAACCATTTTTTTTTCCTTTTATGGGCATACATGGTGTTTAATGTGCTTTATTAATATGGATTATGTTTAGTTTAAGTTTAGCTTTGGCCCATGGATGTTTTTTTGGGCTAATGATTCATTTGCTTCTCTCTCTATTATATATATCAACACTGTAGTGCGATCATCATTAACTAACAGTTTTATGCATTTCCAATTTTACGCTAAAATATGAATTTGGTAGCTATAAATGCATTCTTGTCCATTTCAGAATGTAGAACATAAAGCTTGACAATTGACCGTTGATAACAAAAGAAAATGTACCACGTACCTATCTCATTCGATATATCAATAGACATATACAAACACGTAGAAAAGCCATCGTTGACAAATGAACGAGCAACCAGAATGACATATTTCATCTTTTAGGACTACTGTTTCATCCAATAAACATTCACCTGTTTGTCAAAAATACATTATTAACATTATTCTATTGGAGCCATGGTGAATAACAACCGACAAAGTATGACTACATATATCCCACTTGTGAATATATAAGATTTAAATATTCAATCACATCATCTCAAGTAAATAGAATAATGCTTTATTCGGATTTGGATATTCAATCATATAGGCACCCATTTTTTGAAAGTAAACACTAAATTATATATTTATCACCAATTTCAGTCCAATATAATCCGGAGAATTATCAAACAGTAAGAATGAACCTAACATTAACATATTAAAATAATACAAATAAAAAACAAGTCACTCTAAAGTATTTCTTTGAACCCGTTTAAGATGAAAGTATGTTGGCTTAGCTCAAACACTGACAAGAAACCACTTCCTTTTCCGTATCAATCAGGAAAACAAGAAAACGTTACTCCCCAAACTATTTCTCACACAAAGTTAGCTTTTCAAAGTAGAAAAACGGTAGCATTCGTGTTTTCCCTAAAAAGGGAAGTATAAAAATGATAAAACACTGCGTGCTTATGAAATTGTGGAGGTTGATGAGTCCAGTGAAGAAACACGCATTACCGTCACACCACTAGTCAAAGTTGTGGGGTTTAAAATAGTGTTTCAACGACATCTCGACAACAAAGAAATAAAATTTATTCCGGAAAAAGACTTTCTTGATATATCGCATCAAATACCTTCATACCAGCTCACGGGTCGATCAAGAATCTGCAAACGCTCCAGAGGATTGTCTAGACCTGGACCCTGCAGCTATTCGTCCCAAGTTTCTTCATGTTTTAGCAATTGTTAAGGAAGACGATACAATGGTCCAAGTGCTGATGATGTTTGTTCCATTTTGGTACAAAATTCCTGAACTAGTAAACTGCTCTAGAAATCCAATAGTATAATACTTTTGTTGCATGTACATATTAAATGGGTAAATTGATGAGATTTCCTTGTGGTTAGATTTCTCATCAAGTGGGTTTAATTTTTTCTAATGATTATACGATCTATGATAAGATATGAATATGGAACTTTTTTTTTTTTTTTTTTTTTTTTTTTTTTTTTTTTTTTTTCATTTGAACCGTGGATGTTAAGATTCAAAATTGTTCTAGTTGAGAAATTTTATTTTTGAGCTATGTATTCTTGAATATGAGTAATATGCAAATTACTCATATTCAAGAATAATGAAGAGTAATATGCAAAAGTAATTCATTTTAAAATAAAGTAAAAAATGACATGCCATGTATTTTACCTTATGAATAGGTAACCCATTAAGAAAAAGGACGGAACTGGTAACTTTGGAACAAATTCAAAAGTTATACCGATGGTAATGAGATATTCCTAAGTCTGTTACCTAGACGAGGACATTTAGGAAAATTCGTTGTCTATCTAAGGACTTAACCCGTAATATTATCCTATCCGCTAGAAAAATATGTGAATATCACACATTCTCAATTGTTAATTCAAGACCCATAAGATATTGTCAAAAGACCATGACAGACTCAAATGTGTAGGTCACTGGTTGATCTTGAATTGAAAGTCAAATGAGGTTGTTAAACTTTGATGTGGACAGGTATCTGTGAAGTTAATATTTTGACCAAATCTGATCAAACATTGATATGTAATTAGGTTAGTGTTTATAATTGTATAGAAAGTCAAATGAGGCTGTTAAACTTTGATTGTGGCCTGGTATTTGTAAAGTCAATATCTCCGTGAACTATTAATTTATATAACTAATACATTACTATAAACATATTACTTACATTAATTAAAAGCATACCATCGATGCATACGTGTATGCCCCCAATAGGCTCACGTATTTCTAGCCATATAGTTACCAATAATTTGTAGTCTTGAGTGAGTATACATTATACAGATCACTTAGCCATGGGTTCTGTTTGAAACTATTATTTAAATACATGTCGATTTACGAAGTGGAAGCAAATGTATCGCAAGTGTATTAGTTTGTGTGTCTACGAGTTGCTAAGTATTTGGATGGGAAGTCATTGGTGATGCTGGCACCACCACCAAATGGTTCCTTAAAAGAAAAAATCATGTTGAGACTTCTAATTTTCTTTAGGAAACTTAATTCGATAATATTATCCTAAAAGCTAAAAAAATATGTGAATATCACACATTCTCAATTGTTAAGTCAAGACCCATAAGATAGTGTCAAAAGACCATGACAGACTCAAATGAGTAGGTCATTGGCTGCTCTTGAATTGTATAGAAAGTCAAATGAGGTTGTTAAACTTTGATCGTGGACCGGTATTTGTGAAGTTAATATTTTGACCAAATCTGATCAAACATTGATATGTAATTAAGTTAGTGTTTATAATTGTATAGAAAGTCAAATGAGGTTGTTAAACTTTGATGTGGACTGGTATTTGTGAAGTTAATATTTTGACCAAATCCGATCAAACATTGATATGTAATTAAGTTAATGTTTATAATTGCATTTACTGTTTGGATTTGTGAGTTGTATCGATTACCAAAAATATGTAACTAACAACTGATTTTGGAAGTTAGTGTATGCATCCTTAATTTATATGGTAACCGGGTCTTAAATTAAACATCAGCTCGAAATTAGTGTGTGCTATGTCATTATCTCATTGTCTAAGAATACATTGATTAGTATTGTTAGTAAAAGTTTTATTCGACGATAGAGTTGAGATCGAGCATACAATTTAGCCACTTACCGAAAACTCTTTGAATATAAATTGGATCCTTCGCAACGCACGGCAACCTAATTCCTCGTTTCACTTACAATTACGTAAACGAACATTAGAAGTACTCAATGAAGTGCGGCTACGAATGACACTTGTTAGTTACTTGTCTACGATATATGCAATATAAGTGTAGTCTTCCATATCCCTAAGTCTTCTTAAAAGTCCCGAGTGATTAATTATACAAGGAAAATAGTTGTTATAAGTCAAATTTTCTTGGTCAAGCTGAGATGGAGTGTGTGGACCATAGGCTGCATAATTAGTGTTATAAATCTTCTTAAATGTTTTCGCTGATTATACAAAATTTTGTCTTGCTAGTATATTCTGAATAAAAAGCCAATACTTATTCATATGATTTTAAGTAAATTTCCAAAAATGAAGTCTCCACAAGCATTAAGTTTCTCTTCATCTTCTTCTCATATTTCAATTCTCTTTTATGGTCTCGCGATTATGTGTTTTACTTCTGCCACCGTCTCTGCTTCCTATGGCGGTAATGAGACAGATTATCTTGCGTTGTTGTCATTTAAGTCAATGATCACCAAAGATCCATACCAAATTCTAACCTCGTGGAACCATTCATTTCATTTCTGTTACTGGAGTGGTATTTCATGTGGAAAGCGGCACAAACGAGTGACTGCTTTACGACTTATTTCGAAAGGCTTAGAAGGCTCGTTATCTCCTCATGTAGGAAACCTCAGCTTCCTCCGTGAGATTTCTCTCACAAACAATAGCTTTCAAGGAACCATTCCTCATGAACTTGGTCGTCTATCCAGGCTACGTCGTCTTAATCTTAATATTAATGAATTCAGTGGAGTCATTCCAACGAACTTGTCTGTTTGTTCTAACCTCGAAGTGCTTCATCTCGGTTCAAACATGCTAACTGGAAGAATACCCAAGGAGATTAGTTTACTCTCGAAAATTGCTATTCTTGTAATTCAGAAGAATAATTTAACAGGTGGAATCCCACCTTTCTTGGGGAATATTACATCAATGGAAGTGTTCACTGCTAGCAGGAACCCATTGGGTGGGAGAATTCCAGATACCTTGGGTCATTGGAAAAGCATGACGGAATTTCACTCTGGTGGCTGCAACTTATATGGAAGCATCCCACATTCCATTTTCAACCTCTCACTCCTAGTTAATTTAACCATAGCTGAAAATCACCTCACTGATAGTCTTCCTTCAGAAATTGGTAATCAGCTCCCAAATCTTGAGTTCCTTCAGTTATGGGGTAACGAACTGACCGGAGTTCTTCCACCTTCTCTTTCTAATTGTTCTAAATTGTGGTATCTTGAAATGGATGGCAACAATTTTAGTGGGAAGTTGACAATTGATTTTTCAAAACTAAGAGATATTAATATAATTAGATTATATGATAACAACTTCCATGGACGCGGAGAAGCTGATGACATGAGGTTTGTTGATTCTTTGAAAAACTGCACCAAATTAGTATGGTTGAGTCTTTCAAATTGCAACTTAAGAGGAATGCTTCCGATATCAATAGGTAATCTCTCTCATCAACTCAGCTATCTAGATTTAGAATACAATAAATTATTTGGAAGCCTCCCTTCAAGTATAGGTAGTCTAGTTGGTTTGACCTATTTAGATTTAGGGCCTAATTTATTCAAAGGAAATATCCCTACCACCATTAGTAAACTACAAAAGCTACAAGTTCTTGATCTAGATAGCAATCAATTTTCAGGGCCTATCCCTTATGCTATTGGGAACTTATCACTGTTGACAGAACTTTACTTAGATTACAACAAATTAGAAGGTCATGTTCCATCGAGCCTTGGGAATTGTAAAGAACTTAATAGTTTAAACCTTGATTACAATAGACTCCGTGGTAAAATACCCAAGCAACTTCTTCTACTTCCATCACTGACTAATTTTTTAAGTCTTGAAGGAAACAGCCTGTCTGGTTCAATTCCAACAGAAATTAAAAACCTCAAAATGTTGAGCTATCTGGATTTATCATATAATAATTTATCAGGTACCATTACTAGTAGCCTTGGTGAGTGTATTAGCCTAACAAAGTTAGACCTTAGTGTCAACAGATTTCAAGGCGTAATACCATCTTCATTAAGTTCCTTGGGAGGATTGGGGGTACTCGACATTTCTGAAAATAATTTATCAGGTAGAATTCCACAATTTTTAGGGAAATGGAAATCCTTAGAGTATTTGAACCTATCCTTTAATGATTTTGAGGGTGAAGTACCAGTTGAAGGAGTGTTTGCCAATGCAAGTTTATTTTCGGTTTTGGGGAACAATAAGCTTTGTGGTGGTTTGGTTACACTTGAGTTACCCAAATGCAAGGAGACGGGTAGTAAGAAAAAAAGGTTTCCTTTCTTCATATTAGTCATCGTGATTGCAGTCACGTTGCTCGTCGTATTTTGTTGTGTGTATCTTTTGTGTAAGAAGAAACGCAATAATCAACCATCTCACTCATCAGGGAGTGAACGGTTCATGAAAGTTTCATACCATCAACTTCTCAAGGCTACCGATGGGTTCTCTACAACAAATTTGATTGGAGAGGGTGGGTTTAGTTCTGTTTATAAAGGGATCCTCAATCCTGATGATGACAAATTTGTTGCAATCAAGGTGCTGCATCTTCAAAATAAAGGAGCTCACAAAAGTTTTATAGCAGAATGTGAAGCATGGCGGAATATTCGGCACCGTAATCTATTGAAGATAATAACTTCATGTTCGAGTACCGATTTCCAAGGCAATGATTTTAAAGCGCTGGTTTACGAGTTTATGCCCAATGGAAGTGTACACGATTGGCTTCATTCAAGTGCATATACATCGAAACTGAACCTTCTTCAAAGAATAAATATTCTTAGAGATGTTGCCATCGCACTTGATTATCTTCACAATCGCTGCCAAACAACGATTGTTCACGGTGACTTGAAGCCAAGTAACATTCTGCTTGATGATGATATGATGGCTCATGTTGGAGACTTTGGTTTAGCTCGCCTACTTGGTACAAACTTAAGCCAAAACAGCTCAACCGGGGTTAAAGGAACAATTGGTTATGCACCTCCAGGTAATTCCACTTTTTTTCCATGATGCCTATATTTATTTACAGGTTAAACTTTGTAAATTAATTAATTGTTATTCATTTGTAGAGTATGGTATCGGGAGCGAGATGACTAGTTGTGGGGACGTCTATAGTTTTGGAATATTATTACTAGAAGTGATGACTGGGAAAAAGCCGACAGACGGCATGTTTACTAATGGTCTTAGCCTTCATAAATTTGCTTACATGGCGTTACCGGATCATGTAATCGAGGTTATTGATGATGATACAATTGTGTTGCAAAGTACCGAAGCAAATGCAAAGAAAGTGGAAGAATGTTTGGTTGCAATTATCAAGATTGGAGTATCGTGCTCTGTGGATTCCCCACCACAGCGGATGAAAATTGAAATTGTTGTCAACGAGTTGCAGCGCATTCTCGATGTGCTTCAAAATATATCAGGTACTCTGTTCTGCCATTTTGTAAAATCTGATTTTACATGAGTTTGTTAAAAATCATCTCTAAAATGGTTTTATTTTTCAACTCTTTCAGGTCTATCATCAAGCTTTTATCGTGAAGTTGTAGGAAACTGCAACAAGGAGCAGTGCATGTCGTAGTTAAATAAATGTTAAGTTGTTAAAGATGTTCGTAATTGTGGTTTAAGTTTCTTGTTGCATAAGTGTACGAGATATAAGAGTACGTTTACTTTGGTGGTGACGTATCATATGTATCAAGCATGTTTCTAAGTGTGGTTTAATTTCCATGAATCCAATTTGTGGTAGTGAATTCTACTTAAGTTCTACTTGGTGTTCGATTCCTTAATGATCAGCCTAATTTTATTCTTGTTCTTTGACTTTCAATTTCATAAATTTGACTTTTTTTATGAATATCTGAATGAGAAAGTTCAAGGCTTCCCCCTCTTCTGGTTTCGAGTAGTGTATGGTTCAATTTTATAGAAAGTTAACCTCATGTTTTGTATAGTGTATTATTACTGCAAGTATACTGTATTAAAAATGGGTCAATAATGACGAAAGTGGAATTCTGATACATAAATCAGCTCGAATATTTTGATATACAGTTGGTCCAACAGACGTACATTCACATTAGAGACTTGAAACTTGAGAGTGTTGCCAAAGTTACTACTTAATGGAAGTTTAATTAACAAAAAAGGTTTAGTTATTGATTGTCCTAAAAATATAGATAAAACTGAACTAGGTCAATTAAATTACAAAAAACGAGTCTTGTATCTACTTACTAATGTAATGTGGAAACGTGAAACTGTACACCCACTCTTGTGAAACAAACCAAAGAACAGCGAAAACTAAAATGGGTCAAATGGGTAGGACTCAAAAAATATCATTAACTGAACGTGTCATTATTTTGTTCCATTCCATCAGAGATTGAAGACCTCAAGATGTTGAACCATCTCGATTTATCACTAAAATGGGTCAAATGGGTAGACTCAAAAAACATCTTTAACTGAACGTGTCATTATTTTGTTCCATTCCATCAGAGATTGAAGGCCTCAAGATGTTGAACCATCTCGATTTATCTTATAATAATTTATCATGCATTAGCCTTACAATGTTAAACCTACAAGGCAACCACTACAATCATTTATCAGATACCATTACTGAGATAATTCAGCTATGAATGAATTTGTTGCTCTTCTTTTCAGAAATGAACATAGTATTGATTCAAATAAGGAAGATTCATTGACATTACAAATGAGTTGATACTGTATGACTACTCTTGCAAGCAACACATCTAAAAAGACACACGCCAACCTTATTAACTGCTAGAGCAGAAATGAAACTAAAACATACACCATAGACGTCACTGTAAGTATTGTTATCATCACTGCCTTTGAATAACTCGAGAAAAATACAAATACATCCCAATGTATAAAGTACCTTTCTTTTTTATACCAAATAGCTTATTAACCTCTTAAAATAATCAGTGATTAGAAGCCACAAGGTCAGCAACCAAAAACCCATCTCACCAAATCTCTCATTTCTTGAAACTTTGACTACCAAACAATTTTGAAGTTAAATTTGGGGATTTTGTTTAAATTGAGGGAATTTAATAAAGGGTTACTGTTTCGTTGGTGTTAGAGCAGCAGGGTGGTGGTGGCTGTCGGAGATGGTGGTGGTTGTTAGAAATTGTTTCAGAAAAGTGATAATGAGAACCCATAAATTAAATCCATGTTGCCATTGTTGGCATAATGTCTGACCGAGCATATGGGAAGACAAACAGATTCCAAGCATATGGACATTTACAATTCTAGTTTAATTAGGACTCCTTATTTGTTAAGGACTATCTTGCTTTATTAGAATTGTAGTAGGATTAGAAAGCATATTCTAAACACCTATATATACCAGCCGAGCTTGTGGTTGGATGTATGAGAAAAACCGATCAGTTTTAGAGCCTATATTTTACTGATTAAAGGAAAGCATATTCCAGGAAAACTTGCACGTGATTGTTTGTGATTGTTCCACTTTTATTTGTTATGTTCTTGTTTCAGTGCGTGTGAATCAAGACCTGTGGACTTGAATTGGTATCAAGAGCAAGGTTATTCAACAGCAAGTGATCGACCAAAGGGTTCTTAAGCATAAGTCGACCAAGGGTTCTTGGTTTTTACAACAAGCAGAAGGATCGACAAGGGTTTTAACCAAGAAGGATCACAAGGGTTTCACCAAGAAGTCGATCACAAGGGTTTCACCAAGAAGTCGATCACAAGGGTTTTACTAGGTTTCGACTTAAGCAAGAAGTCGATCAAACCTAGGGCTGGAAGTCGAACCAACTACACCGGTAACTTACAGAAGGCGTTCAAGAAAGATGGTGCAAGGCGAGTCGAGTCAACCACCTCCTATTGAACATTCTAAGACGGCTCTTCAATGTCCAATGTTAACAAGCACGAACTATAACATATGGGCAATAAGAGTTAAAGCGGTATTCCGAGTCCATGGAATACTTGATGCACTGGAACCAAAGGAAGGAACACAAGTCGTTGATAACCAAGATCACATGGCAATTGTGTTACTTTTCCAGGCGATTCCAGAAGAACTTGTTTTTCAAGTTTCAAAATTCAACACAGCCAAAGAAATCTGGGAAGCTTTAAAGACCAGGTATGTGGGTGTTGATCGGGTTCGTGAAGCAAGGTTGCAAACCTTGGAGACGGAATTCGAATCTTTAAAGATGAAAGTCAACGAATCAGTCGATGACTTTGCAGCTAGGTTGGGCAAAATTGTAACAGAAGTCAATAGCTTGGGAACAGTTTATGAAGACAAGAAACTTGCATCCGTTCCGGATAGGTATGTTGCAATTGTTGCCTCAATAGAACAATTTGCTGACTTGAATACTATGTCTTTTCAAGAAGCAATTGGAAGGTTGAAAGCTTTTGAAGGAAGAATGAAGGGTGTTGACACCACTTCTGAAGATCAAGGCAAGTTGATGTTCGGAAGGGCTGAAAGATATGATAAGAAAGGTCGAGGAAGGAATTCCTCTGGTGGCAACGGTAAAGGTCAAAAATTTTCTTCTCAAAACAAATCTCGTGGTAGTGGTCAAGCTAATAACCACAACCGTGGAAACCAAATCTCGTGGTGAATAACAACCGACAAAGTATGACTACATATATCCCACTTGTGAATATATAAGATTTAAATATTCAATCACATCATCTCAAGTAAATAGAATAATGCTTTATTCGGATTTGGATATTCAATCATATAGGCACCCATTTTTTGAAAGTAAACACTAAATTATATATTTATCACCAATTTCAGTCCAATATAATCCGGAGAATTATCAAACAGTAAGAATGAACCTAACATTAACATATTAAAATAATACAAATAAAAAACAAGTCACTCTAAAGTATTTCTTTGAACCCGTTTAAGATGAAAGTATGTTGGCTTAGCTCAAACACTGACAAGAAACCACTTCCTTTTCCGTATCAATCAGGAAAACAAGAAAACGTTACTCCCCAAACTATTTCTCACACAAAGTTAGCTTTTCAAAGTAGAAAAACGGTAGCATTCGTGTTTTCCCTAAAAAGGGAAGTATAAAAATGATAAAACACTGCGTGCTTATGAAATTGTGGAGGTTGATGAGTCCAGTGAAGAAACACGCATTACCGTCACACCACTAGTCAAAGTTGTGGGGTTTAAAATAGTGTTTCAACGACATCTCGACAGCAAAGAAATAAAATTTATTCCGGAAAAAGACTTTCTTGATATATCGCATCAAATACCTTCATACCAGCTCACGGGTCGATCAAGAATCTGCAAACGCTCCAGAGGATTGTCTAGACCTGGACCCTGCAGCTATTCGTCCCAAGTTTCTTCATGTTTTAGCAATTGTTAAGGAAGACGATACAATGGTCCAAGTGCTGATGATGTTTGTTCCATTTTGGTACAAAATTCCTGAACTAGTAAACTGCTCTAGAAATCCAATAGTATAATACTTTTGTTGCATGTACATATTAAATGGGTAAATTGATGAGATTTCCTTGTGGTTAGATTTCTCATCAAGTGGGTTTAATTTTTTCTAATGATTATACGATCTAATGATAAGATATGAATATGGAACTTTTTTTTTTTTTTTTTTTTTTTTTTTTTCATTTGAACCGTGGATGTTAAGATTCAAAATTGTTCTAGTTGAGAAATTTTATTTTTGAGCTATGTATTCTTGAATATGAGTAATATGCAAATTACTCATATTCAAGAATAATGAAGAGTAATATGCAAAAGTAATTCATTTTAAAATAAAGTAAAAAATGACATGCCATGTATTTTACCTTATGAATAGGTAACCCATTAAGAAAAAGGACGGAACTGGTAACTTTGGAACAAATTCAAAAGTTATACCGATGGTAATGAGATATTCCTAAGTCTGTTACCTAGACAAGGACATTTAGGAAAATTCGTTGTCTATCTAAGGACTTAACCCGTAATATTATCCTATCCGCTAGAAAAATATGTGAATATCACACATTCTCAATTGTTAATTCAAGACCCATAAGATATTGTCAAAAGACCATGACAAACTCAAATGTGTAGGTCACTGGTTGATCTTGAATTGAAAGTCAAATGAGGTTGTTAAACTTTGATGTGGACAGGTATCTGTGAAGTTAATATTTTGACCAAATCTGATCAAACATTGATATGTAATTAGGTTAGTGTTTATAATTGTATAGAAAGTCAAATGAGGCTGTTAAACTTTGATTGTGGCCTGGTATTTGTAAAGTCAATATCTCCGTGAACTATTAATTTATATAATTAATACATTACTATAAACATATTACTTACATTAATTAAAAGCATACCATCGATGCATACGTGTATGCCCCCAATAGGCTCACGTATTTCTAGCCATATAGTTACCAATAATTTGTAGTCTTGAGTGAGTATACATTATACAGATCACTTAGCCATGGGTTCTGTTTGAAACTATTATTTAAATACATGTCGATTTACGAAGTGGAAGCAAATGTATCGCAAGTGTATTAGTTTGTGTGTCTACGAGTTGCTAAGTATTTGGATGGGAAGTCATTGGTGATGCTGGCACCACCACCAAATGGTTCCTTAAAAGAAAAAATCATGTTGAGACTTCTAATTTTCTTTAGGAAACTTAATTCGATAATATTATCCTAAAAGCTAAAAAAATATGTGAATATCACACATTCTCAATTGTTAAGTCAAGACCCATAAGATAGTGTCAAAAGACCATGACAGACTCAAATGAGTAGGTCATTGGCTGCTCTTGAATTGTATAGAAAGTCAAATGAGGTTGTTAAACTTTGATCGTGGACCGGTATTTGTGAAGTTAATATTTTGACCAAATCTGATCAAACATTGATATGTAATTAAGTTAGTGTTTATAATTGTATAGAAAGTCAAATGAGGTTGTTAAACTTTGATGTGGACTGGTATTTGTGAAGTTAATATTTTGACCAAATCCGATCAAACATTGATATGTAATTAAGTTAATGTTTATAATTGCATTTACTGTTTGGATTTGTGAGTTGTATCGATTACCAAAAATATGTAACTAACAACTGATTTTGGAAGTTAGTGTATGCATCCTTAATTTATATGGTAACCGGGTCTTAAATTAAACATCAGCTCGAAATTAGTGTGTGCTATGTCATTATCTCATTGTCTAAGAATACATTGATTAGTATTGTTAGTAAAAGTTTTATTCGACGATAGAGTTGAGATCGAGCATACAATTTAGCCACTTACCGAAAACTCTTTGAATATAAATTGGATCCTTCGCAACGCACGGCAACCTAATTCCTCGTTTCACTTACAATTACGTAAACGAACATTAGAAGTACTCAATGAAGTGCGGCTACGAATGACACTTGTTAGTTACTTGTCTACGATATATGCAATATAAGTGTAGTCTTCCATATCCCTAAGTCTTCTTAAAAGTCCCGAGTGATTAATTATACAAGGAAAATAGTTGTTATAAGTCAAATTTTCTTGGTCAAGCTGAGATGGAGTGTGTGGACCATAGGCTGCATAATTAGTGTTATAAATCTTCTTAAATGTTTTCGCTGATTATACAAAATTTTGTCTTGCTAGTATATTCTGAATAAAAAGCCAATACTTATTCATATGATTTTAAGTAAATTTCCAAAAATGAAGTCTCCACAAGCATTAAGTTTCTCTTCATCTTCTTCTCATATTTCAATTCTCTTTTATGGTCTCGCGATTATGTGTTTTACTTCTGCCACCGTCTCTGCTTCCTATGGCGGTAATGAGACAGATTATCTTGCGTTGTTGTCATTTAAGTCAATGATCACCCAAGATCCATACCAAATTCTAACCTCGTGGAACCATTCATTTCATTTCTGTTACTGGAGTGGTATTTCATGTGGAAAGCGGCACAAACGAGTGACTGCTTTACGACTTATTTCGAAAGGCTTAGAAGGCTCGTTATCTCCTCATGTAGGAAACCTCAGCTTCCTCCGTGAGATTTCTCTCACAAACAATAGCTTTCAAGGAACCATTCCTCATGAACTTGGTCGTCTATCCAGGCTACGTCGTCTTAATCTTAATATTAATGAATTCAGTGGAGTCATTCCAACGAACTTGTCTGTTTGTTCTAACCTCGAAGTGCTTCATCTCGGTTCAAACATGCTAACTGGAAGAATACCCAAGGAGATTAGTTTACTCTCGAAAATTGCTATTCTTGTAATTCAGAAGAATAATTTAACAGGTGGAATCCCACCTTTCTTGGGGAATATTACATCAATGGAAGTGTTCACTGCTAGCAGGAACCCATTGGGTGGGAGAATTCCAGATACCTTGGGTCATTGGAAAAGCATGACGGAATTTCACTCTGGTGGCTGCAACTTATATGGAAGCATCCCACATTCCATTTTCAACCTCTCACTCCTAGTTAATTTAACCATAGCTGAAAATCACCTCACTGATAGTCTTCCTTCAGAAATTGGTAATCAGCTCCCAAATCTTGAGTTCCTTCAGTTATGGGGTAACGAACTGACCGGAGTTCTTCCACCTTCTCTTTCTAATTGTTCTAAATTGTGGTATCTTGAAATGGATGGCAACAATTTTAGTGGGAAGTTGACAATTGATTTTTCAAAACTAAGAGATATTAATATAATTAGATTATATGATAACAACTTCCATGGACGCGGAGAAGCTGATGACATGAGGTTTGTTGATTCTTTGAAAAACTGCACCAAATTAGTATGGTTGAGTCTTTCAAATTGCAACTTAAGAGGAATGCTTCCGATATCAATAGGTAATCTCTCTCATCAACTCAGCTATCTAGATTTAGAATACAATAAATTATTTGGAAGCCTCCCTTCAAGTATAGGTAGTCTAGTTGGTTTGACCTATTTAGATTTAGGGCCTAATTTATTCAAAGGAAATATCCCTACCACCATTAGTAAACTACAAAAGCTACAAGTTCTTGATCTAGATAGCAATCAATTTTCAGGGCCTATCCCTTATGCTATTGGGAACTTATCACTGTTGACAGAACTTTACTTAGATTACAACAAATTAGAAGGTCATGTTCCATCGAGCCTTGGGAATTGTAAAGAACTTAATAGTTTAAACCTTGATTACAATAGACTCCGTGGTAAAATACCCAAGCAACTTCTTCTACTTCCATCACTGACTAATTTTTTAAGTCTTGAAGGAAACAGCCTGTCTGGTTCAATTCCAACAGAAATTAAAAACCTCAAAATGTTGAGCTATCTGGATTTATCATATAATAATTTATCAGGTACCATTACTAGTAGCCTTGGTGAGTGTATTAGCCTAACAAAGTTAGACCTTAGTGGCAACAGATTTCAAGGCGTAATACCATCTTCATTAAGTTCCTTGGGAGGATTGGGGGTACTCGACATTTCTGAAAATAATTTATCAGGTAGAATTCCACAATTTTTAGGGAAATGGAAATCCTTAGAGTATTTGAACCTATCCTTTAATGATTTTGAGGGTGAAGTACCAGTTGAAGGAGTGTTTGCCAATGCAAGTTTATTTTCGGTTTTGGGGAACAATAAGCTTTGTGGTGGTTTGGTTACACTTGAGTTACCCAAATGCAAGGAGACGGGTAGTAAGAAAAAAAGGTTTCCTTTCTTCATATTAGTCATCGTGATTGCAGTCACGTTGCTCGTCGTATTTTGTTGTGTGTATCTTTTGTGTAAGAAGAAACGCAATAATCAACCATCTCACTCATCAGGGAGTGAACGGTTCATGAAAGTTTCATACCATCAACTTCTCAAGGCTACCGATGGGTTCTCTACAACAAATTTGATTGGAGAGGGTGGGTTTAGTTCTGTTTATAAAGGGATCCTCAATCCTGATGATGACAAATTTGTTGCAATCAAGGTGCTGCATCTTCAAAATAAAGGAGCTCACAAAAGTTTTATAGCAGAATGTGAAGCATGGCGGAATATTCGGCACCGTAATCTATTGAAGATAATAACTTCATGTTCGAGTACCGATTTCCAAGGCAATGATTTTAAAGCGCTGGTTTACGAGTTTATGCCCAATGGAAGTGTACACGATTGGCTTCATTCAAGTGCATATACATCGAAACTGAACCTTCTTCAAAGAATAAATATTCTTAGAGATGTTGCCATCGCACTTGATTATCTTCACAATCGCTGCCAAACAACGATTGTTCACGGTGACTTGAAGCCAAGTAACATTCTGCTTGATGATGATATGATGGCTCATGTTGGAGACTTTGGTTTAGCTCGCCTACTTGGTACAAACTTAAGCCAAAACAGCTCAACCGGGGTTAAAGGAACAATTGGTTATGCACCTCCAGGTAATTCCACTTTTTTTCCATGATGCCTATATTTATTTACAGGTTAAACTTTGTAAATTAATTAATTGTTATTCATTTGTAGAGTATGGTATCGGGAGCGAGATGACTAGTTGTGGGGACGTCTATAGTTTTGGAATATTATTACTAGAAGTGATGACTGGGAAAAAGCCGACAGACGGCATGTTTACTAATGGTCTTAGCCTTCATAAATTTGCTTACATGGCGTTACCGGATCATGTAATCGAGATTATTGATGATGATACAATTGTGTTGCAAAGTACCGAAGCAAATGCAAAGAAAGTGGAAGAATGTTTGGTTGCAATTATCAAGATTGGAGTATCGTGCTCTGTGGATTCCCCACCACAGCGGATGAAAATTGAAATTGTTGTCAACGAGTTGCAGCGCATTCTCGATGTGCTTCAAAATATATCAGGTACTCTGTTCTGCCATTTTGTAAAATCTGATTTTACATGAGTTTGTTAAAAATCATCTCTAAAATGGTTTTATTTTTCAACTCTTTCAGGTCTATCATCAAGCTTTTATCGTGAAGTTGTAGGAAACTGCAACAAGGAGCAGTGCATGTCGTAGTTAAATAAATGTTAAGTTGTTAAAGATGTTCGTAATTGTGGTTTAAGTTTCTTGTTGCATAAGTGTACGAGATATAAGAGTACGTTTACTTTGGTGGTGACGTATCATATGTATCAAGCATGTTTCTAAGTGTGGTTTAATTTCCATGAATCCAATTTGTGGTAGTGAATTCTACTTAAGTTCTACTTGGTGTTCGATTCCTTAATGATCAGCCTAATTTTATTCTTGTTCTTTGACTTTCAATTTCATAAATTTGACTTTTTTTATGAATATCTGAATGAGAAAGTTCAAGGCTTCCCCCTCTTCTGGTTTCGAGTAGTGTATGGTTCAATTTTATAGAAAGTTAACCTCATGTTTTGTATAGTGTATTATTACTGCAAGTATACTGTATTAAAAATGGGTCAATAATGACGAAAGTGGAATTCTGATACATAAATCAGCTCGAATATTTTGATATACAGTTGGTCCAACAGACGTACATTCACATTAGAGACTTGAAACTTGAGAGTGTTGCCAAAGTTACTACTTAATGGAAGTTTAATTAACAAAAAAGGTTTAGTTATTGATTGTCCTAAAAATATAGATAAAACTGAACTAGGTCAATTAAATTACAAAAAACGAGTCTTGTATCTACTTACTAATGTAATGTGGAAACGTGAAACTGTACACCCACTCTTGTGAAACAAACCAAAGAACAGCGAAAACTAAAATGGGTCAAATGGGTAGGACTCAAAAAATATCATTAACTGAACGTGTCATTATTTTGTTCCATTCCATCAGAGATTGAAGACCTCAAGATGTTGAACCATCTCGATTTATCACTAAAATGGGTCAAATGGGTAGACTCAAAAAACATCTTTAACTGAACGTGTCATTATTTTGTTCCATTCCATCAGAGATTGAAGGCCTCAAGATGTTGAACCATCTCGATTTATCTTATAATAATTTATCATGCATTAGCCTTACAATGTTAAACCTACAAGGCAACCACTACAATCATTTATCAGATACCATTACTGAGATAATTCAGCTATGAATGAATTTGTTGCTCTTCTTTTCAGAAATGAACATAGTATTGATTCAAATAAGGAAGATTCATTGACATTACAAATGAGTTGATACTGTATGACTACTCTTGCAAGCAACACATCTAAAAAGACACACGCCAACCTTATTAACTGCTAGAGCAGAAATGAAACTAAAACATACACCATAGACGTCACTGTAAGTATTGTTATCATCACTGCCTTTGAATAACTCGAGAAAAATACAAATACATCCCAATGTATAAAGTACCTTTCTTTTTTATACCAAATAGCTTATTAACCTCTTAAAATAATCAGTGATTAGAAGCCACAAGGTCAGCAACCAAAAACCCATCTCACCAAATCTCTCATTTCTTGAAACTTTGACTACCAAACAATTTTGAAGTTAAATTTGGGGATTTTGTTTAAATTGAGGGAATTTAATAAAGGGTTACTGTTTCGTTGGTGTTAGAGCAGCAGGGTGGTGGTGGCTGTCGGAGATGGTGGTGGTTGTTAGAAATTGTTTCAGAAAAGTGATAATGAGAACCCATAAATTAAATCCATGTTGCCATTGTTGGCATAATGTCTGACCGAGCATATGGGAAGACAAACAGATTCCAAGCATATGGACATTTACAATTCTAGTTTAATTAGGACTCCTTATTTGTTAAGGACTATCTTGCTTTATTAGAATTGTAGTAGGATTAGAAAGCATATTCTAAACACCTATATATACCAGCCGAGCTTGTGGTTGGATGTATGAGAAAAACCGATCAGTTTTAGAGCCTATATTTTACTGATTAAAGGAAAGCATATTCCAGGAAAACTTGCACGTGATTGTTTGTGATTGTTCCACTTTTATTTGTTATGTTCTTGTTTCAGTGCGTGTGAATCAAGACCTGTGGACTTGAATTGGTATCAAGAGCAAGGTTATTCAACAGCAAGTGATCGACCAAAGGGTTCTTAAGCATAAGTCGACCAAGGGTTCTTGGTTTTTACAACAAGCAGAAGGATCGACAAGGGTTTTAACCAAGAAGGATCACAAGGGTTTCACCAAGAAGTCGATCACAAGGGTTTCACCAAGAAGTCGATCACAAGGGTTTTACTAGGTTTCGACTTAAGCAAGAAGTCGATCAAACCTAGGGCTGGAAGTCGAACCAACTACACCGGTAACTTACAGAAGGCGTTCAAGAAAGATGGTGCAAGGCGAGTCGAGTCAACCACCTCCTATTGAACATTCTAAGACGGCTCTTCAATGTCCAATGTTAACAAGCACGAACTATAACATATGGGCAATAAGAGTTAAAGCGGTATTCCGAGTCCATGGAATACTTGATGCACTGGAACCAAAGGAAGGAACACAAGTCGTTGATAACCAAGATCACATGGCAATTGTGTTACTTTTCCAGGCGATTCCAGAAGAACTTGTTTTTCAAGTTTCAAAATTCAACACAGCCAAAGAAATCTGGGAAGCTTTAAAGACCAGGTATGTGGGTGTTGATCGGGTTCGTGAAGCAAGGTTGCAAACCTTGGAGACGGAATTCGAATCTTTAAAGATGAAAGTCAACGAATCAGTCGATGACTTTGCAGCTAGGTTGGGCAAAATTGTAACAGAAGTCAATAGCTTGGGAACAGTTTATGAAGACAAGAAACTTGCATCCGTTCCGGATAGGTATGTTGCAATTGTTGCCTCAATAGAACAATTTGCTGACTTGAATACTATGTCTTTTCAAGAAGCAATTGGAAGGTTGAAAGCTTTTGAAGGAAGAATGAAGGGTGTTGACACCACTTCTGAAGATCAAGGCAAGTTGATGTTCGGAAGGGCTGAAAGATATGATAAGAAAGGTCGAGGAAGGAATTCCTCTGGTGGCAACGGTAAAGGTCAAAAATTTTCTTCTCAAAACAAATCTCGTGGTAGTGGTCAAGCTAATAACCACAACCGTGGAAACCAAAACAACTCCGGGAGCAATACGGATCAAAAGAAGAACAAAAGTCGAGACCTTTCAAAGATTCAATGCTTCAGATGTGATGAATATGGTCACTTTGCTTCAAATTTTCCCGAACGCAGTGTACAAAAGAAAAAGCATGAAGCAAACCTTTTGAAAACGGAGGATGATGATGACCCGACACTTTTTATGATGAAAAGCGTTCAAGAAGTAGTTTTCTTGAATGAAGAAAAGATTATCCCAAACCAATTGAATACTAAGCCAAACGAGGAAGACACTTGGTATTTGGATAATGGAGCAAGTAATCACATGACGGGGATCCGAGAATACTTTTCGGAGTTGAATGAGAATATCTCCGGCAGAGTGAAGTTTGGTGATAACTCCTACATCAAGATAAAAGGGAAGGGTTCGATAATCATTGAAGGGAAAACGGGTGAGCAACGGTTAATCACTGGAGTCTATTACCTACCCGAGCTAAAAAGCAACATAATTAGTCTTGGGCAAGCTACCGAAGGCGGATGTGACATTCGTATGAAAGGTAACCTTCTTACTATGCGTGACTCAGATGGCAAGCTTCTGATGAAGGTTCCTAGAACAAGTAATAGACTTTACAAGATTAAGCTCCAAGTTGGAAGTCCGGTGTGTCTCAAAGCAAAGATGGAAGATGATGCTTGGTTATGGCATGCTAGGATGGGTCACATTAATTTCGAGACGATGGAATTAATGGCAAGGAAGGGCATGGTTGAAAAGTTGCCAATAATTCATCAAGAGAACAAGTTGTGTGAATCTTGCTTGGTAGGAAAACAAACCAAGAAGGCGTTTCCTAAAGCTGCAAAATTTAAGGCAACACATCCTCTTCAACTTATACATTCCGACCTATGTGGACCAATTTCTCCACCATCCATAGCGGGCAACAGGTACATATTTGTTCTTATTGATGACTTCTCACGCTTTATGTGGATTTTTACCTTGAAGGAAAAAGGAGAAGCATTTGAATACTTCAAAAAGTTCAAAGCTTTAGTTGAGAAGAAGTCGGGAAAGAAGATTATAACCCTAAGGACCGTTAGAGGAGGTGAGTTCACTTCAAAAGAATTTACCAACTTTTGTGAAAACGAGGGTATAACAAGACATCTAACCACTCCCTACACACCACAACAAAATGGAGTCGTGGAAAGGAGAAACCGGACTCTTATGAGAATGACTAGAAGCATCTTGAAAGCACGAGACGTACCAAACTATATGTGGGCTGAAGGAGTTAGACACGCTACATTCTTGATTAATAGAGTTTCAACTCGAGCTCTAGTTAATCAAACTCCATATGAGGCTTTCAAAAGAAAAAAGCCTAACTTGGAGGGTTTGCGGGTATTTGGATGTGTGGCTTATGCAACGGGAACAAGGCCATATTTACATAAGTTAGACGACAGGTCAACACGACTCATTTACATCAGAAACGAGCCAGGTACAAAAGGTTTTCGACTGTTCAATCCAAGACTAAAGAAGATAGTGGTATGTCGTGATGCGGAGTTTAATGAGGAACTTGGCTGGAAGTATGTTGCTAGAAGCGAATCACACGAGCTAAACCCAGGTATGTTTATCATAGAATGGCACGGTTCTATTGATACGGGTTGTGGATTTGTTAACCCAGGTGTGACCGATGAAGTTGAGGCTGAAGATCAAGAGGCTGAAAATCATCATGATGTTGATGAAATTCAACCAGTCAATACCGAACAAGAAGACCAAATCGAGGCGGGTAATGACCCTAATCCTGTGACAGAAACTCAACCAATTATGAGGCGTTCTTCGAGGGTTTCAACTAAGCCAACTAGATTTAATGACTTTATTATGGGGTCTAGTTCAAGAACCTCAGTTGCTAATGAAGATCAAAATCTACTTTTGATTGAAGATGATGAACCAAGAACGTTCCAAGAAGCAAAAGTCTCAAGCAAGTGGATGTTTGCTATGAAGCAAGAGATTGAGTCTATCGAGAAGAATGATTCATGGGAATTAGTTGAAGCTCCGGTTAATGTTAATCCCATTGGATTAAAGTGGGTGTTCAAAATTAAGAGAAATCCGGATGGTTCAATTAATAAGTTTAAAGCTCGGTTAGTAGCAAAGGGTTATGCTCAAAAGGAAGGAATTGACTATGATGAGGTATTTGCGCCCGTAGCACGGATTGAAACGGTGCGTTTATTGATCTCATTGGCCGCAAAAGAAGCATGGGAGCTACATCATCTGGATGTAAAGTCAGCTTTTTTACATGGAGAACTAAAAGAGCAAGTGTTTGTTACACAACCGGAGGGGTTCGTGAAGAAAGGAGAAGAAAGGAAGATCTACAAGTTGAAAAAGGCGCTTTATGGACTTAAACAAGCACCAAGGGCGTGGAATACAAAACTTGATAGAGAACTCAAGCAAATGTCTTTCAAACGATGCCAACACGAACAAGTGGTGTATGTGAAAAAGACAAACAAGTCAATCTTGATTATTGCGGTCTATGTAGATGATCTCTTAGTAACCGGTTCGAAGCTTGTCGAAATTGGTGAATTTAAGAGACAAATGCAAGAAAGGTTCGATATGAGTGACTTGGGAAAGTTAAGCTATTATCTTGGCATTGAAGTAAAGCAAGAGGATTCGAGTATCTCAATAAGTCAAGAAAGCTATGCAAAGAAGATCTTGAAAGATGCTGGGATGCATGAATCGAATCCTACTCAATGTCCATTAGAACCTTGAATGAAGTTAAGCAGGGACAAGGAAGGAAAACCAGTTAATGCAACTCTGTTTAGACGACGAGTTGGTTGTCTAAGGTACTTACTACACACACGACCTGATTTATCTTATTCGGTTGGTTTGGTTAGTCGTTACATGCAAGAACCAAAAGAATCACATATGGCAGCTGTGAAACAAATACTAAGGTATATCCAAGGTAGTTTGAATTTTGGAATACGATACAACCAAGAGAAAACCAAGGAGTTAGTGGGGTTTAGTGATAGTAGTTTTGCTATGGACCAAGATGATGGTCGAAGCACAACTGGGCATGTATTTTATCTAGGTAAATCACCTATCACTTGGTGCTCACAAAAGCAAAACACGGTGGCTCTATCGTCTTGTGAAGCCGACTTCATGGCTGCAACCTCAGCCGCGTGTCAAGGGATATGGTTACGTGGGTTGTTGAGTGAAATAACCGGAATGGAAGAGAAAGTGGTGGTCTTATTTGTTGACAACAAATCGGCTATTGCACTTATGAAAAGCAAGCATATAAACACACGTTATCATTTTATCCAAGAGTGTGTTGAAAGAGACCAAGTACAAGTTGAATTTGTAAGAGGTGATTTGCAGCGTGCTGATATTCTGACGAAAGCTCTCGCAAGGATTAAGTTCAAGGAGATGCAAGAGTTACTCGGAGTTGAAGACCTACCTATCTCGAGTCAGAAATTAGGGGGGTGAATGTTGGCATAATGTCTGACCGAGCATATGGGAAGACAAACAGATTCCAAGCATATGGACATTTACAATTCTAGTTTAATTAGGACTCCTTATTTGTTAAGGACTATCTTGCTTTATTAGAATTGTAGTAGGATTAGAAAGCATATTCTAAACACCTATATATACCAGCCGAGCTTGTGGTTGGATGTATGAGAAAAACCGATCAGTTTTAGAGCCTATATTTTACTGATTAAAGGAAAGCATATTCCAGGAAAACTTGCACGTGATTGTTTGTGATTGTTCCACTTTTATTTGTTATGTTCTTGTTTCAGTGCGTGTGAATCAAGACCTGTGGACTTGAGCCATATGTATACCAGGTATAAAAATATAGCAGTGCATACCCAACTAATAACATAACAGCAAAACAAAAGGCTTGAATTGCCAAACTACAACAGAAGACCAAAACTTGCAGACCTGCTAGACCACTGCTAAACCAAAGAAGTTGAACTGCATAATATTTGCTGCTGAACCCACTGTTGAACCCACTGTCTCGCCACGTAGAATTCGACAACCTACAACCTGGTTACTAGCACGGATAACTTTGATCAAGAAGACGAAACACCAGCAGTTTACCGATAGAAAAGATAAATAATATGTAATGCATAAGTAAGTATCCCTAATCAGATGTTTGATTAGTTATTGAAAGAATGCGTATATGACCCCTTCCCCCCTCACCTCCTTCTTCTAGAGATGAGGGGAGATAAACCGGTACAAAGGATGAGTTCATAACCCTTCCCCCTCACCTCCTTCTTATAGAGATGAGGGGGAAAGAACAACCGACTCTGACACTGTACCTATATCGGTTGTGATAATAGAATAATACAGACGTGTTGGATATCTCAGCTTGAGATCCACACCGACCCAACGACGTGTACGCGTTACACGTTATTGACGCGATACACGTTATTGACGCGTACGCGTTATTGATATTCTAGAACTAGTTGACTAAAAGAAGCTTCACGAATCTCCTAGACTCCCATGAGCTAATATGAATACTAAATTACAACACGCCAGATGATCATTTCATTTACTGCCAGACAAGAAACTGTCCTTATGAAGATAGATAGCTTATCCCAAACACACTGTGTCAGAAGATAGAAAAGCTTGTGAAGGCAAAGGTTTTCAAGACCATGATAAATAGCCATCTGTTTAAACCTTTATTCCAAATACCAGTTAGGCATATAACAACTTTTCTGATCAAAGTAGCTTCATCTTCAAATAATCCCATTCATGTCAATCTTATAAACTTATTATCATTAAGGCTACTGAGCCATACCAGGAGTTCTCCTTGAACTTTCACATAATTCCATGACGAGGCGACAGTTCTGAACGGTCTCGATAATCCTTATCATCACTATATCACCTTGAGACCACCCTACCTTCACGCCTATCATATTCTGGTGAATCACGCCTAGAACGCCGATGATCACCACTTTTGGAACTCCTAGATGAAGGAGTAAGACACTGCAACATCCGAGTACAAACTCAGTATTAGGTATGGACGCAAACCTGATATATCATTCATACTCAAAATACAACTTTGATTGCTAGATGCAAATACAAAAGTTTCATCATGTTAACAAGATTAGAAACATTATCTCAAACACCCAAGTTACCTTAATGTGAGGTTGCATATCTAGCAGATCGTTCTTCTTCAGTGATACTTTCTGCAACATTAAAAAACATCTCACAATTAGATCAAACTGTATCGGTTACATTACATTAAAACCATGCGTTGAGGTAACCAACTCTTACGTGAATCAAACGTTTTGCTTCCACTTGAATCATAGTACTTTCTGCTTTTATTTTGTCCACTGCTGGATACACCACTTCCAGTGTCATCTTGATCAGCTAGTGAGGATTTTTACATATCTTCATCTACAAATGCCATCATAGAAGAAACTTTTGGTTTGGGAACTTTAAATGATCCTTCAACTCGTTTTGCACTTGTAAACACATATAATCCTGAAACGTATTTAACTTTGTGTTATTAAAGGAACTGAAAATGAATGACTAACCAGAGAAACGAATCCATATAGCTTTTAAAGCCAAACTTAACAAAGATAACGCCTTTAGATATGTGGTTCTTATCTCTAGGCAGAAAAAGGCTACATACATTATATTGGCTTCATACATGCCCAAAGGATACTAAGATGATATAATGTATCAGGATCACCTTATGCTTAACTTATGCATTTATTCATTATCGAAAAACCCTTTATTCCCCAAATAACTAATAAGCACTTTGGCATAAGCTTGCCCAGCCTATATAAGTTCTTTCTATAAGCTTAACCAAACACCCCCTAAATCCCATATTCCCATGACAGTTATCTCTCTCACAAACACACGCTGCTCTACACATGATAATTAGGAAAAATACAAATACATCCCGATGTATAAAGCACTTTGACATGAGCTTACCCAAACACATTGAATAAGCTTTGTACCTTTTTTTTTTTTTTTTTTTTTTTTTTTTTTTGGTGCAAATGGTGAATTATATTAATATCAAACAACAAATTACAAGCATACTCTATAACTGGCATTGACACACCCATCCAGTATACAACATTCCAATATCTATGACTGCCAAGCACAAGCTGATACAACAAACAGAATGAGAAACATACAACAACTTCAACCCAATATCAGATAACAAGCATACTATCTCTGATATCAAAGAGATTTCAAAAAGGAAACTGCACTATGATGTAAACCATGCCAATTGTCTCTTCAATTCACCATTTTGCACCAACCATCTAGCTATATTTCCACATCACCCTTCCATCCAAGCCATTCAACCTACAACCATAATAGCAAGGACAGAAAAGGTGTGTGGCTTCACTAGGAACCCATACCCATCCATAGAGGGGCTCTTACAAATCAGCCGACATTTCCTTCTCAAGAAAGGCTTCAACTGATTGGAAACACTCTCCCCCCATGGTGACCAACCAAAGCTCCAATGCAAATGTATTTAGTGGACCAAGCAGGTTCATCTTTCACTCTTCGCTATTCCACTCAACATACATTTGCTGCCCCAACCATATACCCTACACAGAGATAGACCCTACTTTATGGTACATTCCTACTGTATGAAGACCTCCTACTTAGCCATACTTGTCAATCCAGATTCCTCCCAAGGCCAAACTGGGAAAAAAAAAAAAAGAGGTTATCATAGGTACAGTTTAGACAGTTGGAACTCCAAGGTGCAAGGAATCAACACTCTGTTATGGTCTGCAATTGAATTCCAACCAACATATACAAAATTTTGAGGTTGCTGATTTGAACTTATTTGAATACAAGGAATAGACCAGATGCAAACCCCAACCATACAACCACAGTTAGACAAGTTTCACCTTCTTGTTGCAAGTAATGGACCACACTCTTTCCACATTTCTTACTGCAGTGCTATCTTTGACTTTTAGACTTAGTAATTTCATTTTAGTAACCTCAATGATTCTATTAGCCACCCCTTCCTGACTCTTACTTTCATCCCTAAAGATCCTGCAGTTTCTTTCATTCCATATACAATATACACTAGCAGCAAGGATTAATCTCTTCACCACACTCCAAATATTATTCCCATTATGATTATTAGTAAGATCTTGAATAATATCATACCACTTCACCATACTTCTCTGAATAGAAGCCAAAACTTTAACCTTATTCCACACACCCTCAGAGAACTCACAGCTAAAGAATAAATGCTCCAAATCTTGAGTATCTTTCTTACACAAATGACATCTATTGACTGCACAGTTCCCCCATTTTTGAATTCTGTCTTGAGTGGCTAAGTTGTTGTTAATGGCAAGCCATAAAATAAAGGCATGCTTGGGTATGCACTGAGAGAAGCAAACTAATTTCCACCATGTTACACTTGGGTCATTATTTCTCAAATCCCTACAAGCATTTCTTACAGCAAATTCCATTTCCATATCATTATTACTATCAAGATACATAGCCATGAATGTAACCATTAATACCACATATCAAGATAATTTGCAATCTCTCTTATTTCCATTATTTTTATCCAGTCATAGCAGCAGAGAAGCATTGTATGTCAGGAAACTACTACATAAACATAACAAGACTCAAGACACACATGTCCATCCTCCCTGAGAAAACATAGTTTGAGTCAAAGAATTTCGGTACCAAGGAGGTACATAGCCATCTGACCTATCTTCAAACCCAAACACTCCTTTAAAGATAACTTCCATTTAATAACCAGATATTTCCAAATCTAACCCTTTAATCACTCGAGGCAGATTATTCTAGCAAACAATTTCACGACATTTCCAGTCTGCAAACCTTTTATCCATAACCATCCAAATTAATGATCATTTCATTTCCAAATCTGTCAAAGAAAATTGCAGATAAAACATATTAGAAAGTGTCTGTATATACAGCAAAACTGAATCGTATTAAAAAGTGCCATGTTAATTCCATACTTTTGACTACTACTACAGTGGCCTTCAAATAAAAAACCTAATAAGCCAATTCCTAAAGTGTTTCGCTAAGCTATTTTGAATACAACATAAACTTGGAAATCTTGACCCAACCCGAACCAGTTGACCCACGACCCGTTTGACCTGTGTTTCCATTTGACCCGTTTCGACCCATTACCCATTTGACTCGTTTCGACTCATGACCCATTTGACCCGTTTCGACCCATGACCCATTTGACCTATAACTAAATCATCACGGTAACAACTAAATCAACATTTTGCCTATTAAACTAAATTACTTTTAGTTTTATTTAAGTGAACAGCTACACCTGATTCAGCAATCTATTTATTTAGATTGATTACTATGTGTAATGTGGACCATAAAAAAATACAACGTAATAAACATAACTAGATCACATCCTGATGTAGTTCAACACTCGGCATGTTTAAACTAACAACCTGAAAACACATATGGTTTAATGCTAGCAACACCTGCTTCACATTACCATATCTATAAGATTCAACTTATTCAGCAAGGTATATATCAACCATATCTAAGAGGGGGAGTCACAATATGCATATATTATTATAGCAGCAATAAGACATTTCATATTTTTTACTTTTTGGGCTATATATTTCATACCTGAAGTTTCTTTGCCAGTTCCTCATGCCTATTATAGCCAGAAGCTCTACCAGCCACCTCATTTACATGACTCATCCTCTGAGTAACTTCTGCCTATAAAAAGAAATAGCATATAATGTGATTGATAAGTAGGAATAGAAAACCAGGTTGTCATGCACCTGCGTGTTCACATTCTCCTCCTTAATCTTGATCGTTGCTTCGTCCTAAGTCTTGAACTCCGAGCATTTGTCGCATAGTTACGAACTTGAGTCTTGGTAAAGCTTTCGTTAAGATCTCTGCTCTTTGTAGTTCTCCACTTACGTGTTCCACTTTGATATGACCATTCTCTACGCATTCACGAATGAAATGATACCGAATGTCTATGTCCTTGCTCCTTCCATGAAAAACTGGGTTCTTTACGAGTTGTATAGCTGATATATTGTCAACTCTAAGCGTTATCTTCTTTTCTTCTAATCCAGTTAATTCACCGAGTAATCGTTTTAGTCATAAGGCTTGACATGTTGCTGCTGTAGCTACCATGAATTGTGATTCACATGATGAGAGTGCTACTGTTGGTTGCTTCTGAGTACACCAAGTAATGGGTGACTCTCCAAAGTAAAATACTATGCCAGTAGTTCCTTTCCCTTGATCTGTATTAATTCCATAACTACTGTCGCTGTATCCTGTAATCTTGCAGCCTCCTTCTTTCTTGTATATTATTCCATGGTCTTTCGTGCCTTTGATGTATTGGATTACTTGTTTCACTGCCTTCAGGTGATGATCCTTCGGGTCTTGCATAAATCTGCTGAGTAGTCCGACTGAGTAACTAAGATCTGGTCTTGTATGTAGTAAATATCTGAGACTTCCAATTAGGCTTCGGTAATAAGTTGCGTCAACTGGTTCTCCATCTTCCGCCTTGACCAACTTAGTGCCGGGTTCCATAGGTGTCTTCGTATCATTACTATCCGTCATGCTTGTCTCTTTTAAGATCTTGTTAATGTATCCAGTTTGCTTGATCGTAATTTCTCCTCCTGTCTGTCTAACTTCTATCCCAAGGTAATATGCTAGCAAACCTAAGTCGCTCATTTCGAATTTGTCTTCCATCTGGGACTTGAACAAGTATACTTCCTTCTTTGGAGTGCCCGTGATTATTAAATCATCTACATATACTCCAACGATAATTGTAGAAGTCTTGCTTCTCCTTGTGTAGATTGCTTGTTCGAGATTACATTTCTTAAAGTCTAGGGACTTCAAGGTTTGGTCAAGCTTCACGTTCCAAGCTCTAGGTGCTTGTCTTAAGCCATACAAAGCTTTAGTTAGCTTGTAGACTTTTCCAAGGTTTCCTTGTTGAATGAAAACTTCAGGTTGTGTAACATAGACTTCTTCCTTCAATTCTCCATGTAAAAATGCTGATTTTACATCTAAGTGGTGTACTTGCCATCCATGATATGCTGCTAGTGCTAATATTAATCGAACTGTCTCTATCCTAGCAACTGGTGCAAACACTTCATCAAAGTCTATTCCTTGTTCTTGTACATAACCTTTTGCTACTAATCTTGCTTTATACTTTATGATCTTTCCTTGTGCATCTCTCTTGGTTTTATAAACCCACTTAAGTCCTATTGCCTTCTGATTTTCAGGCAATGTGGTGAGGGTCCATGTGTTGTTCTTGTTAATTGAATCTAATTCAATTTGCATGGCCTCAATCCACTTTTCATCTTTTGATGCTTCCTTGTAATTACGGGGTTCTTCTTCTGTGAAAAATAAGCTAGATGCTTCTACTTCACGTGCAGTTTGGTAAATTTCCGTAATATCCTTTAAACCTTGTATAGGTCTATGATCATATCTTTGTTCTGAGCTTTCGAATGAACTTATAGTAGCTCTTTCTTCATCTTCTGAGTTAGGGTTGTAAGTGTATGATGGTGGTGTGATTGGTGAGGGTGGATCTGGTATAGGTTCTTGTTCTTGATACGTGTTATCAATGTTTTCTAAGTTTACTGGTGTAGGATTATCATAGTCAACTCCATCTACCATAAAGCTAGTCCAAAACGTATCGTCTGTGTCTGTATCCTCTTCATTGTTGTTCCAATTCCACGGTTTCTTTTCCATAAACTTCACATCCCTACTAACATGTTTTTTCTTTCCTACTGGATCATATAGTCTGCATGCTTTAGATCCTTCTTCAACTCCTAAGTAAATCATTGGAATGCTTCTATCATCCAGCTTCTTCAAGTGAGGTATGGTTACCTTAGCATAAGTTGTGCATCCGAATATTCTTAGGTATTCTAAGTTTGGTTTTCTATTGTAGAGGGCTTCATATGGTGTTTTATCTACCAGGGCTTTCGTAGGTACCCTGTTGAGTATGTAAATGGCGTGCCTGACTGCTTCCTCCCAATAAGTTAAGGGTAACTTCATCGCTTTCATCATACTCCTAGTAGTCGATAATACTTTTCTATTTCTCCTCTCTACTACACCATTTTGCTGCGGTGAGTATGGTGCTGTCAATTGTCTCTCTATTCCATTTTCCTTACAGTATTTGGTGAATTCATGTGATGTAAATTCACCTCCTCTATCCGTTCTTAGCATCTTAATTTTCAACTTCAACTTTGATTCAACCTGCTGCCTAAATTCCTTGAATGTGTTGAATGCTTGATCTTTCGAGTTTAGAAAGTAAGCCCACATAAAACGTGTACAGTCATCTACTAATAAGAAGATGAGCTTCTTTCCAGAGTGTGTTGCTGGACTTATGGGACCACAAAGATCTCCATATACTAAGTCCAACGGGTTCTTTGATCTGAATTTAGCTTGGTTGGGAAAAGGTGTTCTGATGTGTTTCCTAATAAACATGCATCACAGATTTGTCCTGCATGGTTTATTCTAGGTATTCCGTCTACTAACCCTTTTCTTGTCATCTTGTTTATCGCGTCAAAGTTCAGGTGATCTAATCTAGCATGCTTGGTCGTCTACGTTTGCTAAGAGACATATAGGTGCTACTATATGTAATCTAATACTGTAAAGTCGATTCTTAGATCGTTCTACTTTCATCAACAACTTTTTACTCTTATCATACAAAGTCAGTAAATTTCCATCCATGATGATCTTGCAACCTATTTCAGTAAGTTGTCCTAGACTAAGTATGTTGCTCTTGAGGTTTGGAATGTAGTAAACATCCGAAATCAGTTTCTGTTGTAAGTTTCTACATCCTAATAATATTGAACCTCTACCCTTTATCTCTACATACGATCCATCTCCAAAACGAATGCGTCCAGTGATGTTTTCGTTAATGTCCTTAAAATGGCCTTTGGTGCCCGTTATATGGTTACTTGCACCACTATCTAAATACCATATGCTAGCATCTGTTGTAACATATTTTCGGGGGTGTACTTGTTCTTCATTTAACAAGACTTTTTCGGTTTCTTGTATCGCCATTAATAATGATGGTTCATCGTCTTCTAAGATAAGGTTTGATTGTTCCTGAGTTGTTGGTGGACTTTTACAATTTCTTATGAAATGTCCGGGTTTCCCGCAATTGTAACATTTCAAATTCTTTCTATCCCACTCACCTTTATTCTTATTGTGAGGTGAGTTTCCTCCATTCGAGTTATCTCTTTTTCCCTTATTCTGCCAATTACCTCGTGAATTGTTTGATCTACCCCTATATTTGGTAAATCGTTTCTTATTTCTAGAGTGTTCTCCTTGTGCGAATAATAGGTTATCTTGGCTTTCTACTTGTCCTCCCTTTCGGAGTTTTATTCTCTCCTTGAATGCCTAGAGTTTTCCAGCAATCTCATCTAACGTAATGTCATCGAGATCACTCGTCTGTTCTATGGATGCTACTATTTGAATGAATCTATCGGGTGTGGAATCTAATAGTTTTCAAACTAAAAGTGATTCATCCAAAGGTTTTCCTAATTCTTTTGCTTTTATGGCATAGCCGTTCAGTTTGGCTGTAAATGCATCCACCGTTTCATCTTCCTTCATTTGAAGGGTCTGAAATCCAATCATCAATGATTGTAACCGTGCTTGTTGCACTTTCTCTTCTCCAACGTGTCTCTTCCTTAATGAATCCCATAATTCCTTTGCTGTTTCGCAACTTGCTACTTGTAAGATCACATCTTCGGTCAATGCTTGATATAGGAAGGCAGTTGTTGCCTTATCCTTTTTAGCATCTACTTGTGTATCAGCCTTAGATTCTATTGCTTCCCATAAGCCTTGTGCTTCTAGTATCACCTTAATTTGTATTTTCCAAACTGTATAGTTTGTGGCTTTGAGTTTTGGGCATTGATACTGAGTCATAGGAGTTACGAGTTTTGGTGCAGTGTTACTGCCACTTGCATCGTCACCAGGCATATTGATAGTTCTTATGATCTTCACTTTCTATGGGGATTTTAACTAAGTATGATATACTTAATACTACGGGAACATAAATAGTTATCCGGGAATCTAATAATACGGGATCAATATATAGTCCTCGGGATTTCCTAGTAATGTAAATAACGAACTATACTATTTAAAGTATAAAAAAGAGAAATCCAAATTTTTGAATTTGTGACCTCTTTGTTGTGTATTAAACACAGTCGTATTCCCACTTTTGTCGGTACTTGAGTATGATACCAACTACGTTCTTTCTTTCCCCACGCTGTCTTTCTCCTTTCTTGTGTATCGATGTAATAACGATTTGCCTTTGAACTCTTGGTCTTGGCCATTTTACGAACACAAATAACTTCCAAAATACCTTTCGGTATTTTCAACAAAACAAGTTAGTTTACTTGTTCTTTCTTCTTTACCAACAAATGGTAACGTCCTACGTTGCCTTTCGCGTTCCTCAACACTTTCTTTTATTTTGTTCCACACCGTATATGCTTCACCCCAAAATACCTTTCGGTATTTTCCAACAATAAAACACAATTGATCAGGTTGCGTTTCTTGTTCAGTATCTTGTGTTGCTAACGTCTATCTTCCAAAACAATATTTGATTGTTTCTCTTCTTAACCGGTCTAACTTTTCTTTCAAGCAACGCCTTTTTCCTTTTCTCTTCTTGTATATGCCATCTACTATACAAGGTATCTTCTAACGCGTCTTTCTTTCTTTGGTTACGTAACTCCTTCTTTTGCTGCTACGTATAACGCTTCACAACAAAACCCCAACACCACAATGGAACGGTGTCCTTTCCGTTTGCAATTTCGACACAAAGACAAGTTGTATACGACTTGTCTTATGTCCTAGTTACTCAAGTGACAACGTTTCTTCTGAAAAAAAAAACAAACATTCTCTTCTCCTTCTCCTGAAACAAGGTTTTCAACGAGTATTCTTCTTTCAGAAACAAAGTTTCTGCTTCTTTCTTCCATAACCAAAAAGATCAGTGTTTGTTTTCTGGTTTTGGTTCTTTTCTTCCAACGTTAAGGTTTTCTAGTTTTGGTATGTCTCGTTAACAATTTCTGGGTTTGGTTCTATCTCGTTAAAAAACAAGGTTTTGGTTTGTTGCCTCGTTGAAACAAGAATCTGGTGATGAGTATGTGATTGTAACGAGATGTAAAACAGGCTCTTGATGCCAAATGTTGGTCCCTACGTATGAATGAGTCGATATGAAAATGCAAACAATATGGATCTTTGAATAACTAAATCGTCTAACTTATTAATGAAACATTTACATCGTATTTATACTAAACGAGAGGGCATTTCCCAAATGTTGCAATGGTTCCAGGAAGTAACCATTTTTGGCGGTTACAACCGTTTTCCTTAACTACCTATCATAACCGCTTGGCGGTTAAATAACTGCCATCAACCGCTATTCGGTTGGGAACTTTAAAACGAGCAAGTATGGTCCTTTGAGTTAGAAGCAATGGCGAGATTATATGTTTACAAAATAGACCAAGCAAGAAGTAGAGTTGACTACTTGACTTTGTCCATTTCATCCTTATAAGAGGATAGGTAAGCATAACCAATTGTAAATGTGCCTACGCACACAAGATAGTTTCATGCTATCAGAAATTACCCCACCCAACCATTTTGCCAACTTTAAGCATCTATTAGCCCACATTGTTGGTAAAGTTTTTGTGACAGCAAATGACATGAAAACTAATGTAACACTGTTGCTAAATTTGCAGTTGCATTGGTAAATATGTACAGACATGTTAACGGTTACTCAAAGAACATCACATAAAATGCCCTTTTGCCCCGGAATACATAAGGGCAATTTAAAAAACAATATCTGTCGATTCAAACAGTAAGTGACAAACTAGCCAGTAGATGCCAAAACGTAACAGCAAAACTAAACCTAAAACTGTTTTATCCAATGACTAAATTTTTTTCGGAGTTGATTATCATACTAACGACTAAAACTTATTATCTCATTCTAAATGACACGCCGAACAATTTTTGCATGTCAAAATCTAACGATAAATATTACGCAAGTATCATTCTCTAATGGACATTTCATCAAACATGTTTCGTGCACAACCTAAACCCGAGCTTCAAACCATAGCTGCACGTAACACACCTAATTAACCTCTATCGCCCTATAATATCACAAATCTCCATAACTAACAGCTAATTGAAGCAAACACAAAAATCATTGAATTCAGTTCAAAAGTATACCTGAGAGCATCACAAAATCAGCAACTTCAGCTCACGATTAACCGAATCTATTTGAATCGTTAGGGTTTGTCTTTATGGACCGAATTTAAACAAATCCCCCTGAGTAAAACTAATATGAGTAAAGATTAATAAATTAACGTCTGTTCAAAATTAAACGGCAATTGGTCAAAGGCCGTTTAATATGAAGGAAAAAAGAAAAAAATTACGAACCAGGCCCCCAAATTATGTAACAAGTTGTGAAAACCATCCTAAACTTTTTGTTATTTACGCTTTTTTTATATAACAAACTTAGTTTACCAAATATCTAACAAATATCTTGTTATTTCACACATTTTTACTCAAAAACGCAAAACTAAGGTATTTTGTTCTTCATCAAACAAATCTTTTTAAAACCAAGACAAGGATTTTACAGAAAATGATACGTACTACTTCTTAAGAAAATGTCAATATTAGATGTTACAAAACAATCAAAAATCATCAATGTTACAGGTTGCAAAGGTCATCATTTTAACAAAGACACATGTTCATATTTTGTACAACAATATATTATTGGATCCAAAATCCTTTTATTTTTATAGCATTTATAAGCCTAGTTTCAGACCATATATCTGCTATAAAAGACTAACATTAGCCCCTTGTATCCCTGATCAAGAATTTGCAAGTATCACAACACTAGCATCGACTGTAAACACTGATCAAGAATTTGCATGTATCACAACACTAGCATCAACAGTAAACATGTAGCTAATTTGAAACAGTAAACCATAACTTTAAAAATGCAGGGCAATTTCTTTAAATTAAAAGTGATACCCATGGGAGAGATGTTAACGACTTAACGCATACAAACATGTATCCGTATACAATCACACCGCAAGTAGAGATCTTAAATTTGTAGCTGTAACATCTAAATTCATAATTACGTCATGTTATTCTAAAAAACCAAAATCCACCTCATTGAGCTCGCAAAATAGGTATTAAACCAGGGTCGTTACATCCTCACTTTGTTGGGGTCAGTGTCCCGGCAGTAGGGTAAGATAATCAACTTCAGCAGTAATGTGCAACTCTTCAGCAGAAACAAACAAACAGTCAGTAGTAACAAATACCACTAGGTGGTTACCAGATAACACTTGGAATCGTGTGATCACTTTCCAAAGTAAACTATTCGACCCTAATGCCTGGGTATCACGAATATCTACTTGGGATAAGACCAAATGCAGTTAGAGAATTAGGCACAATTCTATAACCCTTTCGCTAATAAGTGTTTTCATTTTTAGTCACGTACCTCATGCATAAAACAGATCTCCTATTTATAGGAAGATACTCTCAGCTAGTCAATGGAATTATGAGTATTAATCGGCCCATTAATAGCCTCATAATTATCCACATTATAGACGTTAGTGGCTACATGACCAATTAAACGTGGTCATAATGCAGTTTAAACTGCCACTTGAATAGGTCAAAGCCGTTACAATCACTACTATCATCAGTACTTTCATAGTGCTATCAGTGGTTACACTACTTCAGTGGAAACACCACTGCTTCTGTGTAAACACTACTTCAGAGAAACACCACTTCAGTGGAAACACCACTTCAGTGGAAACACTGATCCAGTGGAAGTACTGCTTCAGTGGAAACACTGATAATCAGTGGTAACCACAACAGTACTTTCACCAAGCACTACCAATACAAACCACTATCAGATTCAGGGTGTTCATGGACCTTATGGGTGTACACTCCGTACCTCCTAACCCATTACAAGGTGTGAACTTATCCCACAAGTGCACTAAATTTTCAAACAATCCTCCCCAAATTTGTTCACTTCCTTTGCATGAAACCAAACATTAAACAAAACGTGTGTATAAACGAAAATGTCCTGAGGATTGAATTTCCATCTTAGTAATTACACGTTTAAATATTCGAGAATCAGGGTGTTCTAAGAATTGAACCCTTCAACCCATTTGAATACCTGAAGATAACTATACACAAGCTTTCAAACACTTATCAGATCCTGACACTATACATGCCATGTGTCCAAATTCATAAATGCTGTAGAAGCTAAAGTCCAAAGCTTCCTGAAGCGGCAAAACTTCAACATTTACATAGGTGGTTCCTCTTTAGTCATGCTCCTGCCAAGCACTTTTTCAAAGAAAATTAACCATTAAGAAGTAAAGACTTCATCCTCCTTTCAGCAGGTTCCGAGCACAACCTTGGGATGTAAATAAAACATGTGCTCCAGTCCACTGAATGTTCAGCTTTCCACATTGAACTCAGCTCCCAAGTTTCCTTAGGAGGGAGTTGGGTGTCCTAGCATTCAGTGACTAAGTTAGACTTAAACCCATCCCTTTAGCAGACTTTATAACCAAGTCTCTAGCTAATCCCTTTGTCAAGTGATCAGCTAAGTTCTGTTGAGATCTAACAAACTCTATAGATACCACCCCATTCATGATAAGCTCACGAATCATGCTATGTCTGACACCTAAGTGTCTAGACTTACCATTGTACATTTGGCTATAAGCCTTAGCCAATGTAGCTGCACTATCACAAAGGATAGAAATAGGTGCTATAGGTTTAGGCCACAATGGAATCTCAAGAAGCAGGTTTTTTAACCATTCAGCTTCTTTACCAGCAGCTGCCAAAGCCGCAAATTCAGATTCCATTGTTGAACTGGTGATGCAAATTTGCTTCTTGGATGCCCAAGAAATTGCACCTCCACCAAGTAGGAATACCCAGCCACTGGTAGACGAATTGTCTTCAGTGTTACTGATCCAACTTGCATCAGTGTACCCTTCCAACACTAATGGATAACCAGTATATGAGACACTATAATATATAGTTCTCTTCAAATACTTCAGTACCCTTTGAACTGCTTGCCAGTGATGAGCACTAGGGTTACTAGTATACCTTCTCAATTTTCTCACTGCAAAACCAATATCAGGTCTTGTACAAGTCATAGCATACATCAAGCAGCCAATTACCCTAGAATACTTAAGTTGAGACACAGCTTTGCCATTGTTAGGCATCAGCTTCCCACAAGTATCCATAGGTGTACTCACAGGAGTACAATCAAAGTAATTGAATTTCCTCAACACCTTCTCAATATAATGAGATTGAGAGATACAGATTATGTTACTTTCATGTTCAATCCTTATCCCAAGGATAACATCAGCCCCCCCCCCCCCCCCCATGTCTTTCATGGAGAACCTTGATGACAAAAATTCCTTTGTCAGGTCAACCTGATTTTGGTCAGTGCCAAAGATCAACATGTCATCAACATACAGACAAATGATGACTCCTTTACCAGATTCATCAAATTTGCTATATACACATTCGTCAGCTTGGTTAAGAACATAATCACTAGACAAAACCACTTCATCAAATTTTTGATGCCATTGCTTAGGTGCCTGCTTAAGTCCATAAAGAGACTTAATCAGTTTACACACCTTGTTTTCATTGCCAGGCATGATGAAGCCCTGAGGTTGGTTTATGTAAACCTCCTCATCCAATTCACCATTCAAGAAAGCTGTCTTCACATCCATCTGATGAATAATCAGATTGTGAATAGATGCCAAAGCAATCAGCAGTCTTATGGTACTAATAAGAGCCATAGGGGCATAAGTATCAAAATAGTCTATCCCTGACTTTTCTTTAAAGCCCTGAATGACTAGTCTAGCCTTGAACTTTTCAATAGTTCCATCTACCTTCATTTTCTTTTTTAAAATCCATTTGCAAGCCAAAGGTTTGCAACCAGGTGGTAGATCAACCAACACCCAAGTGTTGTTGCCCATGATGGAATCCATCTCGTCATTGATTGCTTCTTTCCAGAAAGCAATATCCTGGGACTTCATTGCTTCTTCAAATTTCTTGGGATCATCCTCAACAATGAAGCAATAGGAGTATTGGTCTGAGACCTCATCCCTTGTTCCTTCAACTAAATACAGTTGAAACTCAGGTCCAAATGACTTTGGAGTCCTGACCCTTTTGCTGTTACTAAGCATAGGTTCAGGTTGTTGAACCACAACCTCATCAGGGACCATTGATGGTTCATCATCAGGGACCTCTGATACACCAGTGTCATGAGTTCCATTAGCAATCCTCATACTTGGTCTAGGGACTGATGAGAATCTATTCTCATCAAAATTGCATCCCTTGATTCAATTATGGAGTTAATTGAAACAAATTCATTAGGTTCAATAACATAGAACCTAAAAGCCTTGGAATGCTCAGCATATCCAAAAAAGATGCAGTCAATGCCTCTTTCACCCAAAGTTTTCAGCTTTGGATCAGGGAGTCTTACAACAGCCCTACAACCCCAAACCTTGAGATAATTCAAGTTGGGTTTCCTTTTAGTCCAGAGTTCATAAGGGGTAACCTTGTTCCTTTTGTTGGGAACCCTATTTAATAAATAGCAAGCTGTTAACATAGCTTCACCCCAGAACCCTTGACTCAGTCCTGAATAGGACAACATGGAATTAACCATCTCCTTTAGCACCCTGTTTTTCCTTTCAGAAATGCCATTTTGCTGAGGAGTATAAGGGGCAGTCGTTTTATGGATTATACCAACAGACTGAAAATACAGAGTATCCATGTACTCACCTCCCCTATCAGTCCTTAATCTTTTGATCAAATACCTAAGTTGTAATTCAACTTCAGTTTTAAACATTTTGAATTTATCTAATGCTTCATCCTTAGTATGCAACAAATAAACATAACAAAACCTAGAAGCATCATCAATAAATGTCACAAAGTACTTCTTATTCCCCAAAGATGGAGTGGCATGCAAATCACACAGGTCACTGTGTATAAGCTCCAAGAGCTTAGTCTCACGATTAACACCCTGAAAAGGTTTCTTGGTTATCTTGGTCAACATGCAAGTTTTACACTTTTCAGTGTCCATGCCAAATGCTGGGATTAACCCATCCTTAGACATATCTTGCATTCTCTTATAGTGTACATGGCCAAGTCTAGCATGCCAAAGGGTAGAGTCAGACTGGTCAGAGGTGGTTACAAAGGCTGAATTAACATTATCAGTGGAAACAGATAAAATATCAGTGGAAACATTAAGCCTGAACATTTGATTACATAAATAACCAAAACTAATAAAGACACCACATTTAGACAAGACAAATTTATCAAATTCAATAACTTGTTTATATCCATGATTATTCAAAACACTACTTGAAACCAAGTTCTTCCTTATATCAGGAACATGAATAACATTAAACAAAGTTACAATCTTTCCAGAACTAAACCTAAGATCTACACAACCATGACCATGCACCAAGGCTGTTGACTCATTTCCCATGTGAAGAATAGAACCATCATTCAGTGACTCATAAGTCTTGAACCAGCTTCTATCTTTGCACACATGAACTGTTGCACCAGAGTCAACCCACCATGCAACATCATCATCCTGCACATAATGAGATTCAGATACATATGTAACATACTAAATCTAAAAAGACTTATTAACCATATTCTGACCTTTCAGTAAGTTGGAAGAACCACCACTCCCTGAACCATTAGTGCCTGATCCATTGGCTTTACCACCAATTTTAACACTTTTGTAGTCCCTTTTAAGGTGACCAGTCTTGCCACATTTCCAACAAGTAGGTGTTGCCTTCTTGTTAGGATCTGCCCTTGTGTTATCATGATATTTGCGTTTGCCTTTGTTGTCATTGTACCTGGTGGAGTTATTATGCTCCACCATATTGACAACAGATGCACCAGTAGCATTGCTACTCTTTGGCTTGTCATTATCCTGCACCTTGAGAGATTCCTCAACGCGCAGATGACTGCCCAACTCAACCAGAGTTAACTCCTCTTTCTTATGTTTCAAGGTATGCTTGAAATCTTTCCAAGAAGGAGGGAGTTTGTCAATGACACAAGAGACTGAAATAGACTCATCCATGTGCATATTATGTTGTGTAAACCTTCCAAGTATACCAAGAAGTTCATTGTATTATTCCATAACTGGTCTTGAATCAGTCATTTTGTAATTTGTGAAATTACTAACAAGGAACTTCTTACTTGATGCATCCTCAGCCATATATTTGGCATCCAAGGAATCCCACAGTTCTTTGGAAGATTCAATGTTCTGATAGATATCAAATAGAGAATCAGACATACCATTGAGAATTAGACCTCTGCATATGTAGTCATCATTCTCCCATTTGCTCCTCCTCCTGATCTGCTCCACAGTAGCATCATCCCCATCATCAGGAATAGGTGTAGTCAAAACATAGACCACACTCATGCTTGACAGCAAGAAGTGCATCTTCTTCTGCCACCTACTAAAGTCCACCCCTTCAAACTTATCAAGCTTGGAAAACTTTGAAGCCATGTGTTTCATTGCAGCAGTTGCCATTGATTGTCACAAAATAGTTTACTTTGATTGTTGGGGTCAGTGTCCCAGCAGCAGGGTAAGATAATCAACTTCAGCAGTAATGTGCAACTCTTCAGCAGAAACAAACAAACAGTCAACAGTAACAAATACCACTAGGTGGTTACCGGATATCACTTGGAATCGTGTGATCACTTTCCAAAGTAAACTATTCAACCCTAATGCCTGGGTATCACGAATATCTACTTGGGATAAGACCAAATGAAGTTAGAGAATTAGGCACAATTCTATAACCTTTTCGCTAATAAGTGTTTTCGTTTTTGTCACGTACCTCATGCATAAAACAGATCTCCTATTTATAGGAAGATACTCTCAGCTAGTCAGTGGAATTATGAGTATTAATCGGCCCATTAATAGCCTCATAATTATCCCCATTATAGATGTTAGTGGTTACATGACCAATTAAACATGGTCATAATGCAGTTTAAACTGCCACTTGAATAGGTTAAAGCCGTTACAAACACTACTATCATCAGTACTTTCATACTGCTATCAGTGGTTACACTGCTTCAGTGGAAACACCACTGCTTCAGTGTAAACACTACTTCAGTGAAACACCACTTCAGTGGAAACACCACTCACTGATCCAGTGGAAGTACTGCTTCAGTGGAAACACTGATAATCAATGGTAACCACAACAGTACTTTCACCAAGCACTACCAATACAAACCACTATCAGAGTCAGGGTGTTCATGGACCTTATGGGTGTACACTCCGTACCTCCTAACCCATTACAAGGTGTGAACTTATCCCTCAAGTGCACTAAATTTTCCAACACACTTATCGTCAAATTCTAACAAGCCGCAAACATCAAAAGCAATGTCAAATCAGTATCCTAACAACTGACTCCTATATAGAAAAAGCATCCACAACTCAAAATCTCAAAACCGAAAACCTAAACATCATAAGTCAACAATCCAAGCTAACGCCAGTTCATATCCTAAATTCATACCACGTTGTCTCAAAAGACAAAGATTCACCCCATTTACCCACACAACATACAAATCCAACAAGGGTAGTTACACTGTCACTTATCGTCAAATACTAACAAGCAGTAAACATCAAAAGCAATCTTAAACCCATATAAATTAGAAACATTCATAGGTTTGGCAAAATCTCAAAACCAAAACCGGAAACATCAATCAGTAAACAATTAAAGCTTCAAAATCTAAGCTCGCAAGAACATCAACAAATCTCACCATTATCTAAACATCGTCTGCACCAAAATCTAAAAAATAATCAACCTAAAAATAAATTATAGCTTTTTCTTGTACAAACAATCATAAGAACCTTTTCATCAAACATCTGGTCAATACTCAGTGTAAAATGAGCTAATTTATGGGTTTTCAAGTATGTATACCTGTCAAGAACACACATACTTAAAGTACCATAGATTGACTGATGGTGCACATACTTTAATATAGCTGTAAGCCCCCTGCTAAATGATACAATGAAATGAGTGAAACAATTGTCCTTATTTTGTTGTAACAAAAAGATAGTGTAGTGAATAAACCTTTTTTAACTACCAAGAAAAAGGACAGTTATTTTATTTCTACCATTATGGAGAACTCGAGAGGGGATGTTTTTATAAGATATTTACACGTGTCTATTACCATTTACATACCATGTGATTGGTGCTTTACACCAATTGAGTCATCTTTTTGCTTACTCATTTTTTTATCCCAAAAAGATTAAATGAAATGTTACTTTTAGACACATAATTTTAAAAAAAAAAATGTTTAAGTGTTTTGGTTTTCAAGAAAATACTTCATAATTCGAAATGATCAAAAGTATAATAAACGATTAAGCTTAAAAAGGTGTTTGTTTAAAGTTTATTTGTTGCTAACAAGCTAATTAGACTTCCTCTTATACTATGTATTTTATAAGCTAGATTTTTCGGTTTATTTTTACACCTAAAAAAGTAATTGTCCTAACCAACCACGGCAACCAACAACATATAATAACAACTCGACCATCGGTTTATCTATATCAGTAAGTGATGTTTTTGGTGGATGGGGTGGGGTTTGTTTGTTTTGATTAAAAAAAATGTGTGATTGGCGAAGAGGTGGTGGTCCGGATTGAAAATGTGGGACATTGAAAAAAAAGGGTGGGATTGGATTGGATGGTGGAGATTATAAAGTCAAGTGTTTTTGTTTGAAAAGGTTGTGTGTGTGATGGGGATTGCCAACGTGGCATCCTCATTGTTTGTTGACACATTAAACTATTGCAAAAATGAACATATAAAAACAACTCAAATATTAAATTTGTAGTTGTAACATCTAAATTGATAATTAAGTCACGTTATTTTTAAAAACCAAAATACACCTCATTTGAGCTCACAAAACGGGTATTAAACCAGGGTAGTTACACCGTCACTTATTGTCGAATACTAACTAGCCACAAACATCAAAAGCTATCTCAAATCAATATCCTAGCAACTGACTCCTACATCATCTACACCACAATCTAAAAAATAATCAACCTAAAAAATAAATTCTAGATTTTTCTTCTACAAACAATCATAAGAACCTTTTCATCAAACATCTCGTCAATACTAAGTGTAAAATGAGCTAATCTATGGTTTTTCAAAGTATGTATACATGTCAAGAACACACATACCTAAAGAAGCATAGATTTACTGATTTTACACATGCGTTAATATAACAAATAGTCACAACTCCTTATTTGGTAGTGATGGGAGAAAAGGATTGGATTGAATTCGATGGTTGAAATTAGGAGAAAGGGGGTGGGATCCGTGTGAGGTGATTTCCACCAATTTTAACTTCTTCCAAAAAGATTAAATGAATTGTTATTTTTAGACAAAAAAAAAATAGTTTAAAAAAAACATGCCGAAGCATAATAATAAGATTTTATAGTTGCAACAGTTGAGCTATTATGGTCTTCACACAACTTTTTGCATTTTTTTCATAATGATTAAATGAATTGTTAGTTTAAAACACAATTTTTTTTATATATAAAAAAAAGCATGTTTAAATAATTTTCGTTTTAAGAAAATACTTTATAATTTGAAATGGTCAAAACAACAATAAACGACTAAGCTTAAAAAGGTGTTTGTTTTAAAGCTTGTTTGTTGCTAACTAGCTAATTAGACTCCGTCTTATATTTTATAAGCTATGATTTTTTGATTTATTTTCACGCCATTTACTTATATTTTAATCTTAGGTTGTGTCTAACGATCACATTTCCATCATCTCATCTCAGCAACACATCATTTTTTTGACACATAAGTTTAACCCACCACCTAACAGTCGTAGTCGTAATCACTCAACCAAATACATAAAAAAATATCTCACTTTATACAGCATATACCCTACGATATAAACCACGCACTCATTAAAAAAGGTAGTGCAGCACGTTAGGTGGTTGATTTGTCGTTTTCGTACAAGAATATTTTCCGAAGAAATACAAAGGTATGTATTTTCCCGGGTCGTTTTCCCAACGAGGGATGAATGGAGTTAAACAACTCACGTCGCGTGATTCGGGATTCGAATATGAAAATAAGGAATTTTGGGGATTTCTACACTACGGTGCAAGGAATAATAAAGGAAAGCGATTAAAAGTAAAGAATCTATGATGCAAACAAGTAATTACGACTAGTTATGCAAATTTTAACTAAAAACGCAATAAAACGTAATTAAGGAAACGCGAAATAAATGCAACTATGCTAATTAAAACCCGTAAAAATGAACTTCTATTTTTATAAAGCTAAAAATAAAATTTGAAAATTATATGAAATTTAAAACTAATTTTTTTGTATTTTTCTTGATTTATTTTGAATTAAAAACTAATTTAAGACATTTAAAATAGTCTTGAAATACTAAAAATTAGGAAAATAAGCTAGAAAATTACAAAAATATTTTTCAAAAATCTTAAATAACTAAAAAGAATTTTAGAAACTGGAATCACATTTTTTTGACTTTTTCTCAATTTATTATGAATTTAATACTAGTTAAAACTAATTAAAATGCTAGAAAATCTATTTTAACTAAGAAAATTCAGGAAAAATACTTTTTATGACTTTTTGAATATTCTAAAACTAAGAAAATTGAATTTTTTTTTTCTGAGCTTTATCTAATTTATTTGAATAAAATGATATTTAAAAATGCTAGAAAATGAATAAAAATGCAGAAAAATAGAAGATGAACAGGGAAAAATATGAAAATCTCCAGAAAACTATAAAATAATACTGAGAACAAGGGAAAATTAACAAAAACAGCTTAAGGGTACAGGAGATAAGATTTGGGCATGAATCTGTTATGAAAAAGCACTAAAAATAAGCCAAATGCTAACTAAAAGCTACCATAAGCTACATAAGGCTAAATCTACCTAACACTAACCTACAGAAACTGAGTTGGATCAGATAAGCCCCGGATAAAAGCAGTTAAGTTCAAAAATAGGTTTTAACCATCTAATGCCAAACGGCCCTTATAGCCCTACTTTAAGCACTCATTAAGCTATTCTAAAAATTCCCTAAAATTAAACTAAAATCACCATGTTGTCTATCACCAACCAAAGAGCTAGCATCCAAAATTTTAGCTAATTTGGACTAAAAATGATGAAATGAAAATTCAAAAACAAAAGCTATATGGGAACCTAGCTAACTGATGCAGAACAGACATAAAGGGGAAAAAATGCTAGTTGCAGGCCTAAGTTGAGTACCTAAATAAGCTACAAAGGACTTCTAGATGAGATTCCTGCAGCACCTATACTACATTCTACCTTATGAATCAATAAGCTACCCAACTATCTACAACTAAAAGCTTAAAATCAGCTACGGCCTAGTAGTGCAGCAACAATTATGATGCAGAGAGGGACCTAGCAGACCTAATTTAGCACTACTGATAAGCTTTAATGATCTATCTAAAGGAGATTGAGTAAAGTCCAGACCTAAGGCTACCTAAAGGGACTAACATCCAACAATAAAAGTATCTCAGCAGCTGAAAATCAGCAATAAGTAAGCTGATGAGAACCAATCTAAGCACATGTACAGCAGAACAGTAAAGGTGGACAGATTTGGGTACTTTTGACTACAAATTTAGTTATCAAAAAGCTTCTAGGTGGAATTTAAACTGAAATCATGTAATCAATGGTGAAAACAGAACCAGAAAAATCAATTAATACTAACTTCTTACCTAAATTATACCTAAACCATAACAGATTAAAAACTAATGTGGACAGAAACGAACAGAAGTAAATTTAAAACTTGAAAACTCCCCACTAGGATTGCAGACTTCCAACTATGACTAACAAAAGTTCTAAAAACAATTTTTAACCCTTCAGACTCAGATTTTATAAACCAAAAATCATTAATACTTGAAAATTATAACAAAGCCAAACACTCCTTAAAACATATGTAATGCAGATGAACCTTAGAGCAATGTGGAATATGACTAAGATTGAATCACAATCAACAAAGTAACACTAACCTCAACTTTTTAACACATTAAAGCTAAAAATTAATCAGAAATCAATTTGACTTTTGATCTTTGACTAATATTGACTTTGCTTAAAAACTGAAGTTAAGAACAATTAAGAGAAAAGTGAGCTCATACAAGCTTTAACAAGCTTATATGAGCTTAAATGAGCAGTGATTGAAAACTGAAAAACGGATTGGAGACAAATGAATTTGACAAGGTAAACTTAAATTGCATTAAACCAAAAGCAAACTTACATCAATTGAAATGAAATTACATTTTAACATAACAATTACACTATAAAAACAATTAAATGACATGAGAATAAAAGGTCAAAAATTCCTCTAAGACTTGAGAAATTGGACAGACTCTACATTGTGGTGAAAGGGCTTTAAATAGATGCTGGGAAGAGCTTGGGATGCCTTTCAGAAGCTTCAGGAACTTCTAATCTCGACCCTTCAATCACTCTTGCATCATTCCTTTTCATCTTAGCCACAGGATCATTGTGATGATGTGCTTCTTCCAATCAGGATGCTAGGATTTGCCAACTGTCATTCCCCTTATTGCCAGCATGACAATTAGATGCTTAGTACTAAGTGTGATTAAAGGGTAAAGTTGGGAATTCAAGTGAGGAAGAAGGGAACATAGTAAAGCGGGAAAGGGGTTTTTTTGGGTTTTATTATTATACTTTGACCGAGGGTGGATGTTGTTGACCGGGTATGAAGTTGGAATTTTCGGGTGTGGTTATTTTGAGGTAATGGGCTTGGTTTGATGTTAAGTATTTTGGGCTTGGGTTAGATGTAGGATTATTTGTTATGAACATGGGCTTGGTTTGATTTAGTTATGGTATTTTAAATGTAAATGTTAAGGACCATTCATGTAAACTTACAAATACCAAGTACCAATGATGTAAATTATGAAGTGGAATTTATGAGGGATGAATTATGTAATTATGAGTGAGTTGGGAGTGAAAAGTCATAATATGGGAAAATTAAGGGGTTGTTGTGTAAATTTGGAAAAATGATGGTGACAGTGAGAAAAATCCCCGAACATGATTCACAACTCCGTAATTTGATCTTTTAAGCATCAAAGTCCCTGAAATAGCATCCCCGGCATCGGCTTTTGCATTCTTCTTTCTCTCGTGCTCGGTTTTCTTCGGTTTTGGCTTTCTTTTGTCTGGTTTGTCATATCCGTACCTGCACATACAAAAACTCAAGAAACCAATGGATATTAGCAATAAACGGCTCTTTCTTGGTTATTTTGGGTCTATATTTGATAAAGAAATGATATGTGTTTTTGCACATATCAAAATACCACAGACGAGACCATTGTCGTGTCCCCACGCAATGCAATCAACTCACGCTTCTAAAACTAAGGATTTCAATATCTTTCTACTAAACCTATGAAGAAGTAGCAAAGATTCCTCAAAAGAGATTAAGAAGCCCTTAATTCTAAAAACGCCCCGTTTACCTTTTTTTCACATGTAGATATTACGATTAAGCACATTCCGATTATGAGTGACGGTTTGTTGAACTTTCATGTCGATCAATAACTCCAACATTTTTCAAACGACACGTTAGGATCACGGAGTAGGAAACACAACACAGCGTGAAGTGACCATACGGATAGAATATATCGTCTCTGATTTTTCACAAGTCCCCAAACTAAGCGTAAAATCGAAATCATTGTTAAACATGACTCTAGATGCTAACACTACCCATGGAAGTTACTTGTGTAATTACCTTTTGCTCCCATTTTCCTATTTTCCTCTAGATTTTTTTATTTTTGTGAGAAATGAATTTCTTCAAATTTCTCGTTTCGATAAGAATTAATCCGATAAAGATATGAAGCTAAGTCGATAATTAGTTATCCATCTTCTCTCAAGAACCATTGTCTCAAAAATGAGGTCCACATCAAGGAATTTTTATTCACTTATATTTTTGACTTTTTCATTTTTTTCATTTTTTACATTTCATTTTTTTTTTTTTTTTTTTTTTTTTTTTTGCACTTATACTTTTACTTATATGAGCTATGAACTACGGAGCTTCACGGGGTAATTCCAAGACTATAGGCTTCATGAAATGAGGATCCCAGTTGGTTAGACCAAGACCTCACCCAATCCTGGCTAAAGATCCAAGGGTCCGATCTCGAACCGCAGCTCATAACTTTACTTATTACTTATTTATTACTTACGGATCCTTGACGTGTACCCAATTTTTAAAACAAAGATTCTTTTAAGAAGATAAAAAACTAACTATCGCCAAAAACTCAACATCTCTAATTATTTATTCACAAATATGGGGTGAAACAATTTTGTAGGAACAAAAAGCCATAAGTACCTTAGATGGGCTCTAAAGAGAACCAACTACTCCACGTTTAGCATCTAAACTCATAAGTAACTCTATCATTTCTCGATCTCCGCAAATTTAAAATCCCAAATAATGAGATCCGCGGATGCTTAGCCGATAATTTTTTAGATTATCTATGGTTAAGGGAACAAGCTAGGGCTCAACACGCCCGGTCAAGTCAGAATTCTATTCCTACTCTCACCAGCGGAAAGTCAACAAGGTGTCAAAACATATATTAACTTAGCAAATGCTTCGTCAAATAATCTCAAGTCTCGCATTTTTAAAGTCACTTATTATAAACTAGCAAATTCTTGTTTAAGCTTCGCATATTTAAAATCACTTAGGGAGACTTGCAAATTCTTGGCCTTTTGAGCTAGAATCGCGTTTTATAGCCTCTTGTCTAAGCAATTAGCAAAGGCTATGTCAAGAAAAAAACGCATATTTAAAGAAACTTCTAAGAGACTAGTAAGAGCTTTTCGATTATAAAACTAGCAAAAGCTTACAAAAAATTTTAAATTTTCTCAATTTTGCACAATTTTTCATTTTCTAAGGAAAAACGGGGTTGCGAGAGAAACACGACAAAAAAAATAAGCAAGTGCGGTCAAATCAAATCGAAGATTACCCACCCCAGACTAAAACGAAACATTGTCCTCAATGTTTAAAGGTCAATGTTTAAAGGCAAGGGTATCAACAAAAATCTAAAAGCCGTTTATTAAGCATGCTAAAAGATCAACGTTAGTCGATAAGATTAGGATATCAGATTTCCATCAGCATCGAACATGAAACTCGAGTGGAGAAAAGACAAACTTCGAGCACGAGAGTCTTCATATTGGGAAAATCCTGGACAAAACATCACAAACAACCAAACACGAGAAATCGAAGAGGCTAACCCCTTCACGTCACTTATTAGAGAAAATAGAAAGAAGATAAAGATAAGCATGGGGTGCCTCCCACGAAGCGCTACTGTTTTTGATCACCGAGTCGCTAGCCTGACTCGTCCCCGAATTCATTTGTCCTTGGGGAAGCAAGTGGAAAAGATAATCTCCATCGGACTTTCGCTCAAGAGGTTTGGATAAACATTGAAACATAAGAAAGTTCCACTCCGATGAGATACCCACGGTTCTTAAAAAGGAAAAGCGGTGATACCGGGGTCAAAGATGGTATCCTCACTCTCGCATGAGTGAAGAAGAGGAGAAATCAGATTATACGGAAGAAATGGAATAAAGATTTTTATAACAATCAATAACCATTCTTCATCCTCAAAATCAAATTCCTTAATCGGATTTTGAACATTTAAGCTCATTGGGTGATTTTCAACAAAGACATCGGGAGGAAGAGGTGGGATGATGTCATCAATAACGAAACTCTTTTGAGAGAGTTGCTCTTCCCCCAAACTAAAATCTTCCTCAAGATCAAAATCGAAACGATCATACTCCGGAGGATATATGAAATGAGAGAGTTCATTAGAGAACTCTTCGAGATAATTATCATTTATCTTTCGTGGCAGCTCATTTAACGGATCTTCATTCAACAAACTTTCAATCTTTCTCGAATCGGCTTCATAATCAACGTCATCGTCCTCACTTCCTGGTGGAAGAGGATCGATGCGAGCGAGTTCATCGGCGAACTCCTCGAGAAGTAAATCAAGAGACGAATCCTTGAGCTCGGGCTCCGGAGGATTTTCTTTAGACGGCTCTACTTCTTTAATTTCTTCAGTCGAGATAAACGGAGGTGGGATTTGCGCAGTACTTTGTGAACTATGAACTTGCACCTTTTCCATTATGGTCTCCGTGTCGGACTCATCACTTTCCTCGTCAAAGATTTGATTGTCAAAATTGAGAGTATATTCTGAATCGAAGTCAAACAAAGGATTTGTGAAGGTCATTTTGAAAGTTTCTGAAATCGAATCAAAAGGTGTCTCAGATACCCTTAGGATTGGTACAAGGTCATCGGAATTCTCAAGAGGATTGCATTCAACTTCCTTATCCCCCATTGACAAGGTATCCGAAGGTTCGCTAATGAGCGGATCGCAATCGGTTTCAACAATTTCCGGCGAAATTGGATCATCAACTTCTTCCAAAACAACTTCACTTCTCTCAACCGGCGTGAGTGAAGGGGAAGAGTCGGAAATGATAGGATTGGAAGTGGGAGTGGGATTGCCACTCGAAGAATCGTCATCGATCTTTAAGTTCTCTTCTTCAAACGGTTCATCGTCATCACTATCGTCAGAGTCAGAATAGTAAAAGGTGGATGGATGACTCGGTCTTTGTTGACTGATATAGTTTTCTTGCTTGCCAAAGACGTCAATTTGTGCACTCATAACGGAAATTTTCTCGGAATAATGATCGCTCAACATAGTGGTAGAATCGCAAGGAACGTCAGCATCCCACTGATAATGATATTGTGTCATATTCTCGATCAAATCATACGCTTCTTAAGGTGTCTTCCGCATGAGATTTCCACCAGCTGCCAACATGATTTTGTCTCGATCAATCATAGTGATACCATGATAAAAGGTTAGGATTTGATCAAGAAGCAAAATTCGATGATCGGGACATTTTTGTAAGAAGGATTTGAATCTTTCCCAAGCTTCAAATACGGTTTCCTTGGGTAATTGCCGGAAATTAAGAATTTCTTTCCTTAGCTGCATCGTTTTTGAATATGGAAAGTATTTTGAAAGAAACTTGCGAAACATCTCTTCCCAAGTATGAATTGAATGTTTTTCAAGGGTATAAAACCAAGATTCGGCTTCGTGGGTTAAAGAGAAGAGGAAGAGATTCAATCGGATATCATCTTGAGAAACGCCACATTGTTTCATGGATTGAGTAATTGATAAAAACTTGTTCAAGTGTTCGTTTGCATTTTCGTCGTTAAATCCATGAAATTGACAATGATGTCGAAGAAGACGAACCATGCGATTTTTCAATCTAAACTTGGTTCCCGGAACGATCGGTCCTCCTCGACCGATAAGCGACGGACGATAGAAATCCTCCATGGTCCGAAGATCATGGGGATCAAATGCGAAATCGAGCATTGTGGAGAATTAAACAAATTAGAGGGTGAAGGGATAAGAATTAAACATTCAGAGGAAAACGAAGATTATTTTTGAGTTTTTAAAGATACAAAACATAAAAGGAAAATAAATTTTGAAAAGGAAAATATTTTTGGGTTTTTATAAAATTAATATGTACAAAACGGTAACTTCAAGAGGAAGGATCTTCAAATACACGCGAATTGAGACGGAATACGAAAACTCACTTCATGCCCTCCCCGGCAGCGGCGCCATTTTTTTGATAGTTCTTTTTCGTACAGATATTTTCCGAAGAAATACAAAGGTATGTATTTTCCCGGGTCGTTTTCTCAACGAGGGATGAATGGAGTTAAACAACTCACGTCGCGTGATTCAGGATTTGAATATGAAAATAAGGAATTTTGGGGATTTCTACACTACGGTGCAAGGAATAATAAAGGAAAGCGATTAAAACTACAGAATCTATGATGCAAACAAGTAATTACGACTAGTTATGCAAATTTTAACTAAAAACGCAATAAAACGTAATTAAGGAAACGCGAAATAAATGCAACTATGCTAATTAAAACCCGTACAAATGAACTTCTATTTTTCTAAAGCTAAAAATAAAATTTGAAAATTATTTGAAATTTAAAACTAATTTTTTTGTATTTTTCTTGATTTATTTTGAATTAAAAACTAATTTAAGACATTTAAAATAGTCTTGAAATACTAAAAATTAGGAAAATAAGCTAGAAAATTACAAAAATATTTTTCAAAAATCTTAAATAACTAAAACGAATATTAGAAACTGGAATCACATTTTTTTGACTTTTTCTCAATTTATTATGAATTTAATACTAGTTAAAACTAATTAAAATGCTAGAAAATCTATTTTAACTAAGAAAATTCAGGAAAAATACTTTTTATGACTTTTTGAATATTCTAAAACTAAGAAAATTGAAAATTTATTTTTCTGAGCTTTATCTAATTTATTTGAATAAAATGATATTTAAAAATTCTAGAAAATGAATAAAAATGCAGAAAAATAGAAGATGAACAGGGAAAAATATGAAAATCTCCAGAAAACTATAAAATAATACTGAGAACAAGGGAAAATTAACAGAAATAGCTTAAGGGCACAGGAGATAAGATTTGGGCATGAATCTGTTATGAAAAAGCACTAAAAATAAGCCAAATGCTAACAAAAAGCTACCATAAGCTACATAAGGCTAAATCTACCTAACACTAACCTACAGAAACTGAGTTGGATCAGATAAGCCCTGGATAAAAGCAGTTAAGTTCAAAAATAGGTTTTAACCATCTAATGCCAAACGGCCCTTATAGCCCTACTTTAAGCACTCATTAAGCTATTCTAAAAATTCCCTAAAATTAAACTAAAATCACCATGTTGTCTATCACCAACCAAAGAGCTAGCATCCAAAATTTTAGCTAATTTGGACTAAAAATGATGAAATGAAAATTCAAAAACAAAAGCTATATGGGAACCTAGCTAACTGATGCAGAACAGCCATAAAGGGGAAAAAATGCTAGTTGCAGGCCTAAGTTGAGTACCTAAATAAGCTACAAAGGACTTCTAGAGGAGATTCCTACAGCACCTATACTACATTCTACCTTATGAATCAATAAGCTACCCAACTATCTACAACTAAAAGCTTAAAATCAGCTACGGCCTAGTAGTGCAGCAACAATTATGATGCAGAGAGGGACCTAGCAGACCTAATTTAGCACTACTGATAAGCTTTAATGATCTATCTAAAGGAGATTGAGTAAAGTCCAGACCTATGGCTACCTAAAGGGACTAACATCCAACAATAAAAGTATCTCAGCAGCTGAAAATCAGCAATAAGTAAGCTGATGAGAACCAATCTAAGCGCATGTACAGCAGAACAGTAAAGGTGGACAGATTTGGGTACTTTTGACTACAAATTTAGTTATCAAAAAGCTTCTAGGTGGAATTTAAACTGAAATCATGTAATCAATGGTGAAAACAGAACCAGAATAATCAATTAATACTAACTTCTTACCTAAATTATACCTAAACCATAACAGATTAAAAACTAATGTGGACAGAAACTGGAGTGAGAACAGAAGTACATTTAAAACTTGAAAACTCCCCACTAGGATTGCAGACTTCCAACTATGACTAACAAAAGTTCTAAAAACAATTTTTAACCCTTCAGACTTAGATTTTATAAACCAAAAATCATTAATACTTGAAAATTATAACAAAGCCAAACACTCCTTAAAACATATGTAATGCAGATGAACCTTAGAGCAATGTGGAATATGACTAAGACTGAATCACAATCAACAAAGTAACACTAACCTCAACTTTTTAACACATTAAAGCTAAAAATTAATCAGAAATCAATTTGACTTTTGATCTTTGACTAATATTGACTTTGCTTAAAAACTGAAGTTAAGAACAATTAAGAGAAAAGTGAGCTCATACAAGCTTTAACAAGCTTATATGAGCTTAAATGAGCAGTGATTGAAAACTGAAAAACGGATTGGAGACAAATGAATTTGACAAGGTAAACTTAAATTGCATTAAACCAAAAGCAAACTTACATCAATTGAAATGAAATTACATTTTAACATAACAATTACACTATAATAACAATTAAATGACATGAGAATAAAAGGTCAAAAATTCCTCTAAGACTTGAGAAATTGGACAGACTCTACATTGTGGTGAAAGGGCTTTAAATAGATGCTGGGAAGAGCTTGGGATGCCTTTCAGAAGCTTCAGGAACTTCTAATCTCGACCCTTCAATCACTCTTGCATCATTCCTTTTCATCTTAGCCACAGGATCATTGTGATGATGTGCTTCTTCCAATCAGGATGCTAGGATTTGCCAACTGTCATTCCCCTTATTGCCAGCATGACAATTAGATGCTTAGTACTAAGTGTGATTAAAGGGTAAAGTTGGGAATTCAAGTGAGGAAGAAGGGAACATAGTAAAGCGGGAAAGGGGTTTTTTTGGGTTTTATTATTATACTTTGACCGAGGGTGGATGTTGTTGACCGGGTATGAAGTTGGAATTTTCGGGTGTGGTTATTTTGAGGTAATGGGCTTGGTTAGATGTTAAGTATTTTGGGCTTGGGTTAGATGTAGGATTATTTGTTATGAACATGGGCTTGGTTTGATTTAGTTATGGTATTTTAAATGTAAATGTTAAGGACCATTCATGTAAACTTACAAATACCAAGTACCAATGATGTAAATTATGAAGTGGAATTTATGAGGGATGAATTATGTAATTATGAGTGAGTTGGGAGTGAAAAGTGATAATATGGGAAAATTGAGGGGTTGTTGTGTAAATTTGGAAAAATGATGGTGACAGTGAGAAAAATCCCGGAACATGATTCACAACTCCGTAATTTGATCTTTTAAGCATCAAAGTCCCTGAAATAGCATCCCCGGCATCGGCTTTTGCATTCTTCTTTCTCTCGTGCTCGGTTTTCTTCGGTTTTGGCTTTCTTTTGTCTGTTTTGTCATATCCGTACCTGCACATACAAAAACTCAAGAAACCAATGGATATTAGCAATAAACGGCTCTTTCTTGGTTATTTTGGGTCTATATTTGATAAAGAAATGATATGTGTTTTTGCACATATCAAAATACCACAGACGAGACCATTGTCGTGTCCCCACGCAATGCAATCAACTCACGCTTCTAAAACTAAGGATTTCAATATCTTTCTACTAAACCTATGAAGAAGTAGCAAAGATTCCTCAAAAGAGATTAAGAAGCCCTTAATTCTAAAAACGCCCCGTTTACCTTTTTTTCACATGTAGATATTACGATTAAGCACATTCCGATTATGAGTGACGGTTTGTTGAACTTTCATGTCGATCAATAACTCCAACATTTTTCAAACGACACGTTAGGATCACGGAGTAGGAAACACAACACAGCGTGAAGTGACCATACGGATAGAATATATCGTCTCTGATTTTTCACAAGTCCCCAAACTAAGCGTAAAATCGAAATCATTGTTAAACATGACTCTAGATGCTAACACTACCCATGGAAGTTACTTGTGTAATTACCTTTTGCTCCCATTTTCCTATTTTCCTCTAGATTTTTTTATTTTTGTGAGAAATGAATTTCTTCAAATTTCTCGTTTCGATAAGAATTAATCGGATAAAGATATGAAGCTAAGTCGATAATTAGTTAATAAGCTTATTTTTACCAGCTTATTTTAAGTTTTATAGACTACTATAAGTCTATAGGTCTTAAACTAAGTTAGAAAACTAACTTATCAAGCATAAGCTGAAACCATGTGAACTTGTAAGCTTAGAAGTAAGCTTAAACAAAACCCCTTAGTATGAACCGTGACAAAAATTGTCAATGGACATGTCCTCTTATGGCCGATTAAGGTAGATAACTTTAAAAAGATAGAAAATGGATGGATAATGACTTTGGGATGGATAGATTTTTGTATTTTTCGCAAAAACTAATGGATGACATATGATTGATGAGTCTTTGAGTTCAACAAAAAGAATTAACACAAAGTGGTGGGCCCCACATGGCCTACTTTCATAAAATAATGTTAAGATTTTTGTTGAAAAATAATTAGATAAGAAAATTTTAAATGAACAAGACATAATATACTTAGACATGTATTAATATTAATGGATATATAAAAATCAGAGACCTCCTAACATAATATTTAAAAAAGGCTATATAAACTTAAGTTAGACATGTAAAAATATACTTAGACATGTATAAATACAAATGGACATACTAAATCGGAGACCCCGTTACAAACGGTGGCCCTGTGCGATTGCCCCACTTGCACATGCTAATCGCCACCACCGTTTGTGCAATGGTGGCGGCGGTGTTCAAAGTCTACTATTTACTGAAGAAGAACCCTGTAACTATAAGGAAACATCAACAGACAAGAAATGGATTGAGGCCATGGAGATTGAATTGGATTCAATCAACAAGAATAATACATGGACTCTTACAACATTGCCAGAAAATCAGAAGGCAATAGGACTCAAATGGGTTTACAAGACCAAGAGAGGGTAAGATCATCAAATACAAAGCACGATTAGTAGCAAAAGGATATGTACAAGAACAAGGAATAGACTTCGATGAAGTATTTGCACCACTTTCTCGGATAGAGACAGTACGGTTGATATTAGCACTAGCAGCTTATCATGGTTGGCAAGTACATCACTTGGATGTAAAATCAGTATTTCTACATGGAGATTTGAAGGAAGAAGTCTACGTTACACAACCTGAAAGATTTACTCAACAAGGAAATTCAGGGAAAGTCTATAAGCTTACAAAAGCTTTATATGGCTTAAGACAAGCACCAAGAGCTTGGGATGTGAAGCTTAATCAAACTTTAAAGTCATTAGACGTTAAGAAGTGTAATCTCGAAAAAGCAGTTTATACGAAGAGAAGCAATAATTCTACACTTATAGTTGGAGTCTATGTAGATGATTTGATATTCACAGGCACTCTAAGGAAGGAAATAGAAGTATTTAAATCCCAGATGAAAGACAAATTTGAAATGAGCGACTTAGGATTGTTAGCTTATTACCTTGGGATAGAAGTTACACAGACATGAGGAGAGATTACAATCAAGCAAACAAGTTATATTAACAAGATCTTGAAGGAAACAAGTATGATGGATAATAATGATACGAAGATACCAATGGATCCCGGTACTAAGTTGGTCAAGGCGGAAGCTGGAAACTCAGTTGACGCAACTTATTACAGAAGCTTAATTGGAAGTGTAAAACCCTAAAATCTCAAATCGCGTAAAATGACCATTTTGCCCTCCAACTTAAAATTTTACGAACTCGGAAAACACGTCAACACCATTTAACAAGTTATGTGATTAATAATACTTTCACATTATGAGAATAATTAACTTATGATATACATTACAAGAACTTAAATAATTAAAGTCTAAGTAACATGTAAGCATACCATAATGTACACAAATTAACCTAGACTTGGAAGAGGACTAAATACATTGAAAAATTGATAACTTGGAAAGTTGAGAATTGGTCTCCCCCCCTTTATGTGGCCGGCCATTTAGGCCCTAAAATCCCTCATCATATCAAAAATTATCAATCACATTTATCTCTTATTCTCCATTTCAAAAATACCTAGAAAACCCTAGTTCCTCTTTCTCTCCTTCTATTGGCGGCACATCATTTTTTTTCACCATACAATCCGAATTTTTATCAAACAAAAGTAATCCTAGGAGGCTCTTGATCGTGGGTAATCGTTTGGTGGACGTAGTATTGGTGTTTGGTTCGATTTGGAAGCTTGTACGTGGGGGTTTAAAGGTGTACGTGGGTATTGATTTGGCCAAGGGAGTATTGGTTGGTTTTTGTGGTTTGATTCTTGTTGTTTTGTTTCGTACACGCTACAAGGGTAACACCTCGTCATCTCGAATCTCTTCCTTTTGTTTCTTTATTAAATTCGTGGCCTATGATATAAAACTAGGGCTTGTAACTTGTAAAGGATCACATAAAATCATAACTATATAACACATGAAATGATAACACATAAAATGATAAAACCATGAATCTTGATCTATAATTATTCGAATGATATATGACATGTAATATGATTATGAAACTGATTTGGAGTCTTACATATGTCGAATTATATTTCATTTATAAAGGGTTTAATGATCTTTTGATTACATGTTTTCGTATATGATAAATGGACTTGATAACGAATGATTACGAGGGTGTTCTTGAATTAATCATGGGGCGTATAAAAATGATTTGGGAAGGGCTGATTCGAATTGAATATGATATCACATTAGGTGTCTTTTAATCTTGTTCTAATTGAGCTAATATGGTTGAAAACGGATTCGTTAATCTTAAATCTAAAAACTAGGGTTCATAATGTTTTATGACGATTTGATATAATTAAAGGGTTGTTTTGTAAATAGTAAAACTTGATGGATTAACATGTTAATATTCTAACTAAATGGATTAAATGAGTAAAATGGGTAAACTTACTATATTTACACTTTTAACCCTATACTTTGCAATATTGACATTTTAAACCCTAAACTTTTGTAACTTGTCATTTATGATCCTTAAAGCATTATAATACTCATTTTCTATTATAACTTGAGATTTGTAACTAAACCTGCTAAATATGGAAACCTGCTAAATATGGAAACCTGCTATTTTTAGAACTACTAAGAGCAGATATTCTAACGAAGGCTCTACCAAGATTGAAGTTCATGACAATGAGACAAATGCTCGGAGTTCAAGATTTAGGACGAAGCAACGATCAAGATTAAGGAGGAGAATGTGAAGATATATTCTCGATTCTTTTGCTTCATTTGTAAACAACGAAACATGAAGGACTAAACATGTTCGTTAGAAAGTTTGGAGCCGTTTGGTAGTTACACGGCGGTTACAAAAAGGTAGTTAGAGGTAGTTATAATCGGTTATTTTACCGAAAGGACACAACGGTTCAATGAACCGGTTGGGAACCTATAAATATGTTTGTATGCACACAATTTCAATAGTTAGACGAAAACACTTATTCATTTCAAATACTTTGCAACTCTATATATATATATATATATATATATATATATATATATATATATCGATCTAAATGTGGGACAACAAAAAGACCTGAAAGAGCTGCTTTTATTTTCTGTAATACTTCCAACAAGTTAAATAATTGCTTCTAGTATAGAAGTTCTCTACCAACATGTTTAGAAGTTGCATCCAAAAAGTAGTGAGGTACAACCAAAGGAAGACGTCAAGTTGCTTACATCTTGGACCATTATCCCTTCAATTATAGGCGATGCTAGTCGTGCTATTTTGATGGCATGATTAAAGTTATAATGCAACATAAGTCTAGTCTTCCCTATCCCAAGTCTTCTTAATTTCTTTCTGTCATTATACATTGAAAATAGTTACTATTACTAGTCAAGAAATTAGTGGAAGATAGACAATGGGTGATGCTAGTCGTGCTATTTGGATGACATTATTACAGTTACATGGCAATATAAGTCTAGTCTTCCCACTCCCAAATTTTCTTCAATGTTTTTTATGATATGACTATACATAGAAATTAGTTATTATTAAAGGAATTAGTGGATGATAGAAAATTGTAAGCTTGTAGCACCACAATTTTTTGTCTAAAATAAAAAATCATTACTATTGTTTAAATTTACCAATTATGAGCTTTCAACCATTTATAATACTAGACGAGTACCCGTGCCTGCCGGCAACGGTTCTGACGACCCATAAGTTTCTTTCAACAAATTGTATTTGTAGCGTCAGAGAATCATTTTCGAATAACTATAATTCTGAAATATACAGTTTTCAAGAAAATTATGTGGAGTCGATCTAGGTGTGGGAGTATATTTCTAATAAGATTGTTTTAACTTTTAAGTTATTAAGTTTTTAGTAATAATAGATTCAAGCATTACAAAAAGCAACGGTATTATAAAGTTGGCAATATTATATTGTTGTTTAGAGCTATAGCCAATGTGTGTGACTGCCTTTTCTTGTTTTGTCAGTAATTTAGGCAGTGATAACTATTTTTTTACATGTGTAGCGTTTATTATTTGTTGTGTGGCTTTTAAACTTGTAACCTTACAAATTTAATATCACCATAATAAGATTTTCTTGTACTATCAATTTGCATAGATATTTAAGCATTATTCAAAACTATTTATATGAGGTACAAATAATTATCGCCAAAGATAACAATACTATTTAATTTTTGTGATTCTAATAAACTTACATAACATTATTGATATACCGGACAAAGAGCTATACAATATATATATTTACTTTTAAAAGATGATTCATATATGCTAGTCCCTTAAGTGGTGCAAGACCAACATTTTTCAAAATTTTAACTAGAAGGTTGGTGAGTGGGAAGTTCTCGGTGGTGAGTGCTCTAATGAATAGAGATTTGGATGAGAAATAGGTTCGGTGAAGGAATGTTGTCTATGTTCTAGGAATGAAGGCTTAGGCGTTTTACTAGAACTAGGTGCGTTTGGTTTAGAGCTTGATTTTTAGAAACTTCTATCACATTCTCACCATCACTATGACTAAATCATCTAGCAACAACTCTTCAATCAAAGGTTCATCCAAAACGAATGGTCATATGATCCATGAGATATCATCCACCGAATCATCACCCGTAAGAGGTCATAATGTTGGAATCCCACCTCAACAATCTCAATCAACAATTGCTAAGAGAACCGCAAGAATTAGTATTAGACCTCTTGGGTTAGAAAAGGGTTCATCAAGCTCCAAACCAAATGCACCTAGTTCAAGTAAAACGCCTAAGCCTTCATTCCTAGAACATAGACAACATTCCTTCACCGAACGTATTTCACATCCAAATCTCTATTCGAACCCGACCCTATTTGAACTCGGGTTAGTTGGGTTCGGATCCACTCGGGTCGGTGCTATTCGGGATTGAGCCAAGCCAAATATGAGTAAAATGGTCATAAAATTGCCTATTTGTTCTAATTTAGATAGATAATTAAAAAAAAAAAAAAAAAAAAAAAAAAAAAAAAAAAACAAACTAGTTAGCCAAAAAGATCTTACCCGATACTCAACCCTATTTAGCATCCGGGTTGACCCAAACAACCCGAATAAGATTATGGAACAAAATAAGTATCAGAATACCATAACTTCTAAACAACACACGGTAAACAATAAAAAGGCCAAAATCAACCCAAATAAAAACACCTACCAATTTCTATCATGGGCCCACCTGAATAAGCAGGTGTGGTAGAGAGTTGCAAAGGATAGGAAGATAAGGGTTCCCTCAAGGCAGACGGATGTAATAATTTAATGACAAGCGGAACCATCATAAGGAGGCATAGATGTTCCATTAAACGGAGATGCAGCATAAGGTGTTACACCCATACACATTGAAGAGGGTGCACCGGAACCGGCGTAAGGAGAAGACGAGGAGAAGCTTGTGGGGTCGGCATTTGCCTTGGAGCAGATTTCTGTATAAACGAGACTGGGAGACTGATCTTGTAAATGCCTAATTTCTTAAAGCCAAAAAACGATAGCTACTGCGATATGTATAGTTGTGCATATTTCAAGTTGTCCGAAAAGAAAAGTTGACATTCCCACAGCTAGGACAGGTCTAGCCGTCTTCTCCATGACCACCTAAATCATAATCACCACAAATTAATACCACATAATACAATTCCATACTTTGTTGTGACATGCAAGAATAAATACGTCTAAGGAGTAAGTGGCATCTCTCATAAAAATTATATTTATGGGTCCGTATCTAAAGTCACAAGAAAACAAATTTTATGCACAACTATTTAAAGGCTTTAGAAAAATTGTAAAGCTTTAGGGTGTATTTTGGAGCTCAAACAAATAGAAACTAAACCAGGGCTAAATAAGGGGATGTTTGTTTAAGCTTATTTTTTAGCTTATGAGCTTATTTGACTATGCTTATATCTCATACGCCCATATTTTCCGGCTTATTTATAGACTTGTGAGCTTATTATGACTTAAAGATGGAAGATAAGCTCATAAGCTAGAAAAAAGACGGATAAAGATGAGCTTATGAGATATAGCCGAACCAAATAAAATCATAAGCCAAAAATAAGATGAAACAACGACCCCTAAGTTCAAAGTTTCACCTGAGTAACCTCCAATTAATATAATTGGCAAAACCCAACCATTTTGCTAATTTTAAGCATCTATTAGCCCACATTGTGTTATGCGCCTGCCATGGTAAAGTTTTTTGTGACTGCAAATCACATGAAAACTAAGGTAACAATGTTGCTAAATTTGCAGTTGCATTGGTAGATATGTATAGACATGTTAACGGTTACTCAAAGAAGAGCACACAAAATGCCCTTTTGCTCCGGAATACATAAGGGTAATTAAAAAATAATATATGCCGATTCAAACAGTAAGTGATAAACTAGCCGGTAGATGCGAAAACCTAACAGCAAAACTTGCCATTTCTGCAATTGACAGGCAAAACTAAACCTAAAACTGTTTTATCCAATGACTAAAATTGTTTTCAGAGTTGATTATCATACTAACGACTAAAACTTATTATTTAATTCTAAATGACACGCCAAAAAATTTTTGCATGTCAAAATCTAACGATAAATATTACGCAAGTGTCATTCTCTAATGGACATTTCATCAAACAGCTTTCGTGCACAACCTAAACCCGAGCTTCAAACCATAGCCGCAAGTAACACATGCACCTAATTCACCTCTATCGCACTATAATATCACAAATCTCAATAACTAACAGCTAATTGAAGCAAACATAAAAATCAATGAATTGAGTTGAAAAGTACACCTGAGGGCAAAATCACAAAATCAGCAACTTCAGCTCACGATTAACCGAATCACAAAAACCGAATCGATTTGAATCGTTAGGGTTTGTTATCTCTCTCACAAAGTACATCCCAATGTATAAAGCACTTTGTACCTTTTTTTTATACCCCAATAGCTTCCCCTCACTTCCTACCCAGTGTTATAAGGTTACTTCCCCTCACTTTGTACCTTTCGATTTGAAGTTAAATTAGAGGGTCAGGGTTTTTGATTTTTATAAAATTTGGGGATTTTAAATTGAGTTAATTTATTAAAGGGTGATGATGATTTGCACACTTCAGTTTTTGATTGGGACACTTATATATACAATTGGTTAAAGCATTATACATTCATACTACAACAGATTAACGCACATGATTAACTGTCCTAATAAAAAAATAGAGTGTGCAAATCATTTCTCTTTATTAAAGGATTATTGTTTCCTTGGTGGTTGTTTGAAATTGTTTCAGAAAGTGAATAACGAGGAAAGAGGTTGAAAGGTTGGGTGGGTTAGTTTAGTGTATTTTGTTAGTATCAAAGTACCCTCTTAATTAATGGTCAACATAGTCAAACTAATGGTGTCTTTTAAAATTGGACCAAACTTGGAATGAATGTTTAACTTTTTGACTGAATTCAATACTTTAAAAAATTAGACCAAAAGTGAAATACTCAACAAACCATAATGATAAAAAATGTAGTTAACTCTTAACTGAATTAAAACCTTGTGAATTGATTTGTATAGTTGATGTTTTTAATTATAGATAGTATTTAATTTAGGATGCTTTTGTTAATTTTATATAAATTGAAGGGTTGAAAGTGGAAAATTGTGATAAGATAAAGGATAATGAACATTACAACATACAATAACAATACTTAATCACGTCAAAGCGAGTTATGGGGATGTGAGATGTAAACAAGTACCCCTCTAAATATAGTGAAAATTTTTTTTATGTGATTTATGAAGGGAGTTTTTATTTTATTTTAAAATGAAAGTTGAAGGGGTAAGAGTGTAAATTTAAATAAGATGAAGGATCAAAAAAGTAACGTTGTTTTCTTATGCTATTTAAAGTGTGTTTTTTATGTGATTTGAAGAGGTGGTAATTCTCGACACCTACTAGACCCATACTCATTACGAATGTGTTCACCAGATATGTGACTTGAAACGATAAGTGATACGAATCTGACACGCAGTGGCGGACCTAGATCAAAAACCAATGTGGTTTCTTGATTGCTCAAGGTAAAAAGAATTTAACAGGTCAACCTATCAACTTGTCTATATGCGAGTCGGGTCGGGTCAAATACTCACATTTATCACAACTACAGTAGTGAAGCGAAAAGCTACAATAAATATGGGCCAAGAAATATTTCCATGCCTAGCACAAAACAAATACAGAATCCAAATTTCTTTCTCAACGCCACAACATTAATGATTTGAATAACGGGTCAAAAAGAGTTCTAGTCTAAAAGATCATGAAAACTTATTTTGATACACTTAAAAGATCAAGATGTAAATTATAGAAATCAATTACACTGTATAAAAACTACAGATCTTGGAGATATAAGTACGTTATGATGTACAGACTATAAAAATAGTTTGACTGCATATAGTTTTCAACTGCTAGAGACATTTTTATGTAAAAAGCAAATGATTTTCATAAATTGCAAAAGAATACACTCTTGTTTCTTTTTTGATGTTTAAAATATATAAAAGATACTTGGTACAGTAAAAAGGGAAAAGCCTTATACTCCCTCCATCCCTTATAAAATGTCCAGTTTGACTTTTTCAAGTTTAACCTTAAATATTTTTGTTTGTATTATATAATATTTGATGCAACATATATGAATAAATTAAGTTTTAAATGTATTTTCACTGCGTATAATATTTATCAAATACTATATAACACAAGCAAAAATATTTAAGGTCAAAGTTAAATAAAAAAGACTTAAAAAGTCCAAACTTGACATTTAATATGAGACGGAGGAAGTACTTAACAACACAAAAGAACCAATATATTATATTAAATTATCTACTTTTTCTAACACATACAGGGCTCCCAAAGTCCCAATAACTTTTCTTCTTCATCTTCTCTGTATTTCTCTTTATTTCTTCCATTTTTAAATCTTATTTATATCTAAGAACAATTTTTATTGAGCTTTTTTATCTTTTTGATCTCCAAGGTGGTTCCTACAAAATTTTCAAGGTAGGTCCGATTTTTCTTCCTACATCGCTTCTTAACGATTTCCCTTTCTAAGGTGGTTCCCAGGAACAACCTTGTTTAGGCATAGGTCCGCCTCTGCCGACACGAAGTTAAACATGTTTTAGGTTAAGGATAAATAAGTTTAAGTCAAAACCAGGTCAAGCCGTCAAACCCATTTTATAAACGAGTCGTATTTGGGTCGATCAAAGATTAAACTAACACCCCGTGAACCCGTTTAAGTATGTAAGCCATAAAAAATAAAATACGTAACTTGGTTTTTATGTGAAATTTGGATTTAAATGTATTTCTTGGGAGGTGATTTGTACATCAAATTTTTTTTTTGCCATCTACCACTAAATTACACCAGTGATGCACATAGCACAACACTACTATGCATGATTTAGTGGTGGATGGAAAAAAGTGATGTACAAATCACCTCCATTTTTATAACTAGGGATTAGACTTTCGCACGTCATGGCGGAGCATTTGGAGTTGTGTAATTTTAAAGTGCTTCTTGGACACCTTATTCCGACACAAATCCGCTTTCTTATGAAAATTCAGTTATATACGCATAAATTTATTTATACATTTAGATAAAGTAAGGTTTGGTACTTGTTATCCAAATGTTACATAATTGAACAATTCACATCATTTACAATCTTGGGCGTAACAACTTGAGTAACATTGCCACCCTATAAAATACATATATCAATATTCCAAGTTTTTCTACTTCGGTGGTGCCAGACCACATCTTAATGCGTTTTCTAGGATGTCATATTTCGTGCGGAGACTATGTTCATCGTTCCAAACTTGAAGATACAACTCATGTCCCAGGTATCCCCATGGCTAGATTGTAGACCTCAGATTCCACATGCCCTTTACACTTCATGATTTAGGATGCTAGTTTCTTTCATCCCACTCGGTGTTCCTTTTCTATTTGCTTCCAATATGGTATCTACTATCCAATGACTACATAAATGTAACTAGACTCGAGATACACATGTGCCTGCCACATTATTCCTGAGAAAAGAGAGTTTATGAGTCAAAGAATTTCAGTACCAAGGTACATAGCCATCTGACCAATCTTCAAACTGTGACAATTCATATTTTTAGGTCATTCTCAAAACATTACTCATGCTTCATTATTTATCATTTATCGTGAACTAGGTTTACGAGCATCAAATTCACGTAACCGTAATGGTTTAGCTGTGAATTCATGATCATATCATCGAGGTCATTTCATATAGACTAAGTTTAGTCTACATTTCATTAACATCATTGTCATCATATTAGTTCATGCATGGTTTTGCATTTTACATTAAATGTATAATTTTCATATTAAATAAACGTTATCGCGTAATTAATTATTTTGAACAATTGATCCATTACTTCCAAAAATTATTCCAATATATTTTTATACTCATATTAAGTTTATAAAATAATATTATGAGTTTACCCAGTGTTTTAAATTTATTTTGTATATAAATTGTTATATTTATATAATTACGACGTTTTTCCTAAATACGACACGATTATTATTATTTCACTCAAATTTTGCAAGAAATGTATTTTTATAATTTTTATGACCTAAATATATTTTATCTTGACCCGTGAAAATTTATTTTTATCCAACGCTACCCTAAATATTCAAAAGTAACTACAACTTATCATTTAACCTCATTTAACTTCACAAATCTTACACTAATACATAATAAAAAAATATATATATATTAAATGAATGACTATCCTCCCTTGTCGACAAGGGAGGGATGAGTCACAAAGATTTTTGCAAATATCTCTAGTTTACTTATAATATACTATTAACTAAACACATTTCATTTCACTTCATTTACAAATACAAGATCAAGAATCTTTGCTTCCTCTCTTTCTCTCCAAAATTCGGCAGCCACAAGACCAAGAAGAAGGAAGCTTCAAAATTTTAATAGACAAGATTTTTAAACTCTAGTATCACTTGTTGTATAGGTTTTGCAATAAAAACCTCAAGTGATTAGGAAAAACCCATTGTCCTTAAACCTCATCATATTTCTTGTAAGCATTCATATTCATATTTTTATTTCACATTCATTGTTATGGTCATATCATTTTATTTGAGAAACATGCAAGTTATGTGATGTTTATACCACTTTGTAAGGTTTTTAAGTGTTATATATATATAATCCATCCTATAAATTACTCCTTGTTATATATTAGTTTTAGTGATGTCTAGGAAACCATGACACCCTAAGAAGGTGTATGGTAGGATTAGAATAGCATCGGAGTTGTTTTGAATGGGTTAGAATACGTTTGGCACGAGAAAAACTCATTTCGACAAGTTTGCAAAAGGGTCTGTCCTTATTTTTAAAATCTGGAAAATCCGACAGTAGATTAAAATTTTTAACCTAGATATTTAGAAAATATACTTTAAAACGAAACCGTGGCCACTTGAATGGATTAAAACGGAGCTATAACGAAGAAGTTATGAATTTTTCAAGTTGGCGACGAAAAATATAAATTTCTGGAAATTTCAGCAAGCAATATTTATTTTGTACGAGTCAAAAATGAAGCTTGGGCGTTGTAAATTATGTCGACTTGTCAAAAATATGTTAGTATACTTTGATACAAAGCTAAGGATCTTTAAAATGTAGAAACGGATTTGTAACGACTAAATTATACACGTTTACAAAAGTTGCCGTAACTTTTTTTGGGTAAAGGGGAGTAATCCTGCACCCTGGTAAATATATTAACCAAATAAACGTTAAATACAATATATATGAGTGAAGTCCCATATCTCAGCCCGTTACATAGGCATAAAGCTTACACAACAAGATACTTCCTAGTTTCTAAACAAGAAACCAAACCACTACTCAAAAGATAACATATGACACAACGCATAAAATTACTTCCTAGGACCTTGAAACTTTGTGCCATAAATGGCATTAAAGGCATCCAAATTCCCTGGAAGATCACGAACCTATTTCGCATAGTCATCGAAGTCATATTCATCATACTAATCTTCAAACTCTTGGCCACCACCAAATATATTAGCAGACTCATCAAAAGGGTTAGCAACAACCTCATCTTCAGAATCAGACACCTCAATCTCTCCTACTTTAGAAAAGGGGTTAACTCTCTTAGTAGAAGAGACGGGCGGAATACAAGAGTCACTAGTTTTAAAAGCCACATCCGTGTCCATCTCTTTCAAATCACTCACAAGGGGTTCTTGTGATACATTACCTGTCATAGGAGACTTATCATCATTAACTTCCATTATACGACCAGAATCCACATCCTTGTAGGAGTCATTAGAAGGACTATCAGCCGTATCCGTAGAAAGAGCAGCAAACTTGTTAGATGTAGAGATCGTAGTACCACTCGAACTAGCCACCACAGAAGCATTCTTCTTAGTGACTTCCACTTTCTTAGGTTCAGGAGGAGTCTTTTTGGGTTGATATTGAAACTGCTTACCCACAACAGGTTTAGTAAACCCTCCTTGACCCGGAATAGTAGACCCACCTTGCTTACCCTTCTTCTTGTTATTAACCATCTTGAACCCATCATTAACCCGATTAGAAGGCTGAGCAGGAGGTTTAACAGCTTTAGGACATTCAATAGGGGTATGACCAAAAATCATACATTTGTCACAATGAGGTGGTTTCCACTCATATTCAACCCGTATCTTCTCAATAGTCGAACCCGACCCATCAAGTAACGGTATCTCAACAGTAAGGCTGTCCCTAAGCACATCATCCGACTTCACATCAATCATGCATCTAGCAAAACTACTACGGCCCCATGATTCCTTGCACATTTGGCTAGTGAAAGCGTCTAACCTTTTGGGAGTGCCTATCACTGTGGCAAGGAGACTAAGACCATCATCAGAAAACATAGCAAGAGGAACATCATGGAATTTAACCCACACCAGGATGTTGGTCAAATCCTCTTTAAGTAGGTTGGTGTTTAATGTCCATGGTTTAAGAATAATAGGTACATTTCTAATCAACCAAGGACCGTTCTCAAGAACATCATCAACACCTTTCTTCGAATTGAACTTAAAGAAGAAAAACCCCTTAGCATTCATCATGACCTTTTGAATACCAAACTTAGCCCACACATTGCGTACAAAGTAATCAACAACAGGGAAAGCAAGTCGATTACCAAGGAAATACCCATACAAAGTATTCTCAAACCTAGAGTTCACCTCTTCAACCACTTTCATCGGGACAGAAAGATCCACACCATTAGCTGTTTTATTACCCTCCATCCTTCGAAAGTTAGGCGTGTGATTCTTAGGTTCAGTAGACGTAACACCGGCATACGATGTAGAAGGTTGGTTCAAATCACCACCCTTATCAGTACCCACAGCCCCATTTGCATTCTTAACAGCCTTAACATTATCATGCTCATTAACATTAGAAGCCATGGGAGCACTCGAATCCTGAGGATGTGAATAATAACCAATCGCATTAAGCATCTCATCAAGCTCCTTCTGTGACTGCGGCACCTTAAGATGCTCAAAAGGATTAGTCCCAGTAGCAGTATTAGCATCCTCTATCACACCTGGTCTTAATGGTTGCCCATCGTCACCCATCAGCACAAGTTTTCCCTCAAAAATTTGTTTTTCAATGGCATGAATTTTCATTAAAGTATCATGACCCTCAGGCGTGTCATGGCTAGGAGCAACATGACTAGGGGTCGAACCAAGTGAAACCGGCTCCACTTGTCCATTAGTACCAACAAGAGTAGACGAATTAATGTTCTCCTCTCCCATAAAATCCAGCATAAACAAACGTAAATCAATTTAGAACAACGAACAATATGGTCTGATGTTCGAAACAATACCCAGTAAAACCCTAGTCGATAAACTAGGGTTTATAAAACATAAAGACCCAAGCTGCTAACCCATTACAGAAATTGAAATCAGAAGCAGTAATAACCAATTAAGAACGAAACTAGTAAAACCCTAAAAACAAAGATCGATCGCAAAGAACCCTAAAAACCTAAAGCCAATCGATAAACACCCAACCTGATAATAGACTTGTTTAAGAATCAAGATAGAACCCAAGAGTAGAATCAAGATTAGTAGAACAGGAATGTAATAAGATTAAAGTGCTGGAACGATTTGAATGAGGTTTAGTTAGAGTGGATAGATCGCCATAGGGGGGGTCGGTTTTAGGGTTTGGGAGAATTTTCAAGTATCTAGTTGCCGTAACTTTTATCATATAAGAAATCAATGTTAAAAACAACCTTTAACTTGGTAACTAGTTTTTGCCGCAAAACTTGCCTAATAGAAATCAAGATAGTTTTTCTTATACGATAAAAGTTACGGTATAAGATAGTTTTTCTTATACCGTAACTTTTATCATATAAGAAAAACTATCTTGATTTCTATTAGGCAAGTTTTGCGGCAAAAACTAGTTACCAAGTTAAAGGTTGTTTTTAACATTGATTTAGGACTTTTCATAAAGTGATGTCTTCTAGTAAAAGTGAAATCGCCAAGTATACTTTCCAAAATGTCCGACCGTTTGATTAGCGGAGTTGTAATGAATTAATTACGGTCGCTTAAACTTTGCTGAAAAACCATCTTTAAACTATACTTTGGACTAAAAGTACCATACTTAACCTCTATTTTCTTTATGTTCGAGACCTCTAGGATGGAAACTCATGTACTAAAACTTTGAGATAATCATACGAGCTTCCCAAAACCGTTGAGTTTGTTTCCTAACGCTCGACGTGCACCATTTTACGACTAGCTTTTAGAGGCCGTTTTTGTCACTTTCATGGAAATTTCAATGACATAATTTTACGACGAAAAGTTATAATTTCACAATAAATCACTAAATGATTATCGTCGGATATCATTTCAACGTAAATACATGTGAAGTAATTTAAAATAGTCAAGATGTTAAAAGATTATTTTGTCGACGAGAAGTATTGTTTTCAAAAATTCATAAGTGGTATAAATATCATCCGAATTGCATGCATAACATTACATCATGACTTATTACATATCATATCATTCATAATAGGTCAGTTTCGAGATTCACGCTACATTTCGGTGTACTCACTTTTGTCATCGCATCAATTCATCAAGTGAGTTTTCATAGCCCCGTTGTACATGTTTATACTTATTTTCAAACTTACGGGGGAGAATACATTGCACATCATTTTCATTACGATACCAAGTATGTCAAATTCATTACATTGCTTAAGTTACCTCATGCCAATTGAATGTCCCCATTAGATAACATGAACCGTTAATTCCGAAAGAAGCGAGGGTGAGTGGATAGATCTATCGAGGGTGACACCTCCATCCGGGTTGGTGGATTCCAACTGGGTAAACGGATGCATTTCATTTAATAACATTATTTGAGTTGTTTGGCAAACACTCTGTTGGGGCGAACATCATGATCAGTCTAGTTTCGGTGTCATGGACTTATAGCAATTGTAACATTTTGTGGCGACATTGTCATACGTTATCTATACTTGTGTAGTCGTATAAATCATTTTCATAAACCTATGATTTCTCACCAACATTATTGTTGACCGTTTTAGCAATGTATTTTCAGGTAACTAAGACATTCACATCATGGCACGATAAGGAACCCTCATAGAGTCGCGGCGTCGACTTGTCTCATTGTATATTATGGTTTTCTTTTCAAAACATCGTTTGGACTTGTAATAAACTTATATTTTCCGCAAACTTTATCAACTTTTGGGACCTATCTTTTAACTCTGGATGTTTTATATAAATATCAAACGATGTGTTTTTAAACGACACTTTAGGTCGTTCAATATACTGTGATTGTGATGCTATGATAGTCAATCCCCAGGAATTCCATTCCGCTGCAAAACAGATAATTTGGGGGTGTGACAGATTGGTAATCAGAGCTTCAGTTATAGAGAACTAGGTTGCATCATTGACCCTAGACTATAACTACATTATCATAGCATCTCATCATTTCATCATAAGTGCATATTCACTTTATATGCGGATCCATATACATTTTATTCGAGTTATTTACTTTTATTTTACAACGGTTGTCACAGAGATGTCTTAAGATTCCGACCCTATCCCAATATCATCTGACACGAACATGGAGGATGTCTCATCCGACACCAACATGAACGATGCCTTATCAAACACTGTAGTTGTATCTTCTATTGGCTCTACTTCAGAATTTCCACTTATTGTGACTGACACTAAGACCGAACCCTTTGAGGAGGGCGAAGTCGCACCTACACCACCTGTTAGCCCTACACATGGCCCGATTCATCCACCATCACCACTATTATCATCATCATCTTCATCATACTATCTTAGGGAGCCTATACCTACACTAGACTTGCCGCTCAAAAAGCGTGCACGTTTTGACATCCCTGCATCATCCTCTACAGAACCCGAACCACCAGCTAGGTTCGAGATAGGTGAGAGCTCAAAGGCTGCTACTGCTAGACAGCCTTCCACTGAGACATTAGGGGCGCGAATAGATAGCCAACAGGTTCAGATTGATAGGATGTTAGGACAGTTGGAGGAATTGTCATTAGATCGAGTGGAGAACATTGAGGAGGAGGTTGAAGGCCTTGTGATAGGTAGAGTTTCGATTGATTTGGCACACCAGGGTTTAGAATCTAGACAGTTAGAGAACAGGGGGCATATTGTTGAGTTGAGGCAGGAGATGCCTGAGTTATATGACAGAGCCGAGATGGCCCAGGATGAGCTTCAGCGTCATGCACAGGAGTTGGCACTAGCTCATGAGAGCATGGTTACCCACGGGCTCAGATCAGCGAGTTGAGGGATTTGATTACGAGCTTGACTACACAGGTCCGTGATCTTCAGGATCGAGCTGGCGGAGCACCAGGAGGTGCCTAGTGTAGACTCTTATCATGTATAGTTTTTATTTACTGTTATCCTAGTCACAAGGTGTGTGACGTAGTTTAAAGAACTTGTTGTCTTTTGGTTGTTGTACAAACAAAATATCAAGTATTGACTCAACTATGTAGGAATGGTTTTTTTTACTATCTATGATGTCGGTCCACGAAGGCTGAAATTTTCATGTATATTATCCACGTGTGTTGTGATTTTATTTGTGATATTTCGTGGTTGTTCAGTTGTGATTTCATTTATATTATACATGTTGTGGTTGTGGATATATATATGTATAATGTTTGTTTCTACTTACGAGTTCTCATAATTGTTTCATCTTATGATTTTGAAGAATGATGGCGCCAAAGAAAGCCACACCTGAGTTGACTCAAGCTGCTATGCAGAAATATGTGAATGATAGCATAGCTGATGCATTAAGGACCGAGAGAGCATCGGTGGCGGCTGCTGCTGAGGCTGCGGCAACTGCCGAGGCCACTAGACTTGCTGCTGCTGCAGGTAATGCAGGAGGGTCCGGGGTAAGAAGCTGTTCGTATAAGGATTTCAAAAGTGGGGATCCCACTAAGTTCAAGGGTACTGAAGGGGCAACTGCTATGGTTAGATGGTTCGAGAAAATGGAATCCGTGTTTCTGTTATGTAATTGCCCGGAGGATAGCAAGGTTAAGTTTGCTACGAGTACACTACTGGATGGGGCAATGTCATGGTGGAATTCATATGCTCAGCCGATGGGAATGGAAAATGCGTACAGGATCACATGGGTGCAATTCAAGAGTTTGCTAACAAGGAAGTATTGTCCGCGTACGGAGGTGAAAAAGTTGGAGACCGAATTCTACGAGTTGGTAACTATTGGGTATGATATTGATGCTTACGTTCGGAGGTTTCAATAATTAGCCGCATTATGCCCATCTATGGTTTCGGATAACGAGAATCTACTGGAGGCTTTCATCGGGGGACTTCCTGAAGTTATTCAAGGAGATGTGATTTTGTTTGATCCACAAACGATTGAGGAGTCCATTCGAGTGTCGCGAAAGCTCATGGCTCAGGTATTAAAGAGAGGCAAAATCGCAAACATCAACCGAAACAACAACAATACCAACAACCGTTTCAATTACAACAATAACCGAAACAATTACAACAACAATAACAACAATAAACGAAAGTGGGACAACAACAACAGAGGTGGAAATGTCGCTCAACGACCACCTAAGAGACAGGAGATTGCAAAGGCCTATGTTGCAGGCCCAACGGAGAAAAAGGGGTACACAGGGATTCTGCCTAAATGTGAGAGGTGTTCAAGTCATCACAAACAGGGATGTTGTCCAGATCCATGTGGGAATTGTAAAAAAAGGGGACATCAAACTAGGGATTGCAAGATGCCAACTACGGGGGAAAATCAGAAACCACAAGTAACATGTTTTGGTTGCGGAGAAAGGGGACATTACAAGAGTGAGTGTCCAAAGGGAAGGAACCAAGGAAACGGGAATCAGGGTGGAATGGCACAGGGAAGTGCCTATGTCATAGGAGGTGGAGAAGCTAGGGAGGACCCGAATGTTGTAACGGGTACGTTCCTTATCAATAATCATTATGCATCAGTTTTATTTGATTCGGGAGCCGATAAAAGTTTTGTGTCCACTGCATTTGCACCTTTACTCAATATCAAACCAACCACATTAGACACATCATACAACATTGAATTAGCTAATGGTAACTTAATTAGCACCAACACCATTATCCGTGGTTGTACACTCAATTTTCTAAATCATCCCTTCAATATAGACCTTATGCCCGTAGAACTTGGTAGTTTCGACATCATCATCGGTATGGATTGGTTATCCAAACATCGTGCAAGAATTATTTGTGATGAAAAAGTTGTTCATATTCCTTACAATGGCGAAACTTTGATCATTCGTGGGGAACGAAGTGGAACTAGACTCAGTATTATATCATGCATCAAAACGGAGAAGTACATAAAGAAAGGTTGTTTTGCTTTCTTAGCACATATAACCGAGAAGAAGTCGGAGGAGAAGCGACTTGAGGATGTACCGATTGCTCGAGAATTTCCTGAAGTCTTTCTCGAAGACTTACCAGGACTACCATCGGCACGTCAAGTAGAATTTCATATTGACTTAGTGCCTGGAGCTGCACCAATTGCGCGAGCACCTTACCGATTAGCACCATCGGAGATGCAAGAGTTGTCTAATCAGTTGCAAGAACTTTTAGACAAAGGATTCATTAGGCCAAGTTCCTCGCCTTGGGGAGCACCGGTCTTGTTTGTGAAGAAGAAAGATGGATCTTTCAGAATGTGTATAGATTATAGAGAGCTGAACAAGTTAACGGTGAAGAATCGTTACCCACTTCCCAGAATCGACGACTTGTTCGATCAGTTGCAAGGCTCTAGTATCTACTCAAAGATTGATCTAAGATCAGGTTACCATCAACTTAGAGTGCGAGAGGAGGATATTCCAAAAACAGCGTTTAGAACACGTTATGGACATTATGAGTTTCAAGTAATGCCGTTCGGATTAACTAAGGCACCCGCAGTATTCATGGATCTCATGAATAGGGTATGTAAACCGTATTTGGACAAGTTTTTTATAGTATTCATCGACGACATATTGATTTACTCAAAGAGCAAAGAAGAGCATGAAGGGCATTTAAGAACGATTTTAGGACTACTCAAGAATGAGAAGTTGTATGCCAAATTTTCGAAGTGCGATTTTTGGAACCGTAAAGTACAATTTCTTGGTCATGTCATTGATAGTCAAGGATTACAAGTAGACCCTGCAAAGATTGAAGCTGTAAAAGATTGGGCTACTACAACAAATCCTACAGAAATTCGACAATTTCTAGGACTTGCCGGGTATTACCGAAGATTCATCGAAGGTTTTTCAAAGATAGCTAAAGCTTTGACCAAGTTGACACAGAAAAACAAGAGGTACGAATGGGGAAAGAAACAAGAAGCTGCTTTTCAGTTGTTGAAGCAAAAGCTTTGCAGTGCGCCAATTTTGGCACTACCCGAAGGAATTGAGAACTTTGTTGTATACTGCGATGCTTCACATAAAGGGCTTGGAGCTGTTTTAATGCAAAACGAGAAGGTGATAGCTTATGCTTCTCGACAACTTAAGGTCCATGAGAAGAATTACACCACACATGATCTTGAGTTAGGGGCCGTAGTCTTTGCACTTAAGATTTGGAGACACTACCTTTATGGTAGAAAGTGCACAGTGTTTACAGACCACAAGAGTTTACAATATGTTCTTGATCAGAAGGAACTTAACATGAGGCAACGTCGTTGGTTGGAATTACTCAGCGACTATGATTGTGAAATCAAGTATCACCCGGGAAAAGCCAATGTTGTGGCTGATGCTCTTAGTCGGAAAGAAAGACCCAAACCTTTAAGAGTACGATCATTAGGAATGACGATCAGTTCACCTTTACCATCAAAAATACTTGAGGCACAGATCGAGGCACTCAAGGAGGAAAACCGATCAAGTGAAAAGCTTTATGGTATGCCTGAAAATGCAAATGGCTTTGTAAAGAGAGCAGATGGAGTATTATGCTTCAAGGATAGAATGTGGGTACCATTTTATGGTGGGATACGAGAATTGATTATGCATGTGTCGCATAAGTCAAAGTATTCTATTCACCCAGGTTCTGATAAGATGTATTAGGCAAGGTTGTCAAGATCGGGATCCTACCCAGGATCGTTTTCGTCTTTGCAAGATCGTGATCGTAAGATCGGATCGGGATCTTAAGATCCTACTTTAATGTTATTTCTTAATACTTTATGTAATTTTATAGAAATCTACAAATTCTAATACATTATAACCATAAAATACTATGAATGTTTCATATAAATGTTGTCTTAAATTATGATTATAAAATGTTTAAAAATATTAACATGTTGTTTTTTGAATTCTACAAACAAACAACCCATAAATTTGTAGTTTTTTAGTTTGTAATCCGAGAAAAGTAAGATCGGATCGGATTAGATCGTAAGATCGTATGGTCAAGATCGGGATCCTATAAGATCTTAAGCTTGCAAAGATCCTATGTAGGATCCGGATCGTTTTTGCTTTGCAGTATCGTAAAATCGTAAGATCCTAAGATCAGGATCGGGATCCTGACAACCATGGTATCAGGATCTCAAGAAACTTTATTGGTGGCCGAACATGAAAGCGGAAATTGCCACGTATGTTAGCAGATGCCTTACTTGTTCTAAGGTAAAAGTCGAATATCAGAAACCTTCAGGATTACTCCAACAACCTGAAATTCCACAATGGAAATGGGAACGCATTACATTGGACTTTGTTACGAAACTTCCTAAGACGTCGGGAGGTTACGATGCTATATGGGTAATCGTCGATCGTCTTACCAAATCAGCCCATTTCATACCAATTAGAGAGACTTATTCCATGGAACAACTCACTAGACTTTATGTCAAGGAAATAGTCTCGAGGCATGGAGCACCAATTTCTATCATTTCCGACAGAGATAGTCGATTCACTTCAAACTTCTGGAAATCATTACAAGATTCATTTGGAACCAAATTAGACATGAGCACAGCATATCATCCACAAACCGATGGTCAAAGTGAAAGGACAATTCAAACATTGGAAGATATGTTGAGAGCATGTGTGATTGATTTTGGAAATGGTTGGGCTAACCATTTGCCATTGATCGAATTCTCGAACAACAATAGTTATCACACCAGTATAAAAGCGGCACCATTCGAAGCACTCTATGGTCGAAAGTGTCGATCACCTGTTTGTTGGGCCGAGGTTGGAGACGCACAACTCACTGGTCCAGAAATGGTACGGGAAACAACAGAAAAGATAGTTCAAATCCGAGATAGACTCAGAACTGCCAGAAGCCGACAGAAAAGTTACGCAGATGTTAGGCGCAAACCATTAGAATTTCAAATTGGCGACAAAGTGATGTTGAAAGTATCGCCTTGGAAAGGCGTGGTACGTTTTGGAAAGTGCGGGAAATTGAACCCGAGGTACATTGGGCCATTCAAAATTTTGAGCAGAGTAGGCCCTGTAGCTTATCGACTTGATCTTCCATCAGAACTTAGTCACGTACACAACACGTTTCACGTTTCAAACCTGAAGAAATGTCTTTCGGACGAATCACTCGTTATTCCATTGGAAGAAATTCAACTCGACGATAAACTAAATTTCGTGGAGGAACCGGTAGAAATTATGGACTGCGAGGTCAAGCAGTTGAAACAAAGTCGTATTCCTATTGTGAAGGTTCGCTGGAATTCTCGAAGAGGTCCTGAGTTTACTTGGGAACGGGAAGACCAGATGCGCCTCAAATATCCTCATCTTTTCACCAACAACACCATAGGACCCAACAAGGACTGAATTCAGGGACTGAATTCCTTTTTGGTTGGGCGAATGTGACAATTCATATTTTCAGGTCATTCTCAAAACATTACTCATGCTTCATTATTTATCATTTATCGTGAACTAGGTTTACGAGCATCAAATTCACGTAACCGTAATGGTTTAGCTGTGAATTCATGATCATATCATCGAGGTCATTTCATATAGACTAAGTTTAGTCTACATTTCATTAACATCATTGTCATCATATTAGTTCATGCATGGTTTTGCATTTTACATTAAATGTATAATTTTCATATTAAATAAACGTTATCGCGTAATTAATTATTTTGAACAATTGATCCATTACTTCCAAAAATTATTCCAATATATTTTTATACTCATATTAAGTTTATAAAATAATATTATGAGTTTACCCAGTGTTTTAAATTTATTTTGTATATAAATTGTTATATTTATATAATTACGACGTTTTTCCTAAATACGACACGATTATTATTATTTCACTCAAATTTTGCAAGAAATGTATTTTTATAATTTTTATGACCTAAATATATTTTATCTTGACCCGTGAAAATTTATTTTTATCCAACGCTACCCTAAATATTCAAAAGTAACTACAACTTATCATTTAACCTCATTTAACTTCACAAATCTTACACTAATACATAATAAAAAAATATATATATATTAAATGAATGACTATCCTCCCTTGTCGACAAGGGAGGGATGAGTCACAAAGATTTTTGCAAATATCTCTAGTTTACTTATAATATACTATTAACTAAACACATTTCATTTCACTTCATTTACAAATACAAGATCAAGACTCTTTGCTTCCTCTCTTTCTCTCCAAAATTCGGCAGCCACAAGACCAAGAAGAAGGAAGCTTCAAAATTTTAATAGACAAGATTTTTAAACTCTAGTATCACTTGTTGTATAGGTTTTGCAATAAAAACCTCAAGTGATTAGGAAAAACCCATTGTCCTTAAACCTCATCATATTTCTTGTAAGCATTCATATTCATATTTTTATTTCACATTCATTGTTATGGTCATATCATTTTATTTGAGAAACATGCAAGTTATGTGATGTTTATACCACTTTGTAAGGTTTTTAAGTGTTATATATATATAATCCATCCTATAAATTACTCCTTGTTATATATTAGTTTTTGTGATGTCTAGGAAACCATGACACCCTAAGAAGGTGTATGGTAGGATTAGAATAGCATCGGAGTTGTTTTGAATGGGTTAGAATAGGTTTGGCGCGAGAAAAACTCATTTCGACAAGTTTGCAAAAGGGTCTGTCCTTATTTTTAAAATCTGGAAAATCCGACAGTAGATAAAAATTTTTGTCCTAGATATTTAGAAAATATACTTTAAAATGAAACCGTGGCCGCTTGAACGGATTAAAACGGAGCTATAACGAAGAAGTTATGAATTTTTCAAGTTGGCGACGAAAAATATAAATTTCTGGAAATTTCAGCAAGCAATATTTATTTTGTACGAGTCAAAAATGAAGCTTGGGCGTTGTAAATTATGTCGACTTGTCAAAAATATGTTAGTATACTTTGATACAAAGCTCAGGATCTTTAAAATGTATAAAACGGATTTGTAACGACTAAATTATACACGTTTACAAAAGTTGCCGTAACTTTTATCATATAAGAAAAACTATCTTGATTTCTATTAGGCAAGTTTTGCGGCAAAAACTAGTTACCAAGTTAAAGGTTGTTTTTAACATTGATTTAGGACTTTTCATAAAGTGATGTCTTCTAGTAAAAGTGAAATCGCCAAGTATACTTTCCAAAATGTCCGACCGTTTGATTAGCGGAGTTGTAATGAATTAATTACGGTCGCTTAAACTTTGCCGAAAAACCATCTTTAAACTATACTTTGGACTAAAAGTACCATACTTAACCTCTATTTTCTTTATGTTCGAGACCTCTAGGATGGAAACTCATGTACTAAAACTTTGAGATAATCATACGAGCTTCCCAAAACCGTTGAGTTTGTTTCCTAACGCTCGACGTGCACCATTTTACGACTAGCTTTTAGAGGCCGTTTTTGTCACTTTCATGGAAACTTCAATGACATAATTTTACGTCGAAAAGTTATAATTTCACAATAAATCACTAAATGATTATCATCGGATATCATTTCAACGTAAATACATGTGAAGTAATTTAAAATAGTCAAGACGTTAAAAGATTATTTTGTCGACGAGAAGTATTGTTTTCAAAAATTCATAAGTGGTATAAATATCATCCGAATTGCATGCATAACATTACATCATGACTTATTACATATCATATCATTCATAATAGGTCAGTTTCGAGATTCTCGCTACATTTCGGTGTACTCACTTTTGTCATCGCATCAATTCATCAAGTGAGTTTTCATAGCCCCGTTGTACATGTTTATACTTATTTTCAAACTTACGGGGGAGAATACATTGCACATCATTTTCATTACGATACCAAGTATGTCAAATTCATTACATTGCTTAAGTTACCTCACGCCAATTGAATGTCCCCATTAGATAACATGAACCGTTAATTCTGAAAGAAGTGAGGGTGAGTGGATAGATCTATCGAGGGTGACACCTCCATCCGGGTTGGTGGATTCCAACTGGGTAAACGGATGCATTTCATTTAAATAACACTATTTGAGTTGTTTGGCAAACACTCTGTTGGGGCGAACATCATGATCAGTCTAGTTTCGGTGTCATGGACTTATAGCAATTGTAACATTTTGTGGCGACATTGTCATACATTATCTATACTTGTGTAGTCGTATAAATCATTTTCATAAACCTATGATTTCTCACCAACATTATTGTTGACCGTTTTAGCAAAGTATTTTCAGGTAACTAAGACATTCGCATCATGGCACGATAAGGAACCCTCATAGAGTCGCGGCATCGACTTGTCTCATTGTATATTATGGTTTTCTTTTCAAAACATCGTTTGGACTTGTAATAAACTTATATTTTCCGCAAACTTTATCAACTTTTGGGACCTATCTTGTAACTCTGGATGTTTTATATAAATATCAAACGATGTGTTTTTAAACGACACTTTAGGTCGTTCAATATAACTGTGATTGTGATGCTATAACAGTCAATCCCCAGGAATTCCATTCTGCTGCAAAACAGATAATTTGGGGGGTGTGACACAAACCCAAACACTCCTTTAAAGATAACAACGATTCAGTAAAAAGATATTTCCAAATCTAACTAGTGAATTACTCAAGGCAGATTATTCTAGCAGACAATTTCATGATGTTTTCCGGTCTGCAAGCTTTTTATCCATAACCATCCAAATTAATGATCATTTCATTGACTACCAAACAAGAAACTGTCCTTATGATTTCTACTAGCCAAAGACATTAGAAGACAATAGAGTTGCCTATCCAAATACACTGTATCACAAGATAGAAAAGCTTGTGAAGCAAAGGTTTTCAAAACCATGATACATTGCCATGCATCTGTTTAAACCTTTATTCCAAACACTAGTTAGACATATAAAAAAATTTCTGATCAACAAGGGAGGTATGGTTAACCGGACTGTTAGTTAGGGCAAAACTCACATCATTTGAGTTGTAGATATCATTCTAGTCTAGAGACATAATTAATGCTTAAAGTTTTAGCTGTAACACCTAAATCCAAAATTAATTCATGTTATTTTAAAAAACCAGAATTAACATCATCTGAACACACAAAACGGGTATTAAACAAGGATAGTTGCACCGTCACTTATTGTCAAATACTAGCAAGCTACAAACATCCAAAGCAATCTCAAATCAAAATCCTACCAACTGACAATAAAATCTCAGAAATTTAAATCCAATCCAAGTCCTATCTTAACTACATATAAAGAGAAAATGGTCAAAGTTGAAATGTTGAATATTGAAAAGTCAAGCAATGTGAAATGTTGAAAAATTTAATCTATATTAGGCAGGTCTTTAATTCTCACAAGCCTTGATACTCTATTAACGGTTGGAATTATTGTTTAATCGGAAAGTATTGCATCATTCAAATGCAGCTACTTTCTTTGTACACGGCTCGATTTAATGTGTATTTGGAAAGTATTGAATCATCCTATCAAATGCAGCTACCTGCTTTGTACACGGCTGGAATTATGAAAATTCAATTTGTACAAGGCGGAAAAGTTATGAAAAATCAAGTTGAAACTTATGAAAGAACCTAACCCCTTTATATATTACACACACACTCATTAATTTCACAAAAACAAGATACACACACAAGTAAAACATCTCAACTCTCTCTCCCACCTCTTTGGAGGCCAACAAATAAATACACGCGCCGCTAGCCTCATTGATGTCGCCGATCCCTTTGCTTATGTGATGATGGTGATGGGTGTGTGATGATTGTGAGCTAAGGTGGGTGGTGTTAGCTATTTTTGGTGTGGCTGATGTTTTTTTTGTATGCTACTTTGAATTTTTTTTGGGTATTGAAGGCAAACGATGTTTGAATCTGTTTTATATGTTTGGTTTTGTCATACGACACCATTATTTTACTTTTATGTAAGATCTACATGTTTATGGCTCAATAACTCAATTTGGTTCGATCTAAAGGTTTGTTGCTCGAAGCCTTTTATGTGTTAAATATTTTAGAGTTTCTTAGCTATGGTCTGTTTGATTGGCAAAACCCAACCATTTTGCTAATTTTAAGCATCTATTAGCCCACATTGTGTTATGCGCCTGCCATGGTAAAGTTTTTTGTGACTGCAAATCACATGAAAACTAAGGTAACAATGTTGCTAAATTTGCAGTTGCATTGGTAGATATGTATAGACATGTTAACGGTTACTCAAAGAAGAGCACACAAAATGCCCTTTTGCTCCGGAATACATAAGGGTAATTAAAAAACAATATATGCCGATTCAAACAGTAAGTGATAAACTAGCCGGTAGATGCGAAAACCTAACAGCAAAACTTGCCATTTCTGCAATTGACAGGCAAAACTAAACCTAAAACTGTTTTATCCAATGACTAAAAATGGTTTCAGAGTTGATTATCATACTAACGACTAAAACTTATTATTTAATTCTAAATGACACGCCAAAAAATTTTTGCATGTCAAAATCTAACGATAAATATTACGCAAGTGTCATTCTCTAATGGACATTTCATCAAACAGCTTTCGTGCACAACCTAAACCCGAGCTTCAAACCATAGCCGCAAGTAACACATGCACCTAATTCACCTTTATCGCACTATAATATCACAAATCTCAATAACTAACAGCTAATTGAAGCAAACACAAAAATCAATGAATTGATTTGAAAAGTACACCTGAGGGCAAAATCACAAAATCAGCAACTTCAGCTCACGATTAACCGAATCACAAAAACCAAATCGATTTGAATCGTTAGGGTTTGTTATCTCTCTCACAAAGTACATCCCAATGTATAAAGCACTTTGTACCTTTTTTTATACCCCAATAGCTTCCCCTCACTTCCTACCCAGTGTTATAAGGTCACTTCCCCTCACTTTGTACCTTTGGATTTGAAGTTAAATTAGAGGGTCAGGGTTTTTGATTTTTATAAAATTTGGGGATATTAAATTGAGTTAATTTATTAAAGGGTGATGATGATTTGCACACTTCAGTTTTTGATTAAGACACTTATATATACAATTGGTTAAAGCAGTATACATTCATAGTACAACAGATTAATGCACATGATTAACTGTCCTAATAAAAAAATAGAGTGTGTAAATCATTTCTCTTTATTAAAGGATTATTGTTTCCTTGGTGGTTGTTTGAAATTGTTTCAGAAAGTGAATAATGAGGAAAGAGGTTGAAAGGTTGGGTGGGTTAGTTTAGTGGATTTTGTTAGTATTAAAGTACCCTCTTAATTAATGGTCAACATAGTCAAACAAATGGTGTCTGTTAAAATTTGACCAAACTTGGAATGAATGTTTAACTTTTTGACTGAATTCAATACTTTAAAAAATTAGACCAAAAGTGAAATACTCAACAAACCATAATGATAAAAAATGTAGTTAACTCTTAACTGAATTAAAACCTTGTGAATTGATTTGTATAGTTGATGTTTTTAATTGTAGATAGTATTTAATTTAAGATGCTTTTGTTAATTTTATATAAATTGAAGGGTTGAAAGTGGAAAATTGTGATAAGATAAAGGATAATGAACATTACAACATACAATAACAATACTTAATCACGTCAAAGCGAGTTATGGGGATGTGAGATGTAAACAAGTACCCCTCTAAATATAGTGAAATTTTTTTTTATGTGATTTATGAAGGGAGTTTTTATTTTATTTTAAAATGAAAGTTGAAGGGGTAAGAGTGTAAATTTAAATAAGATGAAGGATCAAAAAAGTAACATTGTTTTCTTATGCTATTTAAAGTGTGTTTTTTATGTGATTTGAAGAGGTGGTAATTCTCGACACCTACTAGACCCATACTCATTACGAATGTGTTCACCAGATATGTGACTTGAAACGATAAGTGATACGAATCTGACACGCAGTGGCGGACCTAGATCAAAAACCAATGTGGTTCCTTGATTGCTCAAGGTAAAAAGAATTTAACAGGTCAACCTATCAACTTGTCTATATGCGAGTCGGGTCGGGTCAAATACTCACATTTATCACAACTACAGTAGTGAAGCGAAAAGCTACAATAAATATGGGCCAAGAAATATTTCCATGCCTAGCACAAAACAAATACAGAATCCAAATTTCTTTCTCAACGCCACAACATTAATGATTTGAATAACGGGTCAAAAAGAGTTCTAGTCTAAAAGATCATGAAAACTTATTTTGATACACTTAAAAGATCAAGATGTAAATTATAGAAATCAATTACACTATATAAAAAACTACAGAGGAGATATAAGTACATTATGATGTATAGACTATAAAAATAGTTTGACTGCATATAGTTTTCAACTGCTAGAGACATTTTTATGTAAAAAGCAAATGATTTTCGTAAATTGCAAAAGAATACACTCTTGTTTCTTTTTTGATGTTTAAAATATATAAAAGATACTTGGTACAGTAAAAAGGGAAAAGCCTTATACTCCCTCCATCCCTTATAAATTGTCCAGTTTGACTTTTTCAAGTTTAACCTTAAATACTTTTGTTTGTATTATATAATATTTGATGCAACATATATGAATAAATTAAGTTTTAAATGTATTTTCACTGCGTATAATATTTATCAAATACTATATAACACAAGCAAAAATATTTAAGGTCAAAGTTAAATAAGAAAGACCTAAAAAGTCCAAACTTGACATTTAATATGAGACGGAGGAAGTACTTAACAACACAAAAGAACCAATATATTATATTAAATTATCTACTTTTTCTAACACATACAGTGACACAGACATACTCCCAAAGTCCCAATAACTTTCCTTCTTCATCTTCTCTGTAAATTCTGGCAACAATGGCCGATAAAATTTCGACAGGTTCTCTTTATTTCTTCCATTTTTATTTCTTATTTATATCTAAGAACAATTTTTATTGAGCTTTTTTATCTTTTTGATCTCCAAGGTGGTTCCTACAAAATTTTCAAGGTAGGTCCCGATTTTTCTTCCTACATCGCTTCTTAACGATTTCCCTTTCTAAGGTAGTTCCCAGGAACAACCTTGTTTAGGCATAGGTCCGCCTCTGCCGACACGAAGTTAAACATGTTTTAGGTTAAGGATAAATAAGTTTGAGTCAAAACCAGGTCAAGCCGTCAAACCCATTTTATAAACGAGTCGTATTTGGGTTGATCAAAGATTAAACTAACACCCCGTGAACCCGTTTAAGTATGTAAGCCATAAAAAATCAAATACGTAACTTGGTTTTTATGTGAAATTTGGATTTAAATGTATTTCTTGGGAGGTGATTTGTACATCAAAATTTTTTTTTTGCCATCTACCACTAAATTACACCAGTGATGCACATAGCACAACACTACTATGCATGATTTAGTGGTGGATGGAAAAAAAGTGATGTACAAATCACCTCCATTTTTATAACTAGGGATTAGACTTTCGCACGTCATGGCGGAGCATTTGGAGTTGTGTAATTTTAAAGTGCTTCTTGGACACCTTATTCCGACACAAATCCACTTTCTTATGAAAATTCAGTTATATACGCATAAATTTATTTATACATTTAGATAAAGTAAGGTTTGGTACTTGTTATCCAAATGTTACATAATTGAACAATTCACATCATTTACAATCTTGGGCGTGACAACTTGAGTAACATTGCCACCCAATAAAATACACATATCAATATTCCAATTTTTTCTACTTCGGTGGTGCCAGACCACATTTTAATGCGTTTTCTAGGATGTCATATTTCGTGCGGAGACTATGTTCATCGTTCCAAACTTGAAGATACAACTCATGTCCCAGGTATCCCCATGGCTAGATTGTAGACCTCAGATTCCACATGCCCTTTACACTTCATGATTTAGGATGCTAGTTTCTTTCATCCCACTCGGTGTTCCTTTTCTATTTGCTTCCAATATGGTATCTACTATCCAATGACTACATAAATGTAACTAGACTCGAGATACACATGTGCCTGCCACATTATTCCTGAGAAAAGAGAGTTTATGAGTCAAAGAATTTCAGTACCAAAGTACATAGCCATCTGACCAATCTTCAAACCCAAACACTCCTTTAAAGATAACAACGATTCAGTAAAAAGATATTTCCAAATCTAACTAGTGAATTACTCAAGGCAGATTATTCTAGCAGACAATTTCATGATGTTTTCCGGTCTGCAAGCTTTTTATCCATAACCATCCAAATTAATGATCATTTCATTGACTACCAAACAAGAAACTGTCCTTATGATTTCTACTAGCCAAAGACATTAGAAGACAATAGAGTTGCCTATCCAAATACACTGTATCACAAGATAGAAAAGCTTGTGAAGCAAAGGTTTTCAAAACCATGATACATTGCCATGCATCTGTTTAAACCTTTATTCCAAACACTAGTTAGACATATAAAAAAATTTCTGATCAACAAGGGAGGTATGGTTAACCGGACTGTTAGTTAGGGCAAAATTCACATCATTTGAGTTGTAGATATCATTCTAGTCTAGAGACATAATTAATGCTTAAAGTTGTAGCTGTAACACCTAAATCCAAAATTAATTCATGTTATTTTAAAAAACCAGAATTAACATCATCTGAGCACACAAAACGGGTATTAAACAAGGATAGTTGCACCGTCACTTATTGTCAAATACTAGCAAGCTACAAACATCCAAAGCAATCTCAAATCAATATCCTACCAACTGACAATAAAATCTCAGAAATTTAAATACAATCCAAGTCCTATCTTAACTACATATAAAGAGAAAATGGTCAAAGTTGAAATGTTGAATATTGAAAAGTCAAGCAATGTGAAATGTTGAAAAATTTAATCTATATTAGGTAGGTCTTTAATTCTCACAAACCTTGATACTCTATTAACGGTTGGAATTATTGTTTAATCGGAAAGTATCGCATCATTCAAATGCAGCTACCTTCTTTGTACACGGCTGGATTTAATGTGTACTTGGAAAGTATTGAATCATCCTATCAAATGCAGCTACCTGCTTTGTACACGGCTGGAATTATGAAAATTCAATTTGTACAAGGCGGGAAAGTTATGAAAAATCAAGTTGAAACTTATGAAAGAACCTAACCCCTTTATATATTACACACACACTCATTAATTTTACAAAAACAAAATACACACACAAGTAAAACATCTCAACTCTCTCTCCCACCTCTTTGCAGGCCAACAAATAAATACACGCGCCGCCAACCTCATTGATGCCGCCGATCACTTTGCTTATGTGATGATGGTGATGGGTGTGTGATGATTGTGAGCTAAGGTGGGTGGTGTTAGCTATTTTTGGTGTGGCTGATGTTTTTTTTGTATGCTACTTTGAATTTTTTTGGGTATTGAAGGCAAACGATGTTTGAATCTGTTTTATATGTTTGGTTTTGTCATACGACACCATTATTTTACTTTTATGTAAGATCTACATGTTTATGGCTCAATAACTCAATTTGGTTCGATCTAAAGGTTTGTTGCTCGAAGCCTTTTATGTGTTAAATATTTTAGAGTTTCTTAGCTATGGTCTGTTTGATTGGTGATGATCTTTTGATTCACTGTATATTTAAAGGTTTTTGGTGTATTTTTTGACCATTCATGTTGTTCGGGCTAATGGTTGCGAATATGACTAGATGTAGGTAGTATATCTAAAGTTTTATGTTTTTTTATAAATTGTCCTTTTGTTAGATCTAAAAAATCATGGTTGTCTAATTTGTATTTTGGTAAATGTAAAAAGGTTTCTATTTTTTTCTTTTGAACATAGATCAGAGCCAAAGTTTTGTTGGTTTTAAGACCAAGATCACTATTGGTTTTGATCTTTTTGTTGGTTGTTAAAAACCAGATCTCTCTAAATTGGTTTTTTATTTGTGTTTCTTCTTGGTAGTTACAATATCTTTGACATATGATTAAAGTCAAAATCTTTTAGCCTTTGGTTCTTTTTAATTTTTGATATTTTTTCCAAGGATGATGATGACCTTTTGAGGCAAACGATGAAAACTAAATCCTACATATCAAGAACAAAGTACATTTGATCTTGTAGTTTATGATACATTTAAATGCTATAGCTTTTTTAAGGTTGTGTTTAGATATGAGATTTGTTGTGTTGGTGATTTGTTGTTATGATTGGCTTGGCAGAAAAAAATTGTTAGGTAGTGTATGAGGTCTTCTATATATTGCAACATATTTTTGTCACTCATGGTTTGACTAATAAACAATTTAAGGTCAATGATGATATACCTTTTTTGATTTCACTTTTGTTTGAATTTTTGTTTACTTTTAAAGGATGTTGGGCTAATTCGGTCTTTGGTCCGGTGGGTCCGGTCCTCGGTCTAGGCTTTTGGGCTAATTCGGTCCTCGGTCCGGTCCAGACGTGATCACAAACCGACTATTTCGGCCTTGTTGGACCGGACCGACCGAGACTGAACCGGACCGACCACATTCGGTCCGGTCCTCGGTCTAGGCGTTTTGGCTAATTCGGTCATCGGTCTTCGCGGTCCCGTCCGGTCCAGGACCGATGCTCACCTTTAAGTGATGTGGCACCCGTAGGCCCCGAATGAAGCGGGTTTGCTTGTTATGACACCTATAGCTCTTATGTGTCAAAAATATTTAAAACAAAATAAAAAAAAACAAGCTACTACTGTTTTATAAACTTCAAGGGTCAAAAAGCAATCCCCTTTTTATCCACACAACAACCATATTGCAAAAATTTCAAATTAGGTGTAATAGTTTTCAATAGTTTCAAAATTAGATGAAGAAGAATGATAGTTATTGACTTTTGTTTTACATTTCAGTAGAATCAAATTCCCTTCATTCTAATAAGGTGTATAAATAAATTTTTATAAATAATTAGTGTTTTACAGTTTATATAATCGATATAGGGTTGTTTTTAAAACCTTTGATTGTTCATATAGGGGTTAATTTGACACGTATGGTTTACTGGCTTGGTTAATTATTTGTGGTTTTAGATAGGTTTGTAAGAAAAGGTGGAGAGAGAAAATGATTGATTGATTTAGATTAATTTTTGTTTTAAAATTTAAATTATATATTGAAATTGAAATTATTAATTTTAATTATAAAATAAATATATGATAATGAGTTGGGACCACTAAAAGGGAGTAGAAGACGAAAAGAAAAAAAAATAAAAAATAAATAAAAATAAAAAAATAGTAAGTCACCTTATTTGAGTGGAATGGATCTATGGGTATCAACTTAAATTTTTATTCCATTGTGGTGGGCCATTGATGAACCAAACAACAATATACATCATTCATTTTATTTTTTTATTCTACACCCCTCAAACAAACAGGCCATAAATCATAATTTAACCCTACTTATAAACCAAATGGACCCTCATAATAAAAAGTGGAAGTTGATTTGATTAAAAATATCCACAACAAGAGCATAATAAGTGTCAAAAAGGGGAAAAAAAAAAAAAAAAAAAAAAAAAAAAAAAAAAAAAAAAAAAATTACCAAAAAGCAGGACCATTGTTTTATTAACTTCAAGGGTCAAAAAGCAATCCTTTTTTAATCCACAAAATCAAGCACTGTGATTGATTAATAAAAAGTGAAAATTGATTTGGTCATTATTTGTTAAATTTCATGTATAGAAAAAAAAAATCACAACAAAAGCATATGGCTGTGTTTTTAAAATAAGTCAACTTATAAAATAAACTTTTTTTGTCATACGTGCTTATAGAAGCTTTTATAACCCATAAGCATCAATAAGCCCAAACCTATATAAAAGGGTTTATAGGGGTTTATAACTAGTTAAATTACCTATATACTTTTTAAAATATAATAAATTATCACGTAAAAGCTGAAACTGTATATGTAAATTTAGTTTGATAAATTTTTCTTTAATTTTACATTAATAAACTTCGGCTCTAACTAATTCAGCTTATATAAACTCGGCCTCCGGCCCTAGTCCCGGCTCAATCCAAGTTCCAACACACCTTATGTGTCTAAAAACAAAATTACAAAAAAAACAACCATTGACTTCATGGGTCAAAAGGCAAAGTTCAAAGGTCCCCTTTTTATCCACACCCAATGTGTAATAGTTTTCAATAGTTTCGATTAATTAAAGATATCTTTGTTCAAAAAAAATTAAAGATATCAAAATTAGATGAAGAAGAATGATATGAAGTTGTTGGCTGTTGTTTCACATTTCAGTAGAATCAAATACCCTTCATTCTAATAAGGTACACTAAACAAAATTTTATAAATACTTAGTGTTTTACAACTTATATAATCGATATGGGTTTGATTTTGTTAGTTTAGTTTAGTTTAGTTGATGAATTAAGGTGCTCATTAGTGGTTTATATATGTAATGCACATCAAGTGTTTGTTTTTATGCCTCTATGAAAAAAATTGTTTGCAATTCTGCTACGCGCGTAAGGACAAAATCAAAAGGGCTTAAGTACAACGGTAAAGAAAATAAACAACGACCGACACCTGTATCTAAGAATTTATTAATGTAGTAGCCATTGAAATTCTTCTGTATCATTTTAGCCCAATTGGAGATCTTTATGGTGAAATCTCCTGTTGTTTTTGTTTGTTTGTTGCAAGTGTTAGGTATTTTATTTGATTTTATAGATTAAATAGGCTATAAGGATAGTCGGCAAGTTAACTGCAATTGCCCTGATTGGTTTCCGCTGGCCTTATGGACCTGTAAGAATCCCTTCAATTATATAAATCGCCATTGAATATATAAAATCGTTATGCAATTTTTTATTTATTTATTTTTTTTTTGCCACTTGTTACCTTTTGAATGTATATAAGCATATTAAGACAGGGTCCTTATTTCTGAATGATACCCATAGTTATGAAATCATCCAGTGTTCTTAAGGTTGATAGAAAGGTGCGGTTTAGACATATAATATGATATTTGAATTCGCATTATTGGCCACTATTTCTTTATATTTATTAAACCTGCTATAAATTTTGAATGATACATTTTAGCACTTTTGTAGGTATGTATTGTTAACCTGATCTGCTTGCCTTATCTTCTCTTTGGGTCAAATGTATCAAATTTCGACAAAAGTTTTAGAAACTTACAGAATTGGCGCAAAAGTCTATCTCTATTAATACGTAAACATTTGTTTTACTTTACCCAAAGAAAAAGTATATCTCTATTACTATATAAACATAACCCCAAATTGACCCATTCCTAATTAAATGGGTCATAGTTGCTTCCTTAATTATGTATATAAAAGATGTGGTATTTAAAGCACTTAAATCATATAAGAATCATTGTTATGTAGGTATTTGATACGACTATCAATATTCTGAAGTAAAACCATTTGTTTCTAAGGATGGGTCATGGGAATTGAAATATTAAGTGCACCCTATATACATGAGGATACTTTCTTTGTATGCTGAAAAGAATGAATGATAATTCTTTGTATGCTGAAAGGAATGAATGATAATTTGTTGTCTCCGAAGGACTTATCGGAGTAGGAAGTATGAACGGCCAACGACCCTCCAAGATCTGCACCTTAAGAATGTAGCTTATCTCCACACTATACTCCAAGCAACAGAAGGTTTGCCTTGAAGTATGTTCAAGGTATGGCTTTTGTCTTTATTTAATTTTAGTTATTCACCAATTTTATTTAGGATTCTAATGGGTAGCAAAGGTTGGGGTAGAATTTCACCCAAAAATTTCAAAGCGATTTTGCGGCGATATGTTGGCAAGTTACTTCTAAGAACCTAATGAAAACCGCATTTGAGTGAAAGCAAGTAACAGTTATTCTGAATTTCATAAAATTTGAATGTATTTAGACAATATTACATTTGTACTAACAGTTTTGTCGTCCGTCTTAACATATAGTCCTCTTTGTGATGTGCCCGAGTTTGAAAAGAGTAAGATGACACTCATAAGATGTGTGCCATTTGCTGACTGAAAGTAAGTAACCAGATCTTCCAAACTTGCTCTCAGAAAATTTATTATTTTTGGGACAAATTACGTGAAACAGGTCAATTTTGGTTAGTTTTTATATATAATAGGTCAAACGGGAAATAAATAAAATGAAAAGCAATAGATTATTAGAAAACAGGTTGAAGAAGGTGGTTTGTGACTGGTGAACAGATAGACTGTAGCTACCAAAGCTACAAGTCTTCTTGAAAAGTTATTTGATCAACATCTTATGTTGCAACATCTTGGATGTTATGGCTGCTCTTTGAATAAATATTCGTAAGGGTGGGAAAATGGGCGTGTTTGGCGGCTTGTGTAACGGGTCAAAACGAGAACGTTTTTTTGTAAGGATCAGGCTGGCCAGGAATGTTTTTTGACCAGTTTTATAATAATCCCCTATAGATGTTATTGTGCTAAATATGATTACAAAAGCAATGTTTTGGATTTTGCTATAAGCATGTGTGATATTATATAAGTTGTTTTGGTCACACATTAAAACTCGAAAAATCATCTCGCACACTACTCAACGATTAGACATAGACCAACAATCGCTAACTGGATGAAAAAGTAGCACATTCTACATGTGGCCATTGGACTTGAAAAACAACCAGACTTGAAACAGAAACTAATAAAAAGGAATTACAAGCACGTCATTGTCAAATCATCATGTTGGATTCATCTTCCTCCCCTGTTGCTGCTTCATAGAACATGTACAGGCTTTGGTACTCGATCAAGTACTGTGTAGATCTTCACACGTCCCAAAACAGCCCATAAACTCAGCTCACGTCTTCCATTACCGCAGCCTTCCCTTTCCTCTTCTGGCAAGCCAATGCAGCTGATGTGATCATGGCGTATCTCAGAGATGTCTCAGCCCAAATTTTGTCAACAAAACCTTTGCATCATCAGATATGTCAACATCTTCCTCTTGACACCTTATATCAAGAATCTTGCGAATGTCATCTTCAGTTTACGGTTGTGTGGAGATGATGAGAAGGCGGTCACGGAAATTGATTGGAATGCCATGAGGGGATTTGTAGTTTGTCACTTGAATAGTTGTGATTCCTCGGTTGGTGGCAACAAGTATTGGTGCCATGAACCTTTTTATCGATCTGTTTCCTCACTTTAGCTCATATTTCTCTGCTGTCTCTAGTGAAAAGTTTTAGAAAACCTTGTGTTATGCATTTCATAACAAAAATAATTAAGATTTCAGAAAGATCAAGTAACATAGTTACTTTGACATTTCCTAGTTTCTGCGTTTTTTTCATCATCCACAGAGTGTAACTTCAAAAAACAACACTACTTCAGTTATTCATATTAGTCTAATAATAGCTGTTTCAGCCATGACCATCAAATGTTCCACATAATGCATATTCCCCGAAGCCCAAATTAGGCATCTAACTTCAAAGAATCCTAACTGTAAAGAAATTAATCCAAAATTCCTAATTTCAATCAAACCTTATGTACCTTTGTGAATGGGAATCTATGCTCTTATCAGTTATATTACATTTATTAGCATGAAACACCAACATACATTTACATTCGTCCCATTTTCGTCATTGTACGTATTTTGTTCTATCTTAAGAAAATGTCAGTATCAGAGATTACAAAACAACCAAAATTCATCAATATTACAGGTTGCAAAGGTCATCATTTTAACAAGACACATGTTTGTATTTTATACACACAAAAAAACACTATATTTACCCAAAAAAAAACCCTCGAGCCTCTACAAAATAAGGTAAAGAACAGAAATGCTAATGCAATGCACAATCAAGAAAGGGAAGAATTAGTCATGACTTTGAGAAAATGGCCCTTTTGTTCCTAGCAAATCAACACATGTTCGTATTTTTTGAACGGCAGCCACTCACAATATATTTACAACAAATCAATCTCACATATCCTAAGCAAGCCTACAACCCGCAACCATTTGGTTTGGTGAGTTTCTCACACAACTAGGGGTACCATTGGGACACCAGCCCTTTCATAAAATTAACTTTTGATTGGAAGCAATAAGTGTTTCGAGGAGAGTATGATTCAATTTCATAAAAAGTTAAAGTTTCATGTTTGGACCCAAAATTGAGAAGTTGGGGCAAAGTTTGTTGGTTACATCATTGGATGAAAACTAAGAAAAAGAGTTGGGATAACCTTTGGCCGGACATTTTTTAATCTTGTATCCTTTCATGGCTCTATATGTTTGTCTTATTACTGCAAGACGCTTCATTTGTTATTTTATTTGTTTTTTTGTAAGTCATCTGTCAAACATCCATGGTTAAGCTGCTTTATGAACAAATTTCAAATAGAACTGACCCTTGACATCTTAGAGCAAGACCATGGTGTATCCGCATAATGAATTTTGTTGAAAGTTGTAGTTAGATTACACTAATTAGCCAAAATTAGGTCTTGTAGTTTGATTTCTATTAGGCCAGGTACCTGTTACCGTCTTTTTACCGCAAAACGCATACAAAAAATAAATGCTTCGACAACCCCATCAAACGTACTTTTGATTCTGAAGTCATTTAAAGATCGAAAATCTACTTGATTTCGAGTTCATGAACCCACCACCTAAACTTAACCTTCTTAACTACATGTATCAACTATGGATATTGGGAGCATTGAACACAGGGAGTCTGATCACTGATATTGGGCTAAAAATGACTGAGTTCCTGTTCGACCCACATTGCAAAACTGCTTTTAACATGTGAAGAATTTAGTTGTGTAAACGAAGTTTTAACGATTGTATCTATGCACAGTCCCGTCTGTATTTTTAGTTCGTAATCCCAGACAGAAAAAGCGAGGATGCACATGGGAAGTTTTTCGTGCCTCAACCCAATCATCTAACCTGAATCCAATCCACTTAACTTTTACCAACTCATGTCATTTCTTCTTAAGTTTTGGTTTTTACCTGTTCTACCTTTTTTAATACTTTGAGGTTAATGTTGTTTATCCCACAGTAAACATCTGTACACCATGTTTTCATTCTTTATTCTTAATTCTTTACTTAAGTTTAAGTAACGATTCCTTTAAGTCTTCTAATTCTGGTAGGTTTTTCCGGCAAGAAAAAATGCTACGTGTTCAACAATTCAATGAAAGTTTCAAGCACTAATAATTGCTTTCCTTAACGGCCCTTACCGTTTTGAGACAGAGAACGGTAGTATTAGTCTATTAGAAGACAATAATTTAGAGACGGAGGGATTATATGACCATAACCGTTCACGGTCATTCCAAGTTTTATAGCATTTGATATATTTTTTTATGAATATATGTAGGTGTAAGAAGTTTCATGTATGTTTTTGATAGTCCAGCTGCAGCCCGGCTGACTGGCCGGGAACACCTGAAGAGCATCCATACCGATTCTAGGGTTACCGTACCCTGTATGAATCAAATAATAAATACCGTCAACTGTTAGCGAGGTTTCTGCAATGTTTGTAGCCACGATGGATTTGCAGGCACCATCCTCTAGGTTTTTGTAAGATTTTGGCTTGTAAGTCGGCTAGAGGTTGGGAGTAAAAATCGGTAGTGTCAATAAGTTGGAAAATGTCTGTCTTGAGGAAGTAAGGAGCAGTTCCATACGTTCGGCTAAAGCATAGCAGTTGGCTTCAATTTCATCTTGACCCGTCATAAAAATAAGTATGTCACCGGGTGCACTAGTGATGTCGATTGTAATTGCTTGTTTTACAGCTGCTTCAACATAATCTTCACATGGTGTTTTACTGTAGAGGATTTGTACCGGGAATGTTCTTCCAGGAATGTTAAAGATGGGGACACTGCAAAAATACAACTTAAGTTTAGATATTACACATTTATAGCACAGGGACATTTTGGACGAATTTACTTATGAACGAGGTAAAAATAAGTTTCAAAATGAAGAAAATGGGTTAAACGGGGTAAAAAGTGTCCCAAATGTACTTTTAATATGCATAGAAGTGCCAAAATCACTTTACTAAAAAATAAGATTAAAAAACATAAACTCTGTAATTGTTATCGACACACTAATTATTTATGAGAAAATTACAAATTATATGTGTATGTGTGTGTGTGTATCAATTTGTTGCGCGAACTATATGAAGGTTCTTAAGAAATGAACCCATATAAAATAATTTTATAAATAAAAACTACACTGGCACAGGCCTTTGACTGATATCATTTTAGTTTAACCAAACATGAGTTTATGGATTCAAGTCACAATGGATGTGTCTATTTTTCATATAAGCATACGTGCTTTTCATCCTTGCTTTGGTGGTGGTAAGTTGTGGTGGTGGCAGCGGGTGGCGGTGGTAACTTGCTTCGGGTGTGGAGAACGAGGACACTACAAGAATGAGTGTCCCATCTGAAGGATCAGAATGGAAACAACCAGATTGGAGTAGCCCGAGGAAGAGCTTATCTCCTTGGAGAAAGAAAAGTACGTCAAGACTTCAACCATAACTAGAGTGACGACAACAAAGAAATTCTCCGCCTTCTCGAGTTGTAATCCTTTAAGTTTCCTATCTTACGTACTCTTTTGTGTAACCGCATTGTATTCCGAATATCTCCGTTTAATAAATTCCCTATCTTTTATTTTTGGCATCATGACACTTGATCTTTCTTGAATGACTAGCCTCTTTTCCACGCCACGTTTCAAGCATGAATACCCACATCTTTTCACTGTATCAACCTTGACAATTTCCGCATCTTGAACCTCGGGGCGCGGTTTTTTTAAGGGGTAGGTACTGTAAGACCCCAAAAATTTTTCATGTCTTTAACTAATATAAACTCGGATCATTGCCTCATTTATGCTACATTTTTTTTTTCTTTTGAATTACGATTCAAGAAACTAACACGTAAGCAATTCATGAATCGAATCCCAAAACACTTTCGACTTGGCAAAATCATTTACCTTATATTAATTTATTAATCTCACAATAATTACTAATATTAACTTACACATTTTTTTTGTTTTTTACTTTTCCCTTGGATCGATTTTCTCCCTTAACCCACACCAAATGAACCCATACATTTTTGGCCTTTGGGCTTTGACACAAATCCTAGCTCACTACTTCCCTTTTGGCCTTGTTGTTGCTCGAACCATAAGAAGAAACACAAGAATGTATTGTGACACAGGGTAAGGATCCAGTGAGAAGAAAACTTAAAATGAGAAGAATGAGAAATAACTATAATCACACATTAGAGATGTATCGACTTGAATTAGATGCATCTTTATACATTTAGATGCATCCCAACTAGTTTTGAAAGTGATTTTGAAGTGAAAACGATGCAAAGTGGTAATATGAACAAATTTGACCCGCAGGGGACGAAAAATACCTAGGATTTGTCTAACTTGACGAAATGCATCTAATATATGTATATGCATCTAATTTTTTGCTAGAAAGTATATTATGATGCATCTAAAAGATTAGAGATGCATCTAATTGAAGTTGATGCATCTCTAATGTGTGGTTATAATTATTTCTCATCCTTCTCATTTTAAGTTTTCTTCTCATTTGATCCTTAGTCTTGTGACACAATATAACTAGCAAAGTGATAACTTATATTTTTTCTTTTCTTCCCTGCTACTCCAGACGCACACACTACACACTTTTATGTCTTTTCTCTTTTGCATGTCGAGCCAACACAAAACACAATAGCCACACCTCTTTTTTTCCCTTCCTACCTTGCGTCTAAAGCTAACCAAACAACAATCCTAGTACTGGCTTTGTATTAAACTAATACTCTAAAATACTCTTGACTCCCCTTTTGACTACAAGGATCATTGTGTAATATGTTTTATTGACTTGAATCCTCCTAAACATACCCAACATCTCAGCCGAAAACCATGCACGCTTGAGCAAGACCACACTTCCATTTCCTTTATCTCATTTCCAATGCAATATAGAGTTTTTATATTATATGAACCATGCTCCTCCTTGTCTATATAAGCCATCTTTCTTCGCCTGATTTCACACATCTCACAACTCTCAAAAACTCAAGCACAAAGCTTTTGTCTTTCATTTTTACTACTGTGTAAGTGTAACAAGGGAGAAGAGGGAGAGGAGAGAAAGCAAGTCTTTGGGTTGGTTTTCAAGTTCCTAGAGTCTTACGGGTTTAGTACGTTACGGATTTACCATCTTGGAGGTTCGAGTTCACTTGGCCCTGTTTGAATCCTACAAATCGTTTTTCTCACCACCACTTTTGGTGTCGTAAGTTTCTCAACCTATTTCAATACGTTAAGTAGCTTACAGTCTCGTTACTTAGTTACTTTGAAACATTCGTTACGTTCGTGTCATGTTTTAAGTTTTCTAACCTGTCTTAAATTCACACATGCCACGTAAGAACCTAAAACTAAGCAACTTCAGTCTTGTGTGGTTAAACAAAATTAACAAACTAAAGATATAGCTAACATAGTAAAACAGTTGACAAATATACACGTTTACACATTCACTTGTCAAGTATGCAACGACTCATGTCGAGTTTAATGAAGCTTGTGTGATGTCTTGTTCAACTTAATACTTATAAGCTCAAAAGAATGAACACGTGCTTATTTACTACTTAATCGACACGTAAGTGTCTTTTCGAATTTAACGTAACTAGAACTTACATGTACTCGTGCTAAAGATTTTGGCTTTGGAATACTAGTACCTATCAGAATGTTATGACTTATACTAAGTGAGCTTATTGAAAAACCCCACACAAAAATCGATTTAAAGTTTTTGAGTTCGTTTGGAAATCGGGTCACGAGACTTAAGCAAGTCGAGACTAACTTTGTGCTTCTTTCTGTTGAGTTTATGATATATAAAATACAATAAAACATAAAGACATCAAGAGTACACAGCGGAAGACTTAAAGATCATAACAAATAAATAATTAACTGAAAGTATGCGTAACGTACCTCTTGCGAATGTCAAATCCCTCGAGCAAAGCAAAACAAAGAAGTACTTATTGGTGTAAGAATAATGTCTTACAACCACGTTCTCGTACACACGAATTAACCAAACGAATCAAGCGATTGCTAGATCTAACACAAGTCCTCGTTTAAGAAAAACGAAACCAAACTCCCTTACTTATGGGGTGTTCGGCCAATTATAGGACAAGAGAGAGGAGAGGAGAGATCTAGGGTTAATTCAATGCACAAGTGTATGAAACCCTAGAACCTAACCCTCTTTATATACTAGTAGGTAAACTTAGGGAACAAGTTTATGAATTAGGGCTTTGGAAGGCCCCTATGGCCGGCCATGTAGACAAGCCCAAAGGAAATCCATAACTTTTCCAAGTTTTCCATTTCTAGTCCTTCTCTTTTTCATTTAACGGTCGTTAGTCATTTTTCCGTTAAATACTTAACGATCGTTAACCGGACTTAATGTGCAATAATTAATCGTAAACATAAACATTAATTATTAACTTTAATTATCATTCGCTAATGTGTGCAATCCCGTGGTCACGAGTTCGAATCCGGACATTCACATGTTTGTAAATATATACATTTCCAACAGCTCCCACTTGGATATGTTTATAAAACATGAAATGACATTGGTTAGCGTCTAGCAACACGCCAATGCCCCCGGTACAACTCGTGTACGGTTTTATGGAGAAAAAAACCAAATTTGATGATTCATCATCATATTCATCCTTTTGTTTCTAATACCATGTTAATAAGAATATGGATCTCACTCATTTCTTAATTAACTATTCTGTTTCTCGCTTTATATGATTTATTAAGATTACCAATTCTTCTGAACAGAAGACCTTGGGTATGGCCATACAAACATCTTAACAATCCTACGAGGGGCCCAGTAGTATTATACTTCAAAATAAATTTGAAGGAAACAAATCCCATTTTGACTACAAGCAGGATTCATAAATTTCGCAACACTTCTGAAAACAACCCTTATAACTACCAGTTACGTGTAGCATTAGATTGTTTCACAAAAATGCACTACATCCATGACATATCTCTTGTATCTCAAGTCAGAGGATAAATATCCATGATATACTTAATGACAAAGATCCATAAAGTATTATCATGCGGGTGGGATAAGTCCTATATTCAATTCATTGAATATCATCTGAAATTAGTCATGCTACACATCAATATACTTTCAAGTATATTCTAACTAATACTCAGATTTTTCTTAATTCAATATCATTCCCATGTTATTGATTGACAACGGACTCTTTAGAATAACTTAAGTTATTCAAGGATTTAAACATGCAAATATAGGACAACATCATAATAAATGAATAATAAACATAACAAAATACTTTATTTCATTTCAATAATAATGTTTACAATATCCTTTTATCTAAAATACTTAGTCACAGATGGGCATGAAACTACTAGCTAAACGAAGTCCAAACTTATCAGACAAATGATTAAGTTTTTCACCAGGTAAGGCCTTCGTTAACGGATCTGCTAGGTTATCATCTGTGTGAACTTTGAGTAACTCAATTTCACCTATCTCGACTTGCTCTCGAACATAGTGATATTGTCTAGGATAGTGTCTGGTGCCCTTCATGACTCCAGGTTCATGGGCAAAAGTAATTGCGGCTGAATTGTCACAATATACTTTAATAGGATGTTCAATCGACGGCATAACACCAAGCCCCGAAACAAACTTCCTTATCCAAACAGCTTCCATGGCAGCCTCAGACGCCGCTATGTACTCACTTTCTGTAGCAGACATCGCAAGTGTTGTCTGTTTCTTACTCTTCCAATCCACAGCACCTCCATTGATGACAAAAATGTAACCCGTTTGAGACTTCGTATCATCTTTGTCACACTTCCAGGATGCATCGCAGTAACCTGTAACAGACAGTTCTGCTTCTGGATTTCCTCCATACACTATGAACATATCTCTTGTAGCCCTAAGGTACTTGAGAATATGCTTAACAGCAGTCCAGTGAATTTCACCCAGATTCTGTTGATACCGACTGGTCAAGTTTTGAGCAAACACCACATCAGGCCTTGTGCATCACACCGCGTACATGATAGATCCTACAGCCGAAGCATAAGGAACTTTCTTCATACGCGCCACCTCTGCAGGTGTTGAAGCACAGCCTTGGCTACTCAAACCATGATTTACTTGCATTGGCAAAAATCCCTTCTTGGAATTTTGCATATTGAATCTCTTCAATATTTTGTCAATGTAAGCACTTTGGCTTAAACCAATTAGCCGCCTTGATCTATCCCGGTAGATCTTGATTCCAAGGATGTATGCTGCTTCCCCTAAGTCCTTCATCGAAAAACATTTACCAAGATAGGCTTTCACCTCATTTAGACTTGGTATATGATTTCCTATGATTAATATGTCATCGACATACAGAACAAGGAAAGTAACATGACTCCCACTAGCTTTGTGATATACACATGGCTCATCAAGATTCTGAGTAAATCCAAAACTTTTGATTTCCCCATCGAATCTTTTATTCCATTGCCTTGATGCTTGCTTCAGTCCATAAATGGACCTCTTAAGCTTGCATACACGGTTAGGAAACAATGGATTCACAAACCCTTCTGGCTGTGCCATATAGATGTCTTCATCTAGACGGCCATTCAGAAAAGTGGTTTTGACATCCATTTGCCAAATCTCATAGTCATAGTGTGCAGCTATAACTATGAGAATCCTAATAGCTCTTATGTCCGCTACAGGAGAGAATGTCTCCTCGTAGTCAATGCCATAGGTTTGAGTAAAACCTTTAGCCACTAGACGAGCCTTGTAGGTGTGTACATTGCCATCCATGTCAGTTTTCTTCTTGAAGATCCACTTAATTCCAATGACTTTAGCATTGGGAGGAAGGTCAACTTCAATCCAGACATCATTATCTTTCATGGATTGCATTTCCCCATTCATAGCAATCTGCCATTTATCCTTTTCAGGATCAGCCATGGCAGCCTTATAGTTGGCAGGTTCATTAAGATCCCCAACCATATTTTCCTCCACCTCTACGTTAAGACATAGACGGTCAGGTGCACGTATAGTCCTTTCAGACCTACGAATGGGAACAACTTCAGGAGGAGCACCTAAGCTTTCAGGTTCTTCTTGAAGTTGGCTAGTATTTTCAGAAGGTGTTGTATCTTCTTGATCATATTCCAGATCATATACTCTCCCACTGAGTTCTTGAGATATGAGATTCCTTTCAAGGAAATCTCCATACCTAGCCACAATGACTTTATTCTCAGCTGGGTAGTAAAAGTAGTAACCCATAGTTTCCTTTGGGTATCCTACAAAGATACACTTAACAGATCTGGCTTGGAGCTTATCAGGTGTGTCACGTTTAACAAATGCTTCACATCCCCAGACCTTTAAGTAAGAAAAGTTGGGAGCTTTTCTAGTCCATATTTCATATCGAGTTTTAACAACCTTCTTTGTTGGAACCATATTCAAAATGCGAATAGCAGTTTCAAGGGCATAATCTCAAAAAGTAAAAGGTAGAGTCGTAAGTTCAAACATTGATTGTACCATGTCAAGTAAGGTACGATTTCTCCTTTCAGATACACCATTTTGTTGTGGAGTATAAGGAGATGTGATTTGCTGGATAATTCCACACTCAGCTAAGTAATCTTTGAACTCTTGACTTATATACTCACCACCTCTATCGGATCGAAGAGCTTTAATCTTCTTACCGAGTTGTAATTCTACTTCACTTTTGAAAACCTTAAATGTTTCAAAGACTTCATGTTTATGTTTAAGTAAATAAACATAACCATAACGACTGAAATCATCCATAAAAGTTAAGAAGTAGGAAGCACCGCGTTTTGACACATGTCTAAGTGGACGACACACATCAGTGTGTATCAATCCAAGTAAATCAGAAGCCCTTTCCACTTGTGGTGAAAAAGGTTTCCTTGTCATCTTCCAAGCTATGCAAGACTCGCATTTGTCAAATGATTCATCATTGATCGTTTGTAAAAGCCCATCGTGTTGCAGCTTTTCCATGCGTTTCTTGCCAATATGGGCAAGGCGACAATGCCAAAGATAAGAAGAGTCACAGTTCAACTTGCTCTTCTTATTGCTAATGCTATACAACGAATTATTTCCATTGGATATACAACCATCCATATCAATTTCAAACACACCAAGAATAGGAATTGCATTAAAGTAAAAAACATTATTTAAAGAAACTGAAATTCCATAACTTGTAAAAGTGTGCACAAAACCAATATCTTTTAACAAAGAAACTAAAATAACACCCCTAACAATGGAGGGTGCATAATGACAATTATTTAGTTCTAGAATTATGCCCGAAGGCAACACTAAATCAAAAGTCCCTATGGCTTCGACAGCTGCACGCTTTCCATTTCTAACGTACAAGTATCTTTCTCTTGCGATGTATTACAGATGTGAGTACCACATCCTGTATCATATATCCAGGAGTTTTGCTTATGAGGAAAAGAAAATAATTCAAACATAAAAATACCTGATGAGCTAGGCACCATCTTATTTTTATTCTGAAGGCACTCATTCAGATAAACTGGGCAGTTCCGCTTCTAGTGACCCGGTGAGTTGCAGTGGTGGCAAGACAAATCCTTCTTAGGATTCTCCTTTTTCTTTCCAGGGTTCTTCTTAGGAGCTGGTGGGATGACAACTTGCTTCCCCTTTCCTTTTCCTTTCCCTTTCTTATCTGCTTGCGGCTTAGGCTTATTCACCCTACCACCCTGTATTGCGAGTACAGCAGGTGTAGGAGCCTTCTTTGGCAATCTCTTCTCGTAGTCTACAAGCATTGCATGTAACTCATTCACTGTCTTCCCCGTGCAATGCATGTTAAAATTTCGGACAAAATCACCAAACCGATCCTGATTAAGGGAGTGATTGATGAGGCCAACACATACATCATTCGAGTAACCACAGCCGAGCTTCTCCAATTGGTCCAAGTGATGTTTCATCTCTAGGACGTGGTCGGAGACAGATTTGCCAACCTCTTGCTTGCAACTATGAACCTTTTCAATAAGTTCATACAGTTCAGCTGCCGGTGGCTTCTCAAACATACGTTTGAGTTCATCTAACATGCTCATAGGCGGATAGTGCTCAAATTGTTTTTGCAATTGAGCAGACATCCCCAAAAGCATTAGACACGCCACATCATTGTGCTTCTCATATTCAACATGATATGCCTCTTGTTCAAGAGCAGTTGCCGTGTCGAGAGGAGCATTAGGCAGAGGTGTAGTCAAATTTTCAACCCTTTTGGCAACACGAAGGATGATCCTAAGTGAACGATGCCAATCATTGAAATTAGGGCCAGTCAGCTTGTCCCTTCCAATCATATCTTTGAAAGCGGCACTTAGTAAGCTCATAGTGTTTTCAGATTGAGCCATCTACAGAAAAAGTTCAAAAAACCATAATTAGTATTTTGATAATTTTCCTTTTCAATAAACAATTAAATACCCAAGGTTCATATTCATGTAACCAATTAATATTTATTGAAAACTAGGATCGAAATTGTCATAATTTCATTACGTCAGTTGATCTGCTAGTAATGAACCTTATACAAAATGGTAGAGCATTTGCTCAATTGCCAATTTCAATTGCAATTCCTAGATTTATGGGATTTACATATAGCCAATATCAATCGCCATGTAAACATGTTTTATCCCATCTTATGCCTTGAGTTGCCAGTTCTTACTGCCTAACTCAATTAAGTTGTCCAACTTAAGAAACTGCAAAATCGTCCATGCCCGTTCTCAAGACACGTGGACATTTTACCCTTCGATTACGATCTAAATCACGTTCTCACGCAAATAAAAGGTAATCTTAGGTGTTTCCGTTTCATTGGATGGCATATAACTTAAATTTAAAGGGTAATAGTTTTGATGTTAAATCAAATATGTACAAAGATGTCATGCATTCATCTTTGTAGCATAGTTTTTATTAAAACATTTATATCTTGTTTTAATGTATAAGCTTTTCATCATCAAACTTTAATTGAGGTATTGGGTTCACCAATCAAGGAATTTAGTGTTAATTATCATCCATTATATCGTACTTTTGCATAAGTGTAAACACTTAGTGTTTCAGATAATTACCACCGAAGTGGCGCATGGAATTAAAACTAATTCGCCCTTAAGATGAGCTTGCACATTTAATGGCTTACTAAGTAGCTCCACTCGAACTTACAGAGGGCAGAGGACCAGGTACGCGCTAAAGCACAACCTTAGACATCCTTTCAGTGTGACTGTACGCACTTCTTTAAACCCCTTTTATTAGTTCATTCTCATGGGTGAGCCTTTCAGACCATTTGTACCAAAGTCATCAATCAATTAAACGATTATGATTACTATTCTTAAAAATACATGTTTCACCATTGTTTAGGTCAGTTTATTTTTCTTGTAAAAATACCCTTGTTACATTAAACAAACAAGCAAGTATTTGAAAAAATAAACAATGAATGCATAACAAATAAAAGTCATGCATATCAAATAGCCACATGCAAATGTTTTGATAAATCCTATTAATAACCAATTCTAGATCTGTCAATATGCATATATTTAATTAAGGCTTTCACCCGTTTTCATCTATGTACAAGGTGAACCACATGCATCGATTCATCGATTGCGCAAGTCAAAATTAAATACATACCACATAGCACATAATTGATTAAATTAATAATTATTGAGGTCTTCCCCAATTTTAGATCTGTCATAATTTAGTGTATATCACTTAAACATGAAAGACATACAATAAAAGCAGATCCATGATAAAACATGCAGATAATTATCATGGACATAAAATTACACTTAACAATTAATGCAATTAAATCAAAGTTACGCATATACACATAAAGTTGCATGCATCTTAGGGTTTCTAATCCAATTAAAACAATAGTTTACAAAACCCTAATTAGGGCACCAAAAAAAACGCCCCCCCCCCCCCCCCCTCAAAATCAGGGTTTAGGTTTTGCAAACCCTAGATCAAAGCATACAAATAATAACACATTCACGTTTATTTTAATTATCTGTTTCAGTAATTAATTACTTGTTATACAAGGCTTTGATACCACTGTTGAGTTTATGATATATAAAATACAATAAAACATAAAGACATCAAGAGTACATAGCGGAAGACTTAAAGATCATAACAAATAAATAATTAACTGAAAGTATGCGTAACGTACCTCTTGCGAATGTCAAATCCCTCGACCAAAGCAAAACAAAGAAGTACTTATTGGTGTAAGAATAATGTCTTACAACCACGTTCTTGTACACACGAATTAACCAAACGAATCAAGCGATTGCTAGATCTAACACAAGTCCTCGTTTAAGAAAAACGAAACCAAACTCCCTTACTTATGGGGTGTTCGGCCGATTATAGGACAAGAGAGAGGAGAGGAGAGATCTAGGGTTAATTCAATGCACAAGTGTATGAAACCCTAGAACCTAACCCTCTTTATATACTAGTAGGTAAACTTAGGAAACAAGTTTATGAATTAGGGCTTTGGAAGGCCCCTATGGCCGGCCATGTAGACAAGCCCAAAGGAAATCCATAACTTCTCCAAGTTTTCCATTTCTAGTCCTTCTCTTTTTCATTTAACGGTCGTTAGTCATTTTTCCGTTAAATACTTAACGATCATTAACCGGACTTAATGTGCAATAATTAATCGTAAACATAAACATTAATTATTAACTTTAATTATCATTCGCTAATGTGTGCAATCCCGTGGTCACGAGTTCGAATCCGGACATTCACATGTTTGTAAATATATACATTTCCAACAGCTCCCACTTGGATATGTTTACAAAACGTGAAATGACATTGGTTAGCGTCTAGCAACACGCCAATGCCCCCGGTACAACTCGTGTATGGTTTTCTGGAGAAAAAAACCAAATTTGATGATTCATCATCATATTCATCCTTTTGTTTCTAATACCATGTTAATAAGAATATGGATCTCACTCATTTCTTAATTAACTATTTTGTTTCTCGCTTTATATGATTTATTAAGATTACCAATTCTTTTTAACAGAAGACCTAGGGTATGGCCATACAAACATCTTAACAATCCTACGAGGGGCCCAGTAGTATTATACTTCAAAATAAATTTGAAGGAAACAAATCCCATTTTGACTACAAGCAGGATTCATAAATTTCGCAACACTTCTGAAAACAACCCTTATAACTACCAGTTACGTGTAGCGTTAGATTGCTTTACAAAAATGCACTACATCCATGACATATCTCTTGTATCTCAAGTCAGAAGATAAATATCCATGATATACTTAATGACAAAGATCCATAAAATATTATCATGCGGGTAGGATAAGTCCTATATTCAATTCATTGAATATCATCTGAAATTAGTCATGCTACGCATCAATATACTTTCAAGTATATATTCTAACTAATACTCAGATTTGTCTTAATTCAATATCATTCCCATGTTATTGATTGACAACTGACTATTTAGAATAACTTAAGTTATTCAAGGATTTAAACATGCAAATATAGGACAACATCATAATAAATGAATAATAAACATAACAAAATACTTTATTTCATTTCAATAATAATGTTTACAATATCCTTTTATCTAAAATACTTAGTCACAGATGGGCATGAAACTACTAGCTAAACGAAGTCCAAACTTATCAGACAAATGATTAAGTTTTTCACCAGGTAAGGCCTTCTTTAACGGATCTGCTAGGTTATCATCTGTGTGAACTTTGAGTAACTCAATTTCACCTATCTCGACTTGCTCTCGAACATAGTGATATTTTCTAGGATAGTGTCTGGTGCCCTTCATGACTCCAGGTTCATGGGCAAAAGTAATTGCAGCTGAATTGTCACAATATACTTTAATAGGATGTTCAATCGACGGCATAACGCCAAGCCCCGAAACAAACTTCCTTATCCAAACAGCTTCCATGGCAGCCTTAGACGCCGCTATGTACTCACTTTCTGTAGCAGACATCGCAAGTGTTGTCTGTTTCTTACTCTTCCAATCCACAGCACCTCCATTGATGACAAAAATGTAACCCGTTTGAGACTTCGTATCATCTTTGTCACACTTCCAGGATGCATCGCAGTAACCTGTAACAGACAGTTCTGCTTCTGGATTTCCTCCATACACTATGAACATATCTCTTGTAGCCCTAAGGTACTTGAGAATATGCTTAACAGCAGTCCAGTGAATTTCACCCAGATTCTGTTGATACCGACTGGTCAAGTTTTGAGCAAACACCACATCAGGCCTTGTGCATCACACCGCGTACATGATAGATCCTACAGCCGAAGCATAAGGAACTTTCTTCATACGCGCCACCTCTGCAGGTGTTGAAGCACAGCCTTGGCTACTCAAACCATGATTTACTTGCATTGGCAAAAATCCCTTCTTGGAATTTTGCATATTGAATCTCTTCAATATTTTGTCAATGTAAGCACTTTGGCTTAAACCAATTAGCCGCCTTGATCTATCCCGGTAGATCTTGATTCCAAGGATGTATGCTGCTTCCCCTAAGTCCTTCATCGAAAAACATTTACCAAGATAGGCTTTCACCTCATTTAGACTTGGTATATGATTTCCTATGATTAATATGTCATTGACATACAGAACAAGGAAAGTAACATGACTCCCACTAGCTTTGTGATATACACATGGCTCATCAAGATTCTGAGTAAATCCAAAACTTTTGATTTCCCCATCGAATATTTTATTCCATTGCCTTGATGCTTGCTTCAGTCCATAAATGGACCTCTTAAGCTTGCATACACGGTTAGGAAACAATGGATTCACAAACCCTTCCGGCTGTGCCATATAGATGTCTTCATCTAGACGGCCATTCAGAAAAGCGGTTTTGACATCCATTTGCCAAATCTCATAGTCATAGTGTGCAGCTATAGCTATGAGAATACTAATAGCTCTTATGTCCGCTACAGGAGAGAATGTCTCCTCGTAGTCAATGCCATAGGTTTGAGTAAAACCTTTAGCCACTAGACGAGCCTTGTAGGTGTGTACATTGCCATCCATGTCAGTTTTCTTCTTGAAGATCCACTTAATTCCAATGACTTTAGCATTGGGAGGAAGGTCAACTTCAATCCAGACATCATTATCTTTCATGGATTGCATTTCCCCATTCATAGCAATCTGCCATTTATCCTTTTCAGGATCAGCCATGGCAGCCTTTTAGTTGGCAGGTTCATTAAGATCCCCAACCATATTTTCCTCCACCTCTACGTTAAGACATAGACGGTCAGGTGCACGTATAGTCCTTTCAGACCTACGAATGGGAACAACTTCAGGAGGAGCACCTAAGCTTTCAGGTTCTTCTTGAAGTTGGCTAGTATTTTCAGAAGGTGTTGTATCTTCTTGATCATATTACAGATCATATACTCTCCCACTGAGTTCTTGAGATATGTGATTCCTTTCAAGGAAATCTCCATACCTAGCCACAATGACTTTATTCTTAGCTGGGTAGTAAAAGTAGTAACCCATAGTTTCCTTAGGGTATCCTACAAAGATACACTTAACAGATCTGGCTTGGAGCTTATCAGGTGTGTCACGTTTAACAAACGCTTCACATCCTCAGACCTTTAAGTAAGAAAAGTTGGGAGCTTTTCTAGTCCATATTTCATATGGAGTTTTAACAACCTTCTTTGTTGGAACCATATTCAAAATGCGAATAGCAGTTTCAAGGGCATAATCCCAAAAAGTAAAAGGTAGAGTCGTAAGTTCAAACATTGATCTTACCATGTCAAGTAATGTACGATTTCTCCTTTCAGATACACCATTTTGTTGTGGAGTATAAGGAGATGTGAGTTGCTGGATAATTCCACACTCAGCTAAGTAATCTTTGAACTCTTGACTTATATACTCACCACCTCTATCGGATCGAAAAGCTTTAATCTTCTTACCGAGTTGTAATTCTACTTCACTTTTGAAAACCTTAAATGTTTCAAAGACTTCATGTTTATGTTTAAGTAAATAAACATAACCATAACGACTGAAATCATCCGTAAAGGTTAAGAAGTAGGAAGCACCGCGTTTTGACACATGTCTAAGTGGACCACACACATCAGTGTGTATCAATCTAAGTAGATCAGAAGCCCTTTCCACTTGTGGTGAAAAAGGTTTCCTTGTCATCTTCCCAGCTATGCAAGACTCGCATTTGTCAAATGATTCATCATTGACCGTTTGTAAAAGCCCATCGTGTTGCAGCTTTTCCATGCGTTTCTTGCCAATATGGGCAAGGCGACAATGCCAAAGATAAGAAGAGTCATAGTTCAACTTGCTCTTCTTATTGCTAATGCTATACAACGAATTATTTCCATTGGATATACAACCATCCATATCAATTTCAAACACACCAAGAACAGGAATTGCATTAAAGTAAAAAACATTATTTAAAGAAACTGAAATTCCATAACTTGTAAAAGTGTGCACAAAACCTATATCTTTTAACAAAGAAACTGAAATAACACCCCTAACAATGGACGCGCAAAAACTAAGTTTCACAAAGTAAACAATCCACTCCCGTAACTTCTACTCAGACAAAGGACAACAAAATTAACAAAGATATAATACAAAAAGTTACAATACAAAAGAAAAAAGTTAAAATACAAAATTTACAAATTTATTAAAAAAATAAATAAATAAATAAATAAATAAAACACAACACCTTAGATAACACAAGTGAGTGAGGAAAATAAAAGACAAACACGAAACCCGAAGAAGAAGGAAAAAAAAAAAAAAAAAAAAAAAAAAAAAAAGTACCCTACTACAGTATTAGAGAGTGTTTCTCCCTATATAACAATTGAGAAACACTCTGTACTCTCCACTTTACGGTCTTCAAAAGTCAACTCACCAACAACGCCACGTCACCATCACCAATGGCAGTCGCAACCATCAGCCACCGCACCGCACCTCCGTCGCAATCTTCTTCTCCGGTGCCGGTCACGGGTTCTCCTCCGTTGGCCGGAAGTTTAGATCCGGTTGAGAGCTCGAGTTCGTCTCCTGCATAATCAGCTGGATATGCAGGTTCTGTAACTGAACTAGTTGACTATTTAACTGATTATTATTTTTATTTAATTTAATTTATAATTAATTTTATTTGATTTTTTTATAGCCGTCTTTGAGAAAAAGTGAAATTAAATGGTTAGGTATAGGATGGAACTTCTGTTATAAGTACTAGTTAAGGCTTAAGATTGATAGACGCTGAGACGCGGTGTGGCGTTTGTTGATCTATAATATTATTAAGAGTTTTACTTAGAGGTGGATATTAGTCTGTTATTACGGAATTTGGTTTCGAGATGAGTGATATATGTTTCGTTAGGTCCTATGTGAAAAGTTACATAATGTAGATGAATGTTTCATGCGTTCGTCCGTTTAAGGAACGCGTGTGAATGTTTCAATGTATGATGGACAGGATATACCTTATATTAATTTGACTGATGGTGGTGGTGAAACTTTTGAGGTGGTCAAGTTTCTTTTAGAGAAAAACAATAGTACAACGATGACAGTAGTATTGAGGGGATTTGATGGTGGGGCTAGAGGGTGGTGGTGTTGGTTGTGTGGTTTTAGAGGGTGCTGGTGCTGGGTGGGTTTGGGATGTGGTGTGAGAGTGGGGAAGAAGACGAGGGTATATTAGTCATTTTACATGCGTTTGAGCTCGAATTAGAACAATCCCGCCTTTTCACTTTACATTTGTGTTAATATGTATTTTTTTGTGGACCACATTACACATAGTAATTAATCTAAATAAAACTAAAAGTAGTTTAAAGTTATATGCATGCTTCAGAATTTATGACCTCTTTTAACATGTTTAGTTTAATAAGCAAAACGTTGATTTAGTTGTTACCGTGATGGTTTAGTTATAGGTCAAATGGGTCATGGGTCGAAACGGGTCAAATGGAAACACAGGTCAAACGGGTCGTGGGTCAACTGGGTCAGGTTGGGTCAAGATTAATTACACATGGAAATTCACAGATTTTTGATTGATTCTCTTATAACATCTTTTACTTTAATGCACAGATTTTTTATAAATGAGGGAAATTCACCGATGTTAATTTACATCAAACATATATAGTTATTTGGATAGCTGTTACTAATAATCGTCATCATTGTTCTGAATATCTTGAGGATAATTAGGCTATTTATTGTTAGAATAAGTATCTATGTTAACAGTATCGAACCTTCCTTTTCTTTTTGCAAGTGTCACTCTTCTTTAGCTGATATAGATTACAGTAAACGGATATAGATATTAGCTTTTACTTCTGCGAGAAATAATTCTGTGGATACATGCGCATTATGCTTAATTTATCAACTTCGTATATCTGTATCAGGTTTGAGATCATCGCTGTCAAAAGTAGAAGCTTGGTCAAGCATTATCGGGCCGGAATATTGCCTAATCTTCACGTTTACTTCAAACGATTGATGTAGTAGCATTATTAAGGAAGTGGTGAAGTATGTTAACTACTTGAAGTAGTGAAGGATGGAATGCTATAAAGATGAAGCCACAAGGGTTAAAGAAATAGCTGAAAGTAAGTTTTCTTCAAAGGATGTAAAGGGTGCCAAAAATTTTGGTAGGCGCAAAATTTGTTTCCTGGTCTTGAGGGTATTTCCCAAGTATTAGCTGTTCTGGATGTGCATGTTACTGCCGAAAACAAACTAAGCGGTGAATCGGATATACTTGGTGTGAACCCATTAGCCGATTATGATACTGTGAAGAAACATTATAGAAAACTAGCTTTATCACTTCATCCCGATAAGAACAAATCCTTAGGCGCAGAAGGGGCATTCCAGCTCGTTTCTCAAGCATGGAATCTCTTATCCGATAAAGACAAAAGATTGGCATATGATCATAAAAGGCATGCTCATTTTTTGAAACAGAGGGTTCCTCAGAACGTGTTTTCACGGGTGAATATACCTCCAACTCAGAACGGTTTCACAATGTCACGAAGAGTGCAGTTGGTGCAGATGCGCAGACAAAGGTTACAACTTCTCAAAAGAAGGATAAAACTACTACTCAGACAAAGAAAAAAATCAAAAGTCAAAAGGATGAGATTAACGGGACTACCAAGACGGTCCCGCTTCTGTTCCTTCATCCTCCAATGAACAGATAGCTCCTGAGACGTCAAAGGTCAAAGCTTCTCGATAAAAGAATAAAGTTAACGGGACTTCCAAGATGGGTCCCACTTCTGCTCCTGCATCGTCAAATGAACAGATAGCGCCTGAGACGACGCCTGGGCCTTGTTTAACAGAGGTTAAAACTTCTCAAGAAAAGGATAAAGTTAATGGGACGCCTGGGCCTTGTTTAACAGAGGTTACTAAACAGATGAAGATTAAAATGTTTTGGACCGTATGCATGAGATGCAAATTGCAGTATGAATTCTTGAGAAAGTATCTAAACCAAAATATGTTATGCCCTGCTTGTTATGGAGCGTTTCACGCGACCGAGATTCCACCACCAAATATCAATGCTTATTCAGAAGTTGCGGGAATTTCACAAGGAACTGGAAATAACATTTCAGCCCCAGAAACGTGTAATATAACGGGTATTGAGGCAGGTAATGGTACGATACGAGCTCCAGCAGGGTCCACTAAAAAGGGATCGAGAAGAAGCTGGACTAGGCCGCACTAATATAGAGGAAGTTTTGAGAAATAAGATCGCTAAAAAAGAAGCTAAATCCGCATCTAAGAAAGTCAAATCTATTAAAACAAAGCAAGACATTAAGGGGTTTGATGCAATTAAGAAAACAGGCCTGTCAAGAATCACCTTATAAAGAAGGCGACTACGGAAATAAAGAAACTGGACGAATGAGAGTGGGGAAGAAGACGAGGGTATATTAGTCATTTTACATGCGTTTGACCTTGACTAATGAGGGTACTAACGATCGTTAGCTCTCCTTAGCTCTCGGTGACATAAAATGAACGCAACTTTGCTCTCGGTGGCTAATTAGCAATTTTTTTTTTCTCTCGATGTGTTATTTGCAATTTTGGCAAATATTAGAGACGAAATTTGCAATTTACCCTATTGATTAAAAATGGTTTGTGGTGTGTATTTTGATTGAAATGTTTAATTTATGTAAGTTGTATTTTAATTTCAATGAATAAAAGAATAAGTGGTTTGAAAAAAATGAAAAGGTATAAAATGGTGGATCCTAAAAATGAGGTTTTTACTTAAGTTACTCAGGAGGATGTTTTTGGGTGTGTGAATAAGAGATAAGTGAAAAGAGGAAAAGTAATAAAACATGAGGGATGCATGAGCCGTTCACTTTATTTTGCCTTGGGAACTTCTGTTCGCTCATGAGTGGACTAGGTGGGCAAGGTGATGCTACGTAAGTTGGTTGCAAGGTGACAATTGTTAAAAAAAAAAAAAAAAAAAAAAAAAAAAAAAAAAAAAAAAAAAAAAAAAAAAAAAAGCCTAACAGGTAACACTTCTTAGGGTGATGCTACATGAGTTGGTTGCAAGGTGACAATTGTAATAAAACATGAGGGATGCATGAGCCGTTCACTTTATTTTATATAACTTGTATAAAATGATGTTTTTATCAAAAAAAAAAAAAAGTGCAAATCATCCCATTTAACAATTGAGAAACACTATTATATATGTACTCTCCACTTTCCCGTGTTTAAAAGTCAACTCACCAACAACCATCACCAATGGCAGTCGCAACGACCAGCGACAGCACCGCACCTCCGTCGCAATCATCTTCTCCGGCACAGGTCACCGGTTCCCCTCATTTGTCCGGAAGTTTAGTTCTGGTTGAGAGCTCGTCTCCTGCATAATCAGCTCGATATGCAGGTTCTGTAACTGAATTTGTCTATTTAACTGATTATTATTTTAATTTAATTTATAATTGATTTTTTTATAGCCGTCTTTGAGAAAAAGTGAAATTAAATGGTTAGGTATTGGATGGAAGTGATCTGTTATAAGTCCTAGTTAAGGCTTAAGATTCATAGAGGCTGAGACGCGGTGTAGGCTTATTGATCTATAATATTATTAAGACTTTTACTTAGAGGCTATCATAACTTACGGATATCATTTAGAAATAAGGACCTTGTCTTAGCATAAAATTAGTTAAGGCTAAAGATCGATTTTAATAAGGTATATAAAAATTAGTGTTTTACAATTTATTTAATCGATATGGGTTTGTTTTTAAAATTGTGATTGTTCATATGGGTGTTTGATTTTTGTTAGTTTAGTTGATGAATTAAGGTGTTCATTAGTGGTTTATATATCTATGCATATCAAGTGTTTGTTTTTATGCCTCAATGAAATAGATTGTTTGGGGTTAGTAGCCAAACTTTTTTTTTGTCTGCAATTCTGTTATGCGCGTAAGGACAATTCATTACTTCTATAGAAGTATGCTGCAAGTGTTAGGTATTGTATTTCATTTTATAGATTAAATAGGCTATAAGGATAGTCGGCAAGTTAACTCCAATTGCCCTCATTGAATTTTTAAAATCGGTATGAAACGCGGTCTGTTTTATGTTTGCCACTTATCATTAGTTTATGTTACGAGATTAAGCTTTGAGGTTCCTAATTACTTTTTGAATGTATATAAGCATGCTAAGACAGGGTCCTTATTTCTGAATGATATCCGTAAGTTATGAAATCATCCAGTGTCCTGTAATATTGCATATATTTATTTATGTATTTAAAGTGGCAGTGACCACCCCTTTCAATAGCATGTCCTTAAGGTTGATAGCAAGGTGCGTTTTAGACATATAATATTATATATTTTACAATGCGCATTGTTGGCCACTATTTCTTCATATTTATTAAACCTACTATAAATTTTGAATGATACATTTTAGCGCTTTTGTAGGTATGTGTTGTTAATCTAATATGCTTGCCTTATCTTCTCTTTCGGTCAAATGTATCAAAATTTGACAAAAGTTTTAGAAGCTTACAGAATTGGCGCAAAAGTCTATCTATGTTAATACGTAAACATTTGTTTTACTTTACCCAAAGAAAAAGTATGTCTCGATTAATATATAAACATAACCCCAAATTGACCCATTCCTAAATCATAAGTAAATGGGTCAAAGTTTGAAATTCGTCCCGAGAATGTTTCTGAAGATGGGTCATGGGAATTGAAATATTAAGTGCAACCCATATACATGAGGATACTTTCTTTGTATGCTGAAAAGAATGAATGATAATTTGTTGTCTCCGAAGGACTTATTGGAGTAGGAAGTATGAACGGCCAACGACCCTCCAAGATCTGCACCTTAAGAATGCAGCTTATCTCCACACTATACTCTAAGCAACAAAAGGTTTGCCTTGAAATTTGTTCAAGGTATGGCTTTTGTCTTTATGTTTTTTAGTTATTCACCAATTTTAGTTAGGATTCTAATGGGCTGCAAAGGTTGGGGTAGAATTTCACCCAAAAATTTCAAAGGGATTTTGCGGCGATATGTTGGCGAGTTATTTCGCAGAACCTAACGAAAACCACATTTGAGTGAACTTTAGTGGCTTCACTTATGTTTGGGCTTAATTTGACACGTATGGTTTACTGGCTTGGTTAATTATTTGTGGTTTTGGAAAGGGTTAGTTTGTTTTGGGACTTTTTTAGGTTGAATGAATGACGTTTGAATGACAGATAATGCAATTTAACAGTCAACCTCTAAGCGTGGATTTAACATCCAACACTAATGTTATTTCCAACAAATCAATAGCATCTTGTTTATACTGCGTGTAATTTTATACCTATTGGCCCATTGGCCTATAAGGTTAAAGGCAAAAATAACCTGAATCAAACAACTTTCTTGATGGCATAACTTTAGTATATACTAACTTTGTCTATGTTCATGTGGAAGGAAAAGCTAAGAGTGATTATTTTATGTTGTAAGTATTTGTGTTGCGTTAAAGTATTTGTTTGTGTACAGTCAGATTCGCATTTAGGTTTTTTAGTTATTATCCGTTTTCACTTTTCAAATTTTCACTTGATGCAGGTTTAATGTCACTTGAGACAGAGTTTTTGAGGTACAATAGAAGAACTCACTCAAGTTTTAAATCCTTCAAAAGTGTGAAAATGCCACGGAAAGGTTTAATGACACAAAATTTCAGTAAGTTGGATGTAACGAAACGACATCCACTCTTTCCAGAGTTATATCTCGAAAATCTACAATAAATACAAGTAATAAAGGCAAGTTATTCTGAATTTCAGAATTTTTTTTGTTGGTAATCCTCGGCCCCATCCAGCTCACCCAACAGTCCACCACCCCAGCCCAACTACGGCTCGGTCCAGACCAGCCCCCACCCTCAGTCCAACCCAACTTCACCCCACACTACACCAGCCCACTCACAACCACCACACACACCTACACCACCACCACCACCACCTCGTACTCGTCCTTCCCACCTTTTTCCTAATCCTAAACCTGTTAAACGGTACAAACCTTCTTCTTTTCACACAACTACAACTTCTGAACCATCTTCCTTCACCATTGTTAACAAAGATCCTCACTGGCGCGCTGCCATGGCTGCGAAATATTCGGCTTTAATGAAAAATGGTACATGGTCCCTGGTCCCACGTGCTCCTAACACCAATATTGTTGACTGTAGATGGGTATACAAAATTAAGAAAGATCAACATGGGGCGGTTACGCGTTACAAAGCAAGTTTGGTCGCTAAAGGTTTTCATCAACAACCAGGCATTGACTATCATGACACGTTTAGTCCGGTTGTCAAGGCAAATACCATTCGAGTTGTCTTGTCCATTGCTGTCACTAAAGGCTGGCCTCTGCGTCAACTGGATGTACAGAATGCGTTTTTGCACGGTGACCTTAAAGAAACAATTTACTTACAGCAACCACCTGGTTTTGTGGATCTGAATAAACAAGATCATGTGTGTCTTCTACACAAATCCCTTTATGGTCTAAAACAAGCCCCACGAGCTTGGTTTCACAGATTATCTACGGCATTAGTTGGTCTCGGTTTCAAGGGATCCAAGACTGATCCATCCCTGTTCATTTTATCTGCTCGTGGCACTTTATTATACATGCTTGTCTATGTTGACGATATTATTCTTACAGGGAACAATCCTAAGGCGATTGACTATGTTGTTCACAGTCTCAGCAAACTCTTTGCTATTCAGGATATGGGTTCCTTATCATTCTTTCTGGGTATTGAGATTGTTCCCAAAGGGGCTGACATTATTCAATCTCAAAAGAATAATATTTTGGATATTCTTGCTCATGCAGGTCTCTCTGAATCTAAACCAGTTGCATCTCCCATTTCGAGTACTGCACATCTCTCTCTTGGTGATAGCTCCCCCTTTGACAATCCTGTTCGATATCGTCAAATTGTTGGAGCTCTACAGTATGTTACACTTTCTCGGCCCGACATTACGTATGCAGTCAACAAAGTGTGTCAGTTTATGCATTCTCCCACTACTAATCACTGGACGGCGGTTAAACGTATATTGCGGTATTTACGGGGTACTTCTGGGTATGGTCTATTGATTCAACGAAACTCTGGATCTCTTCTACATGCCTATACGGATGCTTCGTTTAATTTACGTGACTTCTCAGATGCAGATTGGGCTGGTTGCCCGGATGACCGTCGATCCACCGGGGGATTTGCTATATATCTTGGTTCAAACTTAGTATCATGGTCTGCTCGTAAACAACGGACTGTATCACGATCATCTACAGAATCCGAGTACAAAGCTCTAGCAGATACGGTTGCTGAACTCACATGGCTTGAAACACTGTTACGGAAATTGTGTGTTTCAAAGTCTTCGGTTCCCACGCTGTGGTGTGACAACTTAGGCGCCACATACATGTCAGCAAATCCAGTGTTCCATGTGCGAACAAAGCATGTAGAAGTTGATTTTCATTTCGTTCGAGAGAAGGTTGCCCAAGCAGGAAGACTTTGTGTTCAATTTATAAAGACAGATGATCAGATTGCCGATGTGTTCACTAAGCCTCTACCCTCACAACGGTTTGTTTGGCTTCGGTCCAAGCAACAGGTCGCTTCCCGGCCTTAGCTTGCGGGGGAATATTAGACAGTGTATTTAATAGATGGAAAGTAGTGCTAGTGCTGGACAACTTTACTTTACACTACACCAGCCCACTCACTACTTAGTGCTAGTGCTCATAAGTAGTGCTTAACATAATTATAGCTAACAGTATTTAGTAGTGCTATATATAGTCATCTATTGTAATCTTTGTAACACACAAATATACAATAATACACAAATCATTACCAAGTTTATCATTCTGTTATGTTTAATGTGTTCAACAGGCTGAAAACATTCATTAATCATTATTTTTAAACAAGTTTAAGAAAAGGACAGACCACGTTTGCAGGTCAACCTGATCCAGTCCAGACTGCATTTCACTTTTTCCCAACCTGACTAGCTGCCCGTTATGGAACATCTCTAGTTTAGATCATGTGTTACCTGTCAGGCTCCCAAGCCTGCATTTCCAAGGGTCCACATCTACGGTGTGACTGATAAAGCATTAGCCAATGCTTTTCTGCAATACAAAGAAGAGGAAATACCAACGGGTTAGGATTGAAGTGTCATATATATGGTTCACAATGTTAACGAGTCTATGTCAAAAACAGCCATTGACAGTAACAAAATTCGGGATCTTGCAACAAAAGTCAAACATATCAATAATGTTATAAACACATAATTTTCTTGTGGACCTGAAGTAATAACTTATGGAATGGGCTCATTGCTATTACCAATGCCAAGGCTTATCATTTACACAAGAAAGAAATACAAGATAAGAAATAATCCTACCTTAGCCATGGCTGAAGTAATAACTTCTGGAATGGGCTCAGTTATATCACCAATGCCAAGGCTTATCATTTGTTCACCAGGGTATTTTAGCTTATGTGCAGTCATTCTTCTACGAATCTGTAATTCCACCAACACATATCATGTATCCAAGTTTCTATATCCATGTCTTTATTTAGATGAAACATGTGATAGTGATACCGATGTAAACCTGAATCTATAGTTACAAAAAAACATCTATAAGCTGAATCAAATAAGATCATAAGCCCAAAATAAGCTTAAAACACGACCCCCTAAGTTGAACGTTTCACCTAAGTAACCTCCAATTACACTAAAAGTTAAACCAAATCATGTCAACCTCTAAAACCTCTATCTAATCTACCATTTTCATATAATCAAATCACACAAAAAGAGGAAGTTTGATGGCAGGGCTCTATTTTGTGGCCGAATTAGACCCCGGTTTTCTCATTTCATAACCGGGCTTTATGCCTTTGTTTTTGATGGACACCTTTGTAGAGCCCTTTTTTTCCTATTAAAAGGGCTCTATTAGGGGGACTTTATTTCAGATTTTGTAGTAGTGTGAGAAAAGAGAGTTTATGAGTTAAATAATTTCCGTACCAAGGTAAATAGCCATCTGACCAATCTTCAAACCCAAACACTCCTTTAAAGATAACTGCTATTCAATAACCAGATATTTCCAAATCTAGCCAGTTAATCACTCGAGGCAGATCATTTAATTACCACCAAACAGGAAACTATCCTTATGATTTCTACTAGCCAAAGACACCAAAAGACAGTACAGTTGCCTATCCCAAACACACTGTATGAGAAGATAGAAAAGCTTGTGAAGCAAAGGTGTTCAAAACCAAGATACATTCCCTTTAGTTAAGGCAAAGTACATCTTTCACAGCTCACTAGCTTCATCTGATCAACAAGGGAGGTATGGTTAACCGGAGCGTTAGTTAAACGGTACTTTCTGCTTTTATTTTGTCCATTGCTGAATACATCACTTCCAAGATCATCTTGATCAGCGAGTGAGGATTTTTCCACATCTTCGTCTATAGATTCCATCATAGAAGAAACTTTTTGTCTGGGAACTTTAAATGATCCTTCAACTCGTTTTGCACTTGCAAGAACATCTAATCCTGAAACATGCTAAACTTTGTGTTATTAAAGAAACTGAAAATGAATGACTATTCAAAATGTTAGCACTCAAACAATCCTTATAGCTTTTAAAACCAAACTTAACAAAGATGACGCCTTTAGATATGTGGTTCTTATCTCAAGGCAAAACAACATGTATTCATTATCGAAAAACACCATATTCCCCCAAATAACTAATATGCACTTTGGCAAAAGTTCTTTCTATAAGTTTAACCAAACACCCCCTAAATCCCATATTCCCATGACAGTTATCTCTCTCACAAACCCACGCTGCGCTACACATGATAATTAGGAAAAATACAAATACATCCCAATGTATAAAGCACTTTGACATGAGCTTACCCAAACACATTCAATAAGCTCTGTACCATTTTTTTTACCCAATAACTTATTAGCCTCTTAAAATAAGCCTACCCAGTGTGGTAAATCTCGGACTACAAAGTGATCAGCGATTACAAGCCACAAGGTCATTGACCAGGGCGAGTTGAGCAGAATCTGCCAAAAGATTCAATATGGTCAGAACTTTATCAGCTCGGTGCTAATTCGTACAAAACTCGATTTGAAGTGTTTTAACAATTGTGTTAATGTTTCCAAACATACTTTTTGGTTCTATGAACAATACTATGGTCCTATAAACATATCATACATATAATTTCAAAACTTGTACATAAAAATTCCAATACACCCACGTACTCCCTGCCTAGGCCAATAACTCGTTGCAACCTTAATTTCAGCTTTTTTAAAATCCAAAAACCTATTAAGCTACTTTAAATAAGCTTACCCAAACACCCCCTAAATCCCGTATTAGTATAAAACATAATAGTCCAAAAAAAGGCAAATACATCATCCCAATGTAATAAACTTAAGTCCTCACCTAATAACGATTTAATCATCTTCAACTCCACCAATCGCTCATTTCTTCAAATTAAAGGGTTTGGGTTTTTAATTTTTATAAAATTTGGGGATTTTGTTTAAATTGAATTAATTTATTAAAGGGTTACTGTTTGGTTGGTGTTTCGTAGTTTGAGATTGTTTCAGAAAGTGACTAATTTACTTTTCAACTTTTTTTTTACTTTTGATCCGTTAGAAATGGAAGATCAACAAAACCAACCCATTTCAATATATATATTTTTTTTAGAACAGCACCATTACCACACTTAAAATCTAACCCCTGAGTTAAATCATTCAAATGGGCACGCCCTGGGATGCGAACCACTCGGAGAAACCCGCGAAGGGAAACCCCTAGAGCTCACGGTTTCGTACTAAGAGAAAAATTCAAATTTTCTTTGTCACTTGCGAGACTCGAACCCGGGTAAAACCCTCCCCAAGCTCAAAATAAACTGATCGAAATTACATCATAAAGCTATAAAAATAAGAATACAACCTTTGAATAACTAGAGAAAAACAGATGGGGTTTGATGAAGTTGATGCCATCTCCAATCTGCCTTTAAAATTTAGAATCAGGCCATATGACGAATACATAATAAATCTTGACTTTACCCATCCAAGTACAAGCTCCAAATAACACTAATAACTAGCAATACACACCATTGACCACCTGCACAAACTAAAACAAACACACTTTATCATTCTTTCGAGCTTCAAACATATAAATGGCAGTAAATGTTAAGCCTTGGCATTGGTGATATCACTGAGCCCATTCCAGTAATTTGTTGATCTTTCAAAGGGAAGAAAATATTTACGTTGTTAAGAAACAAACTCTCGAATACACAGGTCGCAATTTCAAGCATTTAACTTATAAATGGATCAATTTACGTTATGTTATATTTAATGGGCTCAACAGGATGAAAACATTCATTAATCATTATTTAAACAAGTTTAAGAAAAGGACAGACCACGTTTGCAGGTCAACCTGATCCAGTCCAGACTAAAATTACCCGTTTGACTTGTTTCCTAACCTGACTAGCTGCCTGTTATGGAACACCTCTAGTTTAGATCATGTGTTACTTGTAAGGCTCCCAAGCCTGCATTTACACAAGAAAGAGATATCACCAATGCCAAGGCTTATCATTTGTTCATCAGGGTATTTTAGCTTACGTGCAGCCATTCTTCTACAAATCTGTAATTCCACCAATACATTTCATGTATCTAAGTCTCATGTCCAAATGAAAAATAACAAGTTTCTATATCCATGTCTTTATTTATAAGAAACATGTGACAGTGATACCGATGTAAACCTGAATCTATAGTGACAATTATGTTCTCTTTGGTCCACCTTATCTCCAAGCCCTCATGTTCTGTGATATCATCAATAAAAATGGCAAGCAAGTGTTGAGAGAAGAAATGCCTGCAATGCTAAATTTACTACACTAGCAGATCTAAACATAAAACAATACATACACGATTGAAATTTACAGTCGGAATTTTATGATTGCATAACAGGTTGTTGAAGATTTTAAAAGAAGGGGGAGAAATCCCGCTCAAAAGGGAAAAGTTAAAACAAATAAAGCCGGGTTTTTATTTATAAAACAGGGCTCTATTTTGTGGCCGAATTAGACCCCGGTTTTTTTCATTTCATAACTGGGATTTGCGCCTTTGTTTTTGACGGACACCTTTATAGAGCCCTCTTTCCTATTAACAGGGCTCGATTAGGGGGGCTTTATTTAAGATTTTGTAGTACCAAGGTACATAGCCATCTGACCTATCTTCAAACCCAAACACTCCTTTAAAGATAGCTGCCATTTAATAACCAAAGATTTCCAAATCTAACCAGTTAATCACTCGAGGCAGATTAGTCTGCAAGCCTTTTATCCATAACCATCCAAAAACGCAAATATTATAACCGGAAAACGCAACCAAAATACAAACAAAAGGAACCAAGATGATTGATTGAAGTGGACACAAAACAATTACAAACAAACTTCAAACTAAAACAAAAAGAAGACCAGCGCAAAAACCTACCCCATAAGTTCGGATAATAAATCCACAAATTAAAGCCTAAGGATGACAAGCTAGCATAGCAGCCCCACGTCACAAAACCATGCCTGACCCATAAATTAGATCCATGTCGCCATATGTATACTAGGTATAAAAAAAATAAAAAATAGCAGTGCAGACCCAACTAATAACATAACAGCAAAACGAAAAACTTGAATTGCCAAACTACAACAGAAGACCAAAACTTGCAGACCTGCTAGACCACTGCTAAACCACAGAAGTAGAACTGCATAATATTTGCTGCTGAACCCACTGTCTCGCCAGATGATCATTTCATTTACTGCCAAACAGGAAACTGTCCTTATGAAGATAGATAGCTTATCCCAAACACTTAGAAGATGGAAAAGCTTGTGAAGCAAAGGTTTTCAAAACCAGTTAGGCATATAACAACTTTTCTCCTACATCCTAAAGAAACCACACCTCACTCTTCACATTAAGGCTCATAAGCTTCCATTTAATCTCTTCTTTCAATACCTTTAGAAGAGTTTCATCATTTCTCTTCAAGTCCTGACATATGTTGTACACACAAGGCACCAGTTCCAATTCTACCAAAACACTGTAGCCACCAGTTGTAAACTTTCGACTTTCAGAGTCAATTAAACTTGAGCTATACCAGGTTTCATGAAGAGGTGACGGTTCTGAACGGTCTCGATAATCCCTATCATCACTAATACCTTCACGCCTATCATATTCTGGTGAATCACGCCTAGAACGCCGATGATCACCACTTTTGGAACTTCTAGATGAAGGAGTAACACACTGCAACATCCGAGTACAAACTCAGTATTAGGTATGGACACAAACCTGATATACCATTCATACTCAAAATACAACTTTGATTGCTAGATGCAGATACAAAAGTTTCATCATGTTAACAAGATTAGAAACATTATCTCAAACACCCAAGTTACCTTAATGTAAGGTTGCATATCTAGCAGATCGTTCTTCTTCAGTGATACTTTCTGCAACATTAAAAAACATCTCACAATTAGATCAAACTGTACCGGTTACATTACATTAAAACCATGAGTTGAGGTAACCAACTCTTACCTGAATCAAACGTTTTGCTTCCACTTGAATCACAGTACTTTTTGCTTTTATTTTGTCCACTGCTGGATACACCACTTCCAGTGTCATCTTGATCAGCTAGTGAGGATTTTTACATATCTTCATCTATAAATGCCATCATAGAAGAAACTTTTGGTTTGGGAACTTTAAATGATCCTTCAACTCGTTTTGCACTTGCAAACACATATAATCCTGAAACGTAGTAAACTTTGTGTTATTAAAGGAACTGAAAATGAATGACTATTCAAAATGTTAGCACTCAAACAAGATATAAGTAGAGTGTAAACCAGAGAAACGAATCCATATAGCTTTTAAAGCCAAACTTAACAAAGATAACGCCTTTAGATATGTGGTTCTTATCTCTAAGCAGAAAAAGGCTACATACATTATATTGGCTTCAATCATGCCCAAAGGATACTAAGATGATATAATGTATCAGGATCATCTTATGCTTAACTTATGCATTTATTCATTATCGAAAAACCCGTTATTCCCTAAATAACTAATAAGCACTTTGGCATAAGCTTGCCCAGCCTATATAAGTTCTTTCTATAAGCTTAACCAAACACCCCCTAAATCCCATATTCCCATGACAGTTATCTCTCTCACAAACACACGCTGCTCTACACATGATAATTAGGAAAAATACAAATACATCCCGATGTATAAAGCACATTGACATAAGCTTACCCAAACACATTGAATAAGCTTTGCACCTTTTTTTTTTATACCCAATATGTGGAAAACTAGAAGGGGGGTTGAATAGTTTTACCAATTTAAAACTTCCTTTTAAATATTTAGATCGACTTATGTCAATCCATTTGGTTGTTTATGTTAGACGTTGATAGATAGATATATAAACGTGTAATGAAAGATAAAGAGTAAGAAGCACATCACCATGACACAAGTTATTTATAGTGGTTCGGCTACAAGGACACCTTCCTTGCCCTACTCCACTCCCCGAGTCACCTACTCGAGAGTTCGTAAACACTACACCAACTCCTTATGGCGGAGAAGCCTTCACAACGTCGCTTAACCTTTTTCCGGTACAAAGCTAAACACCGAGTTCCTTCACACCAAGGCGAACCACACCTAAAACAACGTCGCCTACCCTTTATACGGTGCTAGGCTAACCACCGAGTTCTTTCACACCTTAGGAGAACTAATCCTATCACAACGTCGCCTACCCTTTATTAGGTACTAGGCTAAGCACCTAGTTCCATTACTATGGAGGAACTACTACCCTTCACGACACAACACCTAATCTCAAGGAAATCTACTCCTTGTTACAACACCATCAAGGATATCACCATCCTTGTAAATAAACAAATACTTATATGTATAACGATGCACCTCATCGATTATACGACCTAGGCATTTCTTCACAAATGCTACTTGATTTGATTCTTTGGCATCCTTCACTGATGCCTTTGACACAACGCCTGGCACCCTTCACTAATGCCTTCGTCTTGACACCTATAACATTCTTCACTAATGCTCTTGACACGAACGATAAGCACCTTTCACTAATGCTTTCCCACGGATCCCTTCCACTTGGGATCCGGCTAGCACAAAGCCAGGGATCCGTGGAACGCTCCTCTTTGCCCATGGGTATTTTTGGTTATGGGTCATGGGTCATGGGTTATGGGTTGATCCATGGTTTTCTTTCTAGATACAATGTATCTTGAGGATACAATGAACTTGGTTAAGTGGTATAAATAAAACCATGGGTTATGGGTCAAAACCATTTGCTAGTTTTTTACCTATTTAGTATATACTTGTTTTTACCCATTTTAGTATATACTTGTTTTTACCCATTTTAGTGTATACTTACTTAAGTATATGTTACCCCAATATGTAAACACTAGTTGTTATACATATGTATATCTAAAGCATAAAATCACTTATACTAGTTTTAGTGTTTTATGTGAAAGCGTAACTGTGTTAGAAAACTATTAGTTCAAACCATTTACGTATTTTATTTGTTTCGTTAAAATGATCTTACTTTTGTTATCGACAAAACATTAGAAGATCATAAAATATAAATAAACGTTTTTACGGCTTATTTGTATTAACACAATAGCTTATTAACCTCTTAAAATAAGCCTACCCAGTGTTGTAAAGCTCGGGCTACAAAGTAATCATCGATTACAAGCCACAAGGTCAGTGACCAGAGCGAGTTGAGCAGAATCAGCCAAAAGATTCAATTTGGTCAAAATTTGGTCAGCTCGGTGCTAATTCGTACAAAACTGGGTTTGTAGTGTTTTAACAATTGTGTACTATCCTTATGATACTAACCATTGTCATCATCCAATGAAGATAAAGGAGTTTCACTATCAAGATACATAGCCATGAATGTAACCATTAATACCACATATCAAGATAATTTGCAATCTCTCCTCTTTCCATTATTTTTATCCAGTCATAGCAGCAGAGAAGCATTGTATGTCAGGAAACTACTACATAAACATAACAAGACTCAAGACACACATGTCCATCCTCCCTGAGAAAACAGAGTTTGAGTCAAAGAATTTCGGTACCAAGGAGGTACATAGCCATCTGACCAATCTTCAAACCCAAACACTCCTTTAAAGATAACTGCCATTTAATAACCAGATATTTCCAAATTTAACCCGTTAATCACTCCAAGCAGATTATTCTAGCAAACAATTTCACGACATTTCCAATCTGCAAACCTTTTATCCATAACCATCCAAATTAATGATCATTTCATTTCCAAATTTGTCAAAGAAAATTGCAGATAAAACGTATTAGAAAGTGTCTGTATATACAGCAAAACTGAATCGTATTAAAAAGTGCCATGTTAATTCCATACTTTTGACTACTACTACAGTGGCCTTCAAATAAAAAACCTAATAAGCCAATTCTTAAAGTGTTTCGCTAAGCTATTTTGAATACAACATAAACTTGGCAATCTTGACCCAACCCGAACCTGTTGACCCACGACCCGTTTGACATGTGTTTCCATTTGACCCGTTTCGACCCATGACCCGTTTCGACCCATGACCCGTTTCGACCCATGACCCATTTGACCTATAACTAAACCATCACGGTAACAACTAAATCAACATTTTGCCTATTAAACTAAATTACTTTTAGTTTTATTTAAGTGAACACCTACAGCTGATTCAGCATTCTATTTATTTAGATTAATTACTATGTGTAATGTGGACCACAAAAAAATACAAATTAATAAACATAACTAGATCACATCGTGATGTAGTTCAACACTCGGCATGTTTAAACTAACAACCTGACAACACATATGGTTTAATGCAAGCAGCACCTGCTTCACATTACCATATCTATAAGATTCAACTTATTCAGCAAGGTATATATCAACCATATCTAAGAGGGGGAGTCACAATATGCATATATTATTATAGCAGCAATAACACATTTCATATTTTTTACTTTTTGGGCTATATATTTCATACCTGAAGTTTCTTTGCCAGTTCCTCATGCCTATTATAGCCAGAAGCTCTACCAGCCACCTCATTTACATGACTCATCCTCTAAGTAACTTCTACCTATAAAAAGAAATAGCTGATGACGTATAGTCCGCATTCGGGTCACGAACCCGACCAATGAACGCTACTAGCAATCAAGCCCAGTATGACTGGGCTAACCCGGTAACGGTTTGGGCTTATCACGAAGGCCCAAACCCGAAGTTGTTTATGGCTTCGGATATCGGATATCTCTTATTTTGGAGATATGTATTCAATGACCGACTTAGGCGGGATACGCCGAAGGTTGGGGAACACGAAACCTCTAAGGATTTCGTGTGTATATAAAGGGCATTCCAGCCCTCATTAAAGGTACGATCTCAAACCCTAACTCTTCACTAAAACCCTAAAACCGATTACTTACTCTCACGCCGGAGGATAATCGTGGGAGACAATCCCACGGTAAGCCTAACGGTGTTTTCTGTTTTCTTAGTGTGCATGTCTCAAGCATTAAGATCTAATTGATACGGGAACCGGAGTCCAAACAAGGAACGCCCAACTTTTGTATCAACAAGTGCATACAATGTGATTAATAAGTTGGAATAGAAAACCAGATTGTCATGCAGCTGAGCGCTCAGGTCCTATTAGTTGGTTCGCAGCAAAAGTTATGACAAAGTGATTCGGGCTGCATAAATGATATAATATTATCTTCATTGACAATCATAAACAATTAAATACTATTTACTTGTTGGTACACATTGCCATGATGGAAAACAATTACAAGCCTTACTTCGGATACAAATAAGATACAACAGATAGACAGTCGCTCTGCACAAATAGACCAAGCAAGAAGTAGAGTTGACTACTTGACTTTGTCCATTTCATCCTTATAAGGAGGATAGGTAAGCATAACCAACTGTAATTGTGCCTACGCACACAAGATAGTTTCATGCTATCAGAAGTTAAGCAACCCAACCATTTTGCAAACTTTAAGCATCTATTAGCCCACATTGTGTTATGTGCCTGCCATGGTAAAGTTCTTGAAACTGTTGCAAAATTTGCAGTTGCATTGGTAGATATGTATAGACATGTTAACGGTTACTCCAAAATGATCTTTTGCTCCGGAATACATAAGGGCAATTTAAAAAACAATATCTGTTGATTCAAACAGTAAGTGATAAACTAGCCGGTAGATGCGAAAACGTAACAGCAAAACTTCCCATTTCTGCAATTAAAGGCAAAACTAAACCTAAAAATGTTTTCGGAGTTAATTATCATACTAACGACTAAAACTTATTATTTCATTCTAAACGACATGCCAAACAATTTTTGCATGTCAAAATCTAACGATAAATATTACGCAAGTATCATTCTCTAATGGACATTTCATCAAACATGTTTCGTGCACAACCTAAACCCGAGCTTCAAACCATAGCCGCACGTAACACACCTAATTAACCTCTATCGCACTATAATATCACAAATCTCCATAACTAACAGCTAATTGAAGCAAACACAAAAATCAATGAATTCAGTTCAAAAGTATACCTGAGAGCATCACAAAATCAGCAACTTCATTTAAACGATGTATGTAACACTAATATGAGTAAAGATTAATAACTTATCACAACCAATTAGAAAAGAAAGACAACGTACCATCATTTAGCAAAAATAAACGGTTGTTCATAATTAACGGCAATTGGTCAAAGGTTGTTTAATATAACAGAAAAAAGAAAGAAATTGCGAACTAGGCCCCCAAATTATGTAACAAGTTGTGAGAACTATCCTAAACCCTTTGTTATTTACGATTTAATTATATAACAAACTTAGTTTACCAAATATCTAACAAATATCTTGTTATTTCACACATTTTTACTCGAAAACGCAAAACTAAGGTAATTTGTTCTTCATCAAACAAATCTTATTAAAACCAAGACAAGGATTTTACAGAAAATGATACGTAGTATTTCTTAAGAAAATGTCAATATCAGAGGTTACAAAACAACCAAAAATCTCCCCACGTATATATTAGAGGAACTTGCCAAGTCATTAATGCCACTTGGCACCCAAAAATGCCATGTTGTCCAAAGTTAATTAGCTGGATATGCCAAATATTTCAGCAACACACGCTTTCCATCATATTTCCACCAAGAACCATCACAAGCCCAAACTCCTTCCCTGATCTTCAGCGCTACACAATCAATTCCATTCATATTGCCAAAAATTCACCTACACAATCGGTTCACCAAAAAATCAATCTTAATCCTAAAACAAGTCTCGATTCATTCTATCAAATTCACCAAATCATCCTATTTTTGTTCTTGATTAAAAATTATTAACAACAACCCTATCAATTCATTTGAAATCGCATTTAATTGTTCAAATGATCTGGTAATAATTAAAGGATTGATATCAATCCTTTTTTTGAATCACATTCTTAACCCTAAACCAAAAATATATAAATTGAACAATTGTGTTGCTACACTTCATATCACAATCATTCGGTCGAACTATAATATCACAAATCTCCATAACTAACACCTAATTGAAGCAAATACAAAAATCAATGAATTCGGTTGAAAAGTATACCTAAGAGCATCACAAAATCAGCAACTTCAGCTCACAGAACCGAATCTATTTTAATCATTATGGTTTGCTATCTCTCTCACAAAGTACATCCCATCAAACAGTTTTGAAGTTAAATTGGAGGGTTAGGGTTTTTTAATTTGGGGATTTTGTTTAACTTGAGGTAATTCATTAAAGGGTTACTGTTTCCTTGGTGGTTGTTAAAGCATTCAGTATAATAACGAGTTAAATTTTTGTCAAGTTAGTGCCACGTCAGCTTTAACGTTTTAACCTTAAAACTCAAAAAATACCCTTTATCATAACCTAATCATAACACCATTTTTTGGAACCCCACTTTATAATATTTTTTTTCTTTTTATTTAAACAAACTAAATTTTTTATTAATTCAATTAATATACAAATTATAATAATATTTGATAAAAAACGAAAAAAGAAAAATATTCACAATCTCAAATTTTGGGCTGGGCCATGCTCGGGTAAAAAAATAAATAAAAAAACCCAATTTGACTTTACCTCATCATCATCCTATCGCCTTCTACCTTCAAAGACACACACACTGAGTAAAACACACACACATCAACACACAGTAAAGAGACACACACCAAAACCCATTAAAAAAAAAAAAAAAAAAAAAAACGTGGTTAACGCACGTTGCCATGGCAACGCAGACTCTAACACCGTTGTACACGTAGGACGAACGGTGTAATAACATGGGTTAACGCACATTAAAGAACCTCCACGTCACCCTTAACGCAAGGTAAATGTTACCATACCGAATGCTCTTAGAAATTGTTTCAGAAAGTGAATAATGAGGAAAGAGGTTTAAAGGTTGGGTGTAATAGTTTAGTGTATTTTGTTAGTATCAAAGTACCCTCTTAATTAACGGTCAACATAGTCAAACTAATGGTGCCTACTAAAATTGGACCAAACTTGGAACGAATGTTTCACTTTCCGACTGAGGGTATGTTTGGTGCAATGGGCTGAGGCTTGGGCTGGGTTGGGGCTTTTATTGTAAGCCGAAGTTGAAATTTATATATTTTTTTAACTTGTTTGGCAAATGGGCTTAATCTTAAGCTTATTATTGCAAAATTACTAAAAAGGACATAATTAAATGAGTTTTTGTATATGCTATATATTTTTGTTTCAAAAGCCTCTCGCTAAAGTTTTTAGCCCTTTTTTGGGGCTAAACTTTCAAGCCCTTTTTAGGGGCTTATGAAATCATAAGCCCGCATGACAAACGAGACTTATTTTATAAGCTGGCTTATTTTAAAAGCCCAAGCCCCATAAGCCCTATATAAGCCCCTCGCAAGACACAGCCTGAATCTCAAACTTTTGAAAAATATAGACCAAAAGTGAAATACTCAACAAACCACAATGATCAAAATTTTAGTTAACTCATAACTGAATTAACACCCTATGATTGGTATAGTCGATGTATCTAATTATAGATCATATTTAATTTAGAGTGCTTTTATTACTTTTATATAAGTTGAAGGCTTTTGTTTAAATTGAGGGAATTTATAAAAGGGTTACTGTTTCGCTAGTGGTTGTTAGAAATTGTTTCGGAAAGTAAATAATGAGGAAAGAGGTTGAAGGGTTCAGTGTATTAGTTTACAGTATTTTGTTAGTATCAAAGTACCCCTAAATTAACGGTCAACATAGTCAAACTAATGGTGCATCAAAAAATGGGTTAATACTCAAAAAAGTTAATAAAAGTTTCTCCAAATTTTGACCTAAGTTACTATATATATATATATATATATATATATATATATATATATATATATATATATATATATATATATATAGGGAAGGGTTATTTTCAGAACCAAGAAAAGGTCGAGAACTGCGAGAACCAACATCAACCAATCAGATTTTTTTGGATATTTATTTTTATTATTTAATTCCAAATGGCATAATAGTAAAAATACATTTTTTATTTTCTTTTTGATTTTTTTAATTAAAAACGTTTTTTTAGTTCCTAATTTTTTTTTTTTTTAATTATTATTATTTTTTTTTTATGGTTTTAAAAGGTAAGATGCATATGTGTTTTTTTCATATAAGTCGAGGTGCACATGTGTTTCTTTTAAATGATGTAAATTTACATGCTTTTTTTTATAATGTAAATTTTCATATGTTTTTAGTGGTCAAATGCTTCTAATTGCACATGTATATATGTACGAGTAAATTTCTATAAGTATCTTTTTTAACACATACACGTTTGCATTCTTTTAACAAAAATAGAGAATAAAAACTTTAGCAAATATCCAAAAAAGCTACACTCTTATGTTACATTTCCTTCTAATTGCAAATAGAAAAAAGAGAATGTATAGATGAGATTCAACTATGCATTCATGTACATGGTGTATTTTCCTGTTGTGCACATGTATTTTCTTGTTGAGGAAATGTATCTTCGTCTACATATGTCTTGTCCCGGTTCGTCAAAGTTGTTCTCCAATAGACAAGTGTTCTTCGTAAGGGTGCATGTTCACATGTTTTTTTTCCAGACGTGCACAAGTACTTTCATGTACATGTGTTTTGTTGTAGATGTCATTGTTCTTCTCTACTAAACAAGTTTTCTTCAGTTTTTTCTGCAATATAAATATAGTTACAATCTGTTGTTAGACACATCTAATGGCATGATCTTGATAAACAATAAATAGTATATATGTTTGACTACATGTAAATCCTTTCAAGGCATTGGTCATTTATTATAAAACCATGATAACATCTGAAATTAAAAATGAAACGAATTCCAATACAACCATTATCACAAAATAATACAATTGTGTCACATTAGAAAGCATATTTTAAAAAATGAAACCAACAAGTAAGTTGAATACCGAAACCTATGCTTTGTGCACATGTATTATCAACCATTGCACATGTATTTTCATTAAATTTATACCCACCGTAAAACAAATATGCATCCCCTTAAAACAGATATGCATTCCCCCTTAAAACACATGTGCAAACCAATTTCATTGAATTTATATCAACCCTAAAACAAATATGCATCCTTCTTAAAACACATATGCACACTTCTTGAAACACATACAAACAATTAAAACACATATGCACATTTACTTTTGATTAGGAAACGAGTATATAAGTATTTGTATAACTACCTAGATTACACTAACATAACATAACACCATGTGTTTTTTTTCTCTTTTTTAAAGCACGAATACTATGTTGTTTTATATACTAACTTGATTGCAGCCATTATTTTCCCACAAGTAGCAATATTTTCGAGTACGGCAGTTATGTCGGCAAAATTTAATCCACAAAAGTTGATTCGAGCATGACAATCAAGTCCACAAAGGTTTTATTTTTTCAAAATTAATAGAACATTTGAAGCAACCGATATAAATTAACTGTTTTAATAAAGACTACATACTATCTTTTGTGAAGGTTACCTGAACACATTTCAATCAAATGGTAAGTAGACTTGGAGCCTCCAGTATGTCAACTTCTTTTTGCCTTTCTCATATGTTTTGCACCAGAAGGCAAATTAGTAACAAATAGAACCTCCTAAAGTTAGTACAAAATTAATAGACCTCCAAAAGTTAATCCCATATCTAAAAAGGTTTTATTTTTTCAAATCTAATTTTTTTTCAGATCGAAAGTCAAGAAAAAATTCAGATCGAAAGTAAAAAAAAAAAAAGCAGACCGAACCTATAATCATCGAAAACAATATTTTTTCATATCCAACCAAAGACAAAAAAAAAACTGATCGAAAGTAAAAAAATAAAAAATAAAAAAAAGAAAAAAGAAAAACATATCCGAAGCCAAAATAAATTCAGATCGAATGTCAAAAAAAGAAATCATATCCAAAGTAAAAAAAAATAGATCGAATCTATGATCATACAAATTACTGTTATGCAAAACATATCAAAGTAGCATATAAATCATTAAATTTAAAAAAAAAAAAAAAAAAAAAAAAAAAAAAAAAAAAAAAAAACCTTTTTGTGGTCATTTCTTTGATAACAGTTGATCTAATATGGAGATGAAAATGAAGATTTGAGAGTGACGGCTGTGTATTCTTTTTTTTTCATCTAGGGTTAGTGAGAAAGTAATTTGTAAGTGCCCCTGTATTTGTGTGGATTAAATGTGATACGAAATACCGACATTGCCCTTCCAGCTTTTATAGAATATTACATAAACTTTAAGTTTTTTACATTTGTGCCACTAATCATTTCAACCATTGATCAAATAATTAAGGGTGTAGATCGGTTCTCGCAGTTCTCGACTTTTTTCTGGTTCTGAAAATAACCTTACACTATATATATATATATATATATATATATATATATATATATATATATATATATATATATATATATATATATATATATATATATATATATATATATATATTTTGCAACGAGGTTACCATTGTTTACGTGACTGGTTGTTTACGTTACTCCATATATTACAACTTATGATAGCAGGTAAAAAGTTACTATATGGTTCTTGTAGGTTGTCGGGTTTAACAGATTAAGTCATTCGATTTTTTTTCCTCGGATCCTCTTCTGTGCGCGACCCGTAACTGGGATTTTCTTACGGTTTTATCCGTTTTTGTCAGTTTTCATCCGTTTTTATACATTTTCCTCCTTTTTTCTAACGTGTTCATCCGTTTTTCTTACATATTTATCCGTTTTTACACGTTTTCATCCGTCTTTATTATGTTTTTGCCCGTTTTTATACATTTTTATATGTTTTTGTCTGTTTTTATACGTTTTTATCTATTTTCATCCATTCTTAGCTGTGTACAGTTGCGCATATTGCAAGTTGTCCGAAAAGAAAAGTTGACATTCCCACAACTAGGACAGGTCCAGTCGTCTTCTCCACGACCACCTAAATCATAATCACCACAAATTAATACCACATAATACAATTCCATACTTTGTTGTGACATGCAAGAATAAATACGTCTAAGGAGTAAGTGCCATCTCATAAAAATTATATTTATGGGTCCCTATCTAAAGTCACAAGAAAACAAATTTTATGCACAACTATTTAAAGGCTTTAGAAAAAACGTAAAGCTTTTGGGTGTATTTTGGAGCTCAAACAAATAGAAACTAAACTAGGGCTAAATAACGGGATGTTTGTTTATGCTTATTTTTTGGCTTATGAGCTTATTTGACAATGCTTATATCTCATACGCCCATATTTTCCAGCTTATCTTCAGATTTGCGAGCTTATTATGACTTAAAGATGGAAGATAAGCTCATAAGCTAGAAAAAAGACGGATAAAGATGAGCTTATGAGATATAAGTCGAACCAAATAAGATCATAAGCCAAAAATAAGATTAAACAACGACCCCTAAGTTCAAAGTTTCACTTGTGTAACCTCCAATTAATATAATTGGCAAAACCCAACCATTTTGCTAACTTTAAGCATCTACTAGCCCACACTGTGTTATGTACCTGCCATGGTAAAGTTTTTGTGACTGCAAATCACATGAAAACTGATGTAACACTGTTGCTAAATTTGCATCTGCATTGGCAGATATGTATAGACATGTTAACGGTTACTCGAAGAACAGCACAGAAAATGCGCTTTTACTCCGGAATATTTAAAGGCAATTTTATAAAAAAAATCTGTTAATTCAAACAGTAAGTGATAAACTAGCCAGTAGATACGAAAACGTAACAACAAAACTTCCCATTTCTGCAATTGACCGGAAAAACTAAACCTAAAACTGTTAGCAGGTAAAAAGTTACTATATGGTTCTTGTAGGTTGTCGGGTTTAACAGATTAAGTCATTCGATTTTTTTTCCTCGGATCCTCTTCTGTGCGCGACCCGTAACTGGGATTTTCTTACGGTTTTATCCGTTTTTGTCAGTTTTCATCCGTTTTTATACATTTTCCTCCTTTTTTCTAACGTGTTCATCCGTTTTTCTTACATATTTATCCGTTTTTACACGTTTTCATCCGTCTTTATTATGTTTTTGCCCGTTTTTATACATTTTTATATGTTTTTGTCTGTTTTTATACGTTTTTATCTATTTTCATCCATTCTTAGCTGTGTACAGTTGCGCATATTGCAAGTTGTCCGAAAAGAAAAGTTGACATTCCCACAACTAGGACAGGTCCAGTCGTCTTCTCCACGACCACCTAAATCATAATCACCACAAATTAATACCACATAATACAATTCCATAGTTTGTTGTGACATGCAAGAATAAATACGTCTAAGGAGTAAGTGCCATCTCATAAAAATTATATTTATGGGTCCCTATCTAAAGTCACAAGAAAACAAATTTTATGCACAACTATTTAAAGGCTTTAGAAAAAACGTAAAGCTTTTGGGTGTATTTTGGAGCTCAAACAAATAGAAACTAAACTAGGGCTAAATAACGGGATGTTTGTTTATGCTTATTTTTTGGCTTATGAGCTTATTTGACAATGCTTATATCTCATACGCCCATATTTTCCAGCTTATCTTCAGATTTGCGAGCTTATTATGACTTAAAGATGGAAGATAAGCTCATAAGCTAGAAAAAAGACGGATAAAGATGAGCTTATGAGATATAAGTCGAACCAAATAAGATCATAAGCCAAAAATAAGATTAAACAACGACCCCTAAGTTCAAAGTTTCACTTGTGTAACCTCCAATTAATATAATTGGCAAAACCCAACCATTTTGCTAACTTTAAGCATCTACTAGCCCACACTGTGTTATGTACCTGCCATGGTAAAGTTTTTGTGACTGCAAATCACATGAAAACTGATGTAACACTGTTGCTAAATTTGCATCTGCATTGGCAGATATGTATAGACATGTTAACGGTTACTCGAAGAACAGCACAGAAAATGCGCTTTTACTCCGGAATATTTAAAGGCAATTTTATAAAAAAAATCTGTTAATTCAAACAGTAAGTGATAAACTAGCCAGTAGATACGAAAACGTAACAACAAAACTTCCCATTTCTGCAATTGACCGGAAAAACTAAACCTAAAACTGTTTTATCCAATGACAAAATGTTTTCGGAGTTGATTATCATACTAACGACTAAAACTTATTATTTCATTCTAAATGACACGCCAAACAATTTTTGCATGTCAAAATCTAACGATAAATATTACACAAGTATCATTCTCTAATGGACATTTCATTAAACACATTTCGTGCACAACCTAAACCCGAGCTTCAAACCATAGGCGCACGTAACACATGCACCTAATTCACCTCTATCGCACTATAATATCACAAATGTCCATAACTAACACCTAATTGAAGTAAACACAAAAATCAATTAATTTAGTTCAAAAGTATACCTGGGAGCATCACAAAATCAGCAACTTCAGCTCACATAACCGAATCTATTTGAATCATTATGGTTTGCTATCTCTCTCACAAAGTACATCTCATCAAACACTTTTGAAGTTAAATTGGAGGGTTAGGATTTTTAATTTTTATAAAATTTGGGGATTTTGTTTAAATTGAGGGAATTCATTAAAGGGTTACTGTTTCCTTGGTGGTTGTTAAAGCATTCGGTATAATAACCTGAGAGCATCACATAACCGAATCTATTTGAATCCTTAGGGTTTGTGTTTATGGACCGAATTTAGTTGAGCTTATGAGATATAAGCCGAACCAAATAAGATCATCTAATATTAGTCCATACTTCTAATCACCATCCCGATGTATGTAACACTAATATTAGTCAAACACAATTTTGCACGCTCTGCACGTTTTAAATTATCACAACCAATTTATAATAATCAAATTACACAAGATTAATAAATATTGATAAATGATAGTTGTTGTGAAATGAGAGTGAAACAAACAAAAAATAGAGAGCGATGGTTTTGGTGAATGGGGGAGATTAGAGTTGATTGAGTGTGTTTGGATGGGATTGCCAACTACTGTATTTTTTTTTAAGAAAAGTACAAATGCTTTTAAAATGTATCATACTTGTGATCATTTGCTTTTGTAGATAGTAAATAAAAAAATTTGCTTTTGTGGGTAATTTTCTTTCAAATTGATCCTTTTTTGGTATTTTGCAAAATTTTGACATTTTTGCCCTTCTTAGCTAGTAGAATTTTTTTTTTCCCGGAGAGTAAAATGTCACATAGTAACCTAAACACATATATGTGAGCCCAAAACACATATAAATTTTTTCTTAATTGACATGGAATAAAATAGGTATAAGTTTATAGACCTTTTCATTGCAGCTAAAATACATGTAACTAATTTAAACCGTATCAATGTATAAAGTTTTAACAAGTTTAAGCACGGTGATAATAGGTTTATAAAATGAGAAATTTAACAGTATATGACATTGAAATTATATAAACCTTATCAAAAGGTTTACCATTGGAGATGCTCTAAGTGGTGGCATGACTTAGCTCCTAACTAGAATGAACAAATTTGTAGTCGCGGGCACTGTTTAGGTTTTATTACTATAGTAATAGCAATCCTGACATCTTAGTGTAAATTTATTTACTTAGTCGGTTCAAGTTAATCACAAACTTTAGTTTTGTATGGGTACAATAATTGGTGCTCTTTGAGTATAAAGTCTATTATTTATTTATTTTTTGCGGATTTGCTTAACGTTGGGTTAATCCGGATCATGGATTAGTATTGTTCTCTTATGATCTATTTGATTATCGCACATTTGAAACAATATACAGGTAGTATAACAAATTGTTTGCCTCATGGTTGGTGTTTATAGTATAGTACTACATCTTTGCATTCTTCTTATATAAGATTACAAGTGTCATTGATCAAAAAATAAAAGCGTTATATGTAATATTGAAAAAAACCATAGATGTCTCCTTATGATATACGGCCAAGAACAAATAGTTACCCCAATCCATTATCACTTCAAACAAATCATGCAGAGACAGGTTGAAAAAATCTCTCCCTCAATCAATGTCACGAATTAAGAGTGAGTGAACATTGATTGAAATACAAACCCCTTTTTGAAACAAAGTATAGCTTCTGTTCGAACTTCATCTAAGGACCCCGTCGTGTCATTATTAAATGACATTTCTAGGACCGTAGATGTTATCGATACCAAAACATACATCTTTTATTAAATTTTGTATAAAATTAAATTTTGTGTAGAAAAATATATATGAAAAATATATATGAAAGGTTATTTTTTTTATTTTTTATTTTTCTTTAATGTAGATTAATTTGTACACAGGTTATTGAGAACGAGTCCTGAGTCGAGGCGATCAGGAGTCAAAGTATGCGGTACATCAATTCTGACAAGCTACGATTCCTGAGTGAGCAGTCTTCAGTTCTGATGGAAACCAGGCATGATGTTCATGATTGAATTGAGCATTGTACCTGAAAAATACTGAGGAAAATTTGCACTAATAGCACATGTAGTATTGCAAATAGATGGGTTAGTGACAGTTGTATCCTCATCTTTGGATGTTTTACAGTCAGGCCTAGGAGTATCATTGATGGGGATCCCTTTAAATCCAACATTCTTGAAGATTTTCCCTGTGGGCATCCACTTAAGACAAGATCTAGATGAGTAAATCCGTTCGGATCCTGTGTACTTAAATAATCTACCAGTAGGCATCCACTTAAAACAGCAGCTAGCAGAGTTAGATCCTTTAGTTACAGAAGAAGATGTAACCATTTCCCTGTTTTGAACATTGGTCCTTTTGCAATTAGTTTGTTTCTTAGGGGAGTGGTTAGCCATTTGATGCTTCTTATGTGGACTAGATGATCTTCTTATATTCCTGATCTTAGAGTGTTGAGCGTTAGGATGAGAAGGCTTTAGTGAGGCGACTGATTTTGGCAAAAGTGTGTTCTCTTTGACTTGGGAAGCATTTCTAGATTTGAATGGTTTAATTCTTTCTGACCTAAATGCATTTGGTTGCCTAACAACAGATCGATCATTAGCCCTTTGTGAATTTGGTTTCTCCAAGGCAGATGATATTGCAGACTTAGTGTTCCCACCATTCCTAGTAATTTTCCTAAGCTCATTTTTTAAGGCAACTATGGTAAAGCTCTTGTTCTGAAGATTGGTGTTGAGGGCATCTATGTCAGCCAACAAGGAATTAGTCTGATCTAAAAATTTTGTCTTATTATCTAATTGATTCTTCCTTAAGGATTTATTTTCCCTTAACAACTCAGCCACACATAATGCCAATTCATCATTTCTAGATTTAACCTCATTACTAACTTCATTGTTAAAATAATTCACCCCATATTAATATTCATATGTAGGTCTGAGATTTGACTTTTCAGAACATATGGTTGAGTCTTTGTCTTGAAGTTGAGTTTTTAGCTGGTTCATTTCAAAAAATTCTTGAAATTCTGGGAATTCCGAATTTAGGCAAACTTTTGTAACAAGAAAACTTTCTTCTTTTTGTTGTATTGCAATTTCTAATGAAATGCAATGTTTTTCAAGAATTGAGTATTTGTTTGAAAGTTCGTCAAAAGCCTTTTTATCAACCATATCATTTGTATTGAAATTATTAGACTCGGTTTCAGCCAAGGAACATTCATCAGAGTCATGTTCAGCCTTCAGGTCAGTTTGTTTAGGTACATTAGCAGATGCATTATATTGAACAGTTAAGGGTACCTCATCAAATGACACCTGTTCATTTATCGGTTTGATATGTGCATCCACATCATGTGTGACAAGAGTTACTGAGCAGTTGGTTTCATCATTCTTTGTTGTGTCTAATATTCTGCATTCAGCAACACCCGACCTTTCAACTGAAACATTACCCGACTCATCACAACTTTCTAGTAATTGCACCTGACACTCATTCATGTTATCATCCTCTTGAGAAACTTCCTCAATGTACATATCCACATTATCCATTAGTTGGATAAATGTATTGATGAACTCATGGATTTCCATTCCAGTATGTTTCTTGAAGGAGATTCCAGTCAAGTGTTGATCGAAGTATGCGGAATATTCCCCATTGATGAACGGCTGAAATTGGGTGTGAATTACCTGAAGTGCAGCATTAGAATCATCCTTTAATACCTTCCTTTTGGTAAGTTGAAGCTTCAATTGCTCTAAATTCTGCAGCAAGGTTCTCGTCAATGTGGATAAGTCCTGGCGGAAAGGAGCACTACATGTTCGATCCATAGTTGTGGATAGAAACTGTAAAAGGTGAGAGTGAAGTAGTTGATAGGGCTCAATGCTGCATTTAATTTGCATTGCATTATGTAGCATTAACAGGTGTGGTTCTTTCGTATTGGACTTGGACTCAGAGTAAGAAGTGTTTTGATCATTATTTGCTGAATCAACCATGGTTAAACTTTCTGAGTAGTAAGGACTTTCTTTGTTCTGCGCAGTATCATAAAGTTTGAGCACATTGGAGATTAAGGGATCAGTAGTGTAAGACATTGTGTTGATAGCATATGACAAGTCTTAAGTAGTAGGCAGTTAATCACAAATCGCTTGCAGCAACTCAATTTAGGACAAATCGTTTAAAACAATGATACACTTAGCACAAGTCGCAGAGATGACAAGTCGCTTAAACTGACAAGTTTCTAAATAAGAAAAATCGCTTAAACTTGCAAGTCGCTTAACCCAGTAACTCGCTTGATGGACAAGTCGCTTAAATAAGACAAATCTCTTAAACTTACAACTCGCTTAAATAAACAAGTCGCTTAAAGTGACAAATCGCTTCACCGCACAAATCGCACAAGTACAACCACTAACCGGACAAATCGCTTAAATAAGTGATTCTTAACAGACATAAGTCGCTTCCAACCAAGGACAAATCGCTCGTTAGAAACAGTATACGAGGCATAAGTCGCTTCCTTTAACACAAACAAAATGCCACTTTTTAATCCAAAACCAATCCAACCACAGTGATTCAAGCCTTCCAAATCACAACCTAAACACTTATGATGATTCTAAACACAAAAGTACAATCAAAATCCAAACTTTAACACTAGGAATGGTCCAAATGATGCAAATACCACTAAACTTTTTCAAACCCAAAAACCATATAAAACCACTAGAAATCCAAGAACATGTAAGAGGGATGATCAAACCATGGCTCTAATACCATTTGTAGCATATTGGATTTCATAAACACATCATATCATAACATAAATGGGGCGTATGGTTTAAGAGTTTAGAGAGAGAAAGTGGGATATTCTAATGAGATAAAACAAATAGAAGGTTAGATTACCAAATGAACATCCAACCCTCTCCCTTGTGGGGAGAGGGCTATTTATACAAATGACTACGCCCTCCTTCGGGCTGTGGATCAGGCATACAGTGGGTAAAGACCCGTCCTACTTCCACGGTGTTACTTACACTACTGCTAATCTAACTAATCTACTAATACGTCTACGAGCTATAATACGCTAAACATATGTTGGGGTGACCGACACTTCATCGTGGATTTTCTAAATCCTAACACACCTTTCGTGCACAACCTAAACCCGAGCTTCAAACCATAGCCGCACGTAACACATGCTCCTAATTCACCTCTATCGCACTATAATATCACAAATCTCCATAACTAACACCTAATTGAAGCAAACACAAAAATCAATTAATTCAGTTCAAAAGTATATCTGAGAGCATCACAAAATCAGCAACTTCAGCTCACAGAACTGAATCTATTTGAATCGTTATGGTTTGCTATCTCTCTCACAAAGTACATCCCATCAAACAGTTTTGAAGTTAAATTGGCGGGTTAGGGTTTTTAATTTTTATAAAATTTGGGATTTAAAGTAATGATTCTCAAAGGGTGGGAGGATTGGATGGCGGAGATGAATCAAGGTCATGTGTGTTTGGATGGGATTACCAGCGTGGCAAATATAAAAAGAAATACATCAATTATTTGTTTGTATGTTCAATGTTTTTCTTATGAAAAATGATTCTTTGGCTAAGTAGTAAGCTTGCTAATATGACTAATGGTTTGATTGGTGAATTTGAAAAAATAATTGGTGAAAATTTAAAGAGAGAAGATTTACAATACATATGTCTAATGTTAAGTGGATTAGGCATGTAATTAGGATTGCATTTTAGGCCTAAATATTTGTAGCAAAAATGAACATAGTTGCTCAAAAAGAAGCCGTGAGTTGTTGGGGTTTCCTTTCGCGGGTCTCTCCTAGTGGTTCGGGTCCCGAGGCCTGCCCATTTGGATGGTTTAACTCTTGGGGTCGGATTTCAAGTGTGGTGGCATTCTAAAATAAATAAATAAATAAAATAAAATAAAAAATTTGATCAACTACATTTAGAAGGTATTTACTTTTCTCTTATTCTCACTTAATTAAGATAAATGTGAGCCCAAAACACATATATATATTTTCTTAATTGAGAGACTCACAAATGTCTCTCTCTTTCAATTAAGAGGCTAATTTAGACACTTAAGGCTAAACCACTTAATTTAATAAACAACTCCTTACTCCACTACTAAATGATTGGAATAAGGGCATCCACTATAAAAGGTTCATGAAAAGGTTTATAAAATTTAAAGAAGTTTATAAATTAAGGTGAGATGAGGTTTATAATGACATGAAATAATATAGGTATAAGTTTATAAACCTTTTCATTGCAACTAAAATACATGTAACTAATTTAAACCGTATCAATTTATAAAGTTTTAACAAGTTTAAGCATGGTGATAATAGATTTATAAAATGAGAAATTTAACAGTATATGACATTGAAATTATATAAACCTTATCAAAAGGTTTACTATTGGAGATGCTCTAAGTGGTGGCATGACTTAGCTCCTAACTAGAATGAACAAATTTGTAGTCGCGAGAGAGTAATAGCAATCCTGGCATCTTAGTGTAAATTTATTTACTTAGTCCGTTCAAGTTAATCACAAACTTTAGTTTTGTATGGGTACAATAATTGGTGCTCTTTGAGTATAAAGTCTATTATTTATTTATTTTTTGCGGATTTGCTTAACGTTGGGTTAATCCGGATCATGGATTAGTATTGTTGTCTTATGATCTATTTGATTATCGCACATTTGATATAATATACAGGTAGTATAACAAATTGTTTGCCTCACGGTTGGTGTTTATAGTATAGTACTACATCTTTGCATTCTTCTTATATAAGATTACAATTGTCATTGATCAAAAAATAAAAGCGTTGTATGTAATATTGAAAAAAACCATAGATGTCCCCTTATGATACAATGGCCAAGAACAAATAGTTACCCCAATCCATCATCACTCCAAAAAAAAAAATAATAATAATAAAATTAAAAAAAAAAAAAAAAAAAAAAAAAAAAAAAAGCCCAACAGGTAACACTTCTGAAGGGCCCGTTTGGCAGAGGCTTTTTGGAGGAGTTGTTAGCTTTTTGTTACAAAATAATCTCCTATAAACTAAGTTGCTTCGTTTGGATGCATTAACTATAAGTTTTTATTTCAAACAAATAGCTCCAAAATGAAAAGCTGATTCATGAAGCTTTTTAAATATTTTGGAGTTGTTAAAACTTTAAATTACTGATATACCCTCCAAACATTTATTTACAATTATAGATTTGTCTTTTTATGTCATTTTACATTTTATAATTATATTTAACAGATAATTTACCAAACACTTTTATTAAAAAAAATACATCTGGTAACTCACGTTAACAACTTTGACCTAATTTTGACAAAGATATCCTGAGTGTCACGGACAATTGTAAACAAATAAATAAATAAATAAAAGCAAATCAATTCACTATGCATTCACTTTCCCGTCTTTAAAAGTCAACTCACCAACAACCATCACCAATGGCAGTCGCAACCACCAGCGACAGCACACCACCTCCGTCCCAATCAATGGACAAATCACCCGAATCATCTTCTCCGGTGCCGGTCACCGGTTCTGCTCCGTTAGCCGGAAGTTTAGATCCGGTTGAGAGTTCATCTCCTAATCAGAATAATCAGCTGGATATGCAGGTTCTGTAACTGAATTAGTTGACTATTTAACTGATTCTTATTTTTATTTAATTTATAATTAATTTTATTATAGCCGTCTTTGAGAAAAAGTGAACTTCTGTTATAATATTATTAAGAGTTTTATTTAGAGGCTAAAGATTACTGGATGATTTCATAACTTACGGATATCATTCAGAAATAAGGACCATGTCTTAGCATAAAATTAGTTAAGGCTAAAGATTGATTCTAATAAGGTATTTTATAAATAATTAGTGTTTTACAATCTATATAATCGATATGGGTTTGTTTTTAAAGTTGCGATTGTTCATATGGGTGTTTGATTTTTGTTAGTTTAGTTGATGAATTAAGGTGTTTATTAGTGGTTTATATATCTATGCACATCAACTGTTTGTTTTTATGCCTCAATGAAATAGATTGTTTGGGGTTAGTAGCCAAACTTTTTTTTGATTACGCGCGTAAGGACAATTCATTACTTCTATAGAAGTTAGCTGCAAGTGTTAGGTATTGTATTTGATTTTATAGATTAAATAGGCTATAAAGATAGTCGGCAAGCTAACTGCGATTGCCCTCATTGGTTTCCGCTGGCCCTATGGACCTGTAAGAATCCCGTCGATTATATAAATCGCCATTGAATATTTAAAATCGTTATGCAAAGTAGTCTGTTTTATGTTTTATGTTTGCCACTTATTATTAGTTTATGTTACAAGCTTAAGCTTTGAGTTTCCTAATTACTTTTTGAATGTATATAAGCATGTTAAGACAGGGTCCTTATTTCCGAATGATATCCGTAAGTTATGAAATCATCTAGTTTTCTGTAGTATTGTTTATATTTATTTATGTATTTCAATAGCAAGGTGCGTTTTAGACATATAATATGATATACTTCAGGATGCGCATTATTGGCTACTATTTCTTCATATTTATTAAACCTACTATAAATTTGGAATGATACATTTTAGAGCTTTTGTAGGTATGTATTGTTAACCTGATTTGCTTGCCTTATCTTCTCTTTGGGTCAAATGTATCAAAATTTGACAAAAGTTTTAGAAGCTTAGAGAATTGGCGCAAAAGTCTATCTCTATTAATAAGTAAACATTTGTTTTACTTTACCCAAAGAAAAAGTATGTCTCTATTAATATATAAACATAACCCCAAATTGACCCATTCCTAATTAAATGGGTCAAAGTTTGAAATTCATCCCAAGAATGTTTCTGAAGATGGGTCATAGGAATTGAAATTTTAAGTGCACCCCATATACATGAGGATACTTTCTTTGTATGCTGAAAAGAACGAATGATAATTTGTTGTCTCCGAAGGACTTATTGGAGTAGGAAGTATGAATGACCAACGAACCTCCAAGTTCTGCAGCTTAAGAATGTAGCTTATCTCGACACTATACTCCAAGCAACAGAAGGTTTGCATTGAAATATGTTTAAGGTATGGCTTTTGTCTTTATGTTTTTTTTAGTTATTCACCAATTTTAGTTAGGATTCTAATGGGTAGCAAAGGTTGGGGTAGAATTTCACCCAAAAATTTCGAAGGGATTTTGAGTGGCTTCACTTATGTGTGGGCTTAATTTGACA